>CM070036.1:108715476-108783785 GCA_036250615.1 Ptychadena robeensis
GGCACAAACCCACCACAAACCCACCACCAACTCGCCTCTCTGAAATCACAAAATGTTTAGGATGACAGATATCATCCAACAAAATTCCCCCTGGATACACCAGGGGCAAGGGGACTTTTTAGGCCATGTAAATCAAGATGAGTTGTCTCAAAACATAAAACATGCATTTAATAAATAAACTTAAAAAGACCAATATCCAGATACATATGATCAAATAGTATTACAACAATTTATGGCACAGCAATCAAAATGATGATGTATAGATGGATTGCAGACAAAGAGGCTACTCGAGTCCACCCCAACGCGTGTTTTGTTCAACTTTTTCAAGGGGAGCCCTTCTTTTACTGTGATTTACAAATCAAGTATGCCATAGGTGATGTATAAATAGTCTGAAACATCAATAAAAACTGCCCTCTCAAGGGCCAGGATGGGGAATGGGGGACACGGAGGTCAACGAGATGCCCTATTCCTGTATTCAATTTCATAGAGGTCCAAGTAAGTGGAAGGTAGCGCTGATAATCGCAGTAGTAGTGTGAGGGAGTACAGTGACCAGTAGTCAGGGTATATTCAGGTGCTTGTAGAGGTGTCCGTCTGCTCTGCTCCCCTGACCTCTCTGAAAGTGGAGACCAAACTCTGGGACTTTAACGGCACATTAGTTTCACACAACTTTATAAAAACATAAAAGCGTTTTTATTTTGGAAAATCATATACATAATTCTTAAACATTCATAAAACATGATAGCAGCTGCAGTACAAATCATTTTGATGAAACTTTTTGTCACAATTAAATAAAAAAAATTAATAATTGAATTAAGGTTAAATTTCAATACAAACTATTAAAATTTCCAGCATGTCTGAATTTTAATAGTTTTACGTTGATCTAACCATGTGGGCTGCGATAGATTTTCAATCAATCAACAAAAAAATTGATTGAATTAAGTAGATTGAAAGAAAAATCTAGATGTGTATGGGGGCCTTTAGAGCTGTGGGTCTAAACCTTTTTAGATCTACAATGCCAGAAGTGACGTTGCAAAGTATCACTTCCTATATTTAAACCCAGATGTGGCAGTGTCACTCCTGTAGTGTCTGCTCCCTTTTATTTTCCCACCCTGCTTTTGTAAATGATGTGCGGGGTGGCAAGTAAGGAGGGAGAGTTAAGGCTGCCATACACGCACTGACCAAAGGGCATGCACGCTCTGGGCTGTCGGTTGGCGCCAAAATCGGCCGCCGATCGGACATGTCAGAAAATCTCTGGCGTTACTTTCAATGGAGACCGGCGTTTTCATTGAAGCTAACGGCCGTCACACAAAGGGTGCCCGTCGATGCTGTCAGCTCTGGAGAGCAGCATGATGAAGTAATCATGCTGCACTCCAGAGCTAATCTGAGCTGCTCTGTCAGCCCCCACTCGGTACGTGTGTGGGGGCCTTAACGCTCCTCCTTGTAACCCGGAGAGTAACCCTTCTTCCTTGTGGGCATCAGTTCTTCTTCTTCTTAGCAGCAGCTCTGATGCTTTCAGTAAACGTGGCGACCCCTGTGACCCCCTCCTTCCACCACTTAAGGGGTCCTGACCCACAGGTTGAGAACCGCTGAGTTAGAAGATGCCTGGAAGAAGTAGTGGCAGTCATGGCAGGAGGAGATAGAATGATGGGGTAGCCTGCAAGGCAAAGGCATGCTTCATGAATGAAGCCATAATAGAAGTATGCTAACATATCATAGCAATCTGGCTTTAGTTGCGATTTAACCTTGTAAGATATCAAATTACAATAGTTAAAAAAAGTATACTAATAGCATAGTTTATAGTAATTCAATGCAAACAGTATTCTATTCTATAGTGTTTATTGCTGAGCAATGTCTGGAATACTTGTGCTTTTGCCTCACAGTAAATGTACCCAACCATGACAATGATCTTCCCTGTCTCTTGAAGATCTGTTTTTGTCTGTTTTTACTTAGACAAAGAGTAATTGTTTTGACAAATTGAAGCCTAACCTTGAGCTGAGATTGGCTTTCTCTATCGTTATTATGTTTTCAAACAAATGTTATGCAAAAGATTTCTAGCTCTGGCCACAGATATGTGAGGCCGGTCCTTCCTTGAACTGGACCAAGGCTTTGTTTACGTGCGCAGAGCGAGGAGGAGGATGGAAGATAAGGTAGATGATGATGAAAGTGGGGGTTTATATCGGGGTGATTTTTATTGATACAATCAATTATTATCCGTGTGATAGCAGATGTCCGCCTGGACCAGAGATAGTAGACTGTCATTCAAAGGAATAGAAGTAAATTTAAGGAATCGGTTTTGCATCGATTACTGTGTGGTTGTGCCATCGACTGATATTGAATTGACAATCAATATTTAATTACACGAGGTAATAGATTGTGAAATTAATTTAGCAAAAATAGATGTGTGTATGGCTAGCGTTTCAGTGATTGCTTCTGGAAACAGTCTTTAGTAATGATTTCCAGGAACAATGAGGAACGGATGATTGTTGTACACAAACCACACATTCTGTTCTTTGGAGGGAGGATGATGTGCCCTGTGTGTATATAGACTGATGATTAGGCTGTAAGATTGTCAGTTAAGTTCCCCATACACGAGTTGATACCCGTTTGATCGTCAAGTGATTGATCGCAGCGTGGTGACGTCATGGTGAATGGATGTGCATCACTTGTGTGATCCCATTCGATATTTTGGATGGGTACCCAGGTTCCCATCCAAAGTATTGCTGATCGGACAGGATTTACGAACATGTCCTTTTTCTGTTTGATTGACTTTCTTCCAACAGGATTGATCGATTCCGCTGGAAGAAAGTTTTTTTTTTACAATTGATTTCTGAATGGTCAATCGCCGCAAACGTGCATTGATCGTTTGATAATTGGACGCAAAATCAATACATGTATGGCTAGCTTTAGTGGCAAGTCACAGGATAAGTATCTTTGGCAAAGTATGATCTGCATCCAGTTAGGCCCCCCATACACGTCTAGATTTTTCATCCAATCAACTTAATTCAATAAATTTTTTGGGTTGATTGATTGAAAATCTATGGCAGCCCACATGGTTAGATCAACCTAAAATAATTAAAATTGAGGAAAAATTGATTGAAAAAGGATTGGACCTGCTGGTAAATTTTAATTGATTGTATTGAAATTCATTACACTTTCAGTCGATCCCAAAAAAGTTGATTAAATATCTGTTGCTAGAGTTGGCAAACATACAATCACCAATTTCCCTGACCCCCAAAATGTATCTTTTTTAAGTTGATTGAACAGAAAATCTAGACATGTATGGGGGGCTTAAGGCTTCACATGGGCGGTTGTGAGCCGCTCTTCTCACATAGGCGATAAATCAACTCGCATTTGCGATTTAAAAAAACAAATAAAATCACCCCCATTAGAAAAAAATTGGTTAAAAATCGTGTCCATTCTTTATTCCATTTGTTTTTAAATCGCAAGCGCAAAGCGATTAATTGCCTATGTGGGAACATAGCCTTATAGCACTGTAAGGCTGCATTCACAATTGCGTTCTCTGGGCTGCGTCTTCCCTGCGCTTGGGCACTTCCACAGGCCTTATTACTATTTGGACGTCCGGGATGTGTAAATGCTGCCAAACCATCCATCTGAATTTCGGTTTAATTGTGATTGAGAAGACACCCTCATATATATATATATATCATGTATCATCCCTGAGCAATCATCGCTTAGTACAGAAAGTAGATGGTGACGGGAGATGGTCATGACATTTTTACCAAATTTGAATCCTCAACAATTTCAGTGATGATACCATGTTCAGGGGTGAAGCACCCATAAATGCACACCTGAATAACGCCCGATTGCTGCAAGAGTGCACGGCGGTCGATCGGCCACAGATCTAAGTGTCTATAAAGGACTTAAGGCTGAGTCTCCTCTGCTTCTTGGAATTTTCCAATTCATTGTCAAATGAACACCTTTCCTGCTCACAGAACTGTAGATTAGAACAAGCACACGACCCATTACTGTCCCCAACCCTCCTATTTCATTGCCTGAACGAAAGTTACATTGTTCAGTCTAACGGAACCTTCCAGCTCATAACTTATCTCCAGTCCTAATTTATATTTTCAGATGGCTTCTTTATTCACGCTGCTTCTTACACACACAGCTAGTTATATTAAAGCGGAAGAGATTATATAAGATGTCTTTGTAGAAGTTATTCTAAAGAACACTCATTGTCTGGATAGAAAGTTGATCTCTTGGCTTATTTCATTTTAGCGCCACACCTAGATCAAGCATGCATTAAACTGCAGCACAAGTAGCTGAAAACCTGAGCCACATACCTGGGACTCCCAACGGGCCAAAGACGAGCAAGCAGTATTAAGGCCCCCATACATGTCTAGATTTTTCAACCAATCAACTTAATTCAATAATTTTTTTTTTTTTTGATAGATTGAATGACAGAATTGCCAGCAGGCGATCGCCAGGTGATTGACCAGGCGATTTTCACATGCAATTTAAAAAAATAAAATCGCCTCCATAGAGAATGAATGGCCGTGATTTGTGATCGCTTGCATGTGCGTTCGCAAATCTCCTCCATTTATGTCTATGGGCGTGATTAGAGGAAAATAATCATGGCTGCTGACTGCCGGCTGTCAGAACGCGGGGAGCCGCGATGTGATCGCGTCCCCAATCGCGCAAGATTCCTATCAGTGGGCACAAGCCAATTGAAAGTAGTGTAGGCGATTCTGCCAGCAATTGAAAATTGTGAGCGCAGGCAATTTATAGCCTAAGTGGGAGCATAGCCTTAGAAGTTTAGGAATGGCAGCTCACATGATATCGAGCGGCCCCTCCATTGTTTTTAATGGGGCTGTCCCCACTTTCGTGGCTGCCCGTGGTTGAGACCACGATATGAAACGCGGGCACCCGCGTTTTGGCCTCGACCAGCCGTAAGCAGCTTCATTAACATGTAGTTAGCCGATAGTGGCGACCGCTAGTGAACTTTGACATCCACTAGTGGCTGGCGGGACCGTGCCGCCCCAAGGCCAGCTGCGACTGTGGGGACAAGCCCTTAAGGTAAGCCGTACAGTAAGATATATCCATTCAATTGACCAAAAAATGTATCTTTTTAAGTTGGGAATGGGAATCGATTCCTGTCTACCTAGTACGATCCACCAACAGCGAACATAAAATCGATCGACCAGTGATCAGACATGTTGGTAAATTTGTGTCAATCGTACTATGGAGTATGCGCTGTAATAAACTATTCCAGCCACGAGGGGAGGGGGGGGGGGCGCCTGGAGAGCATTAACCTTCCCTTGGTGATTCTGAGCAGCTTCTGTGTCCACCCCGAGGACGTCAGGTATGTCGCCGGAGGGGCAGGGGGTGCAATTGACCGCCATGTTAAAGGAGGGCATTGTTTTTTAGAGCACACCTCCAGCATCACTGGTGAAGCCGGTGAGCCTGCATAGGGGTCCAAAGTCCTCGTAGCTAGGACAGGATATTTCAAAAATGAAAATATGTAAAAAAGTTGTATAAATAGAAGCATTTGATAGAGAAGCTTAACATTCTACTGGAGGCAGACTATGGCCTCTAGGAAACAATCCAAACAATTATCCTCTAGGGCAGTGATGGCAAACCTCTAAGAGACCGAGTGCCAAACTGAAACCCAAACCCAATTATTTATCTCAAAGTGCCGGCATGGCAATTTAACCTGAATTACACACAACTCATATACACACATAACATGTAAACACACACTCTACTTTCTTATAAGATAGAATAGGAAAGGGTATGGGGCAATGTGTGTGTGATCAGAAGAGAGGGGAGAGAACTGACAGCATTAAGAGACAATAGGCTGCAGTTCTTTCCTCGGTGCTGGCTGACAGCTTGTGTGCCCAGACAAGGGCAGAGAGGGCTCCGAGTGCCACCTGTGGCACCCATGCCATAGGTTCACCATCACTGCTCTTGGTATTATCTTCACTTATTGCAGGGAATGAGGTTAGCCAGAGCGTCTTGGCACAAAATAGAAAAAAGACCAAATTATTTGGTTTTAGATGGAATTTAACTATTGATTATAATACAATAAGTTTAATAATATTGCATTGCCTATTGTGTGTATATGCTATTGCTCACCAGGTCCTAAAACACTGCTTTTCTGTTCTGATTTTCAGCTTTGAATACTTTCTGAATGACTAACCCAGAATAAGTACAAAGCTCAGGTGTCCTGCTATTAGCTGCATTCAGTTTTCGGTTGTATGACTTAAATTATTGAAGTCAAAGGATCACCTATATAACCAGTTTTCAGAATTCTTTAGAATGAGTCCAGCCAAAGGCCATAAAGGTCCGTTTTAGGTATTTTGGGTTAAGGGACATTGAGAAATGGTCATCGTAGAAGGTTGAGGACTTCTTAGGGGAAAAAAAGTTCTTTGCATGGAACATCCCTCCCAGGATTATAATGAAATATTGCAGACAGAGCTGTTTTTATTCAGGAAACAATAGACTTGAGATCCTGGTGCTGCTATGATGGTGCAAACAAATAAAGTATTTGGTACATAACCTAACCAGACACTTGCTATTTTATGATTATACCTCAGATATTTGTACACCTACATGCAGAATCTAGAATTCACATACGGGAACAGTGACACATCCTGACTGGAGATAATGAATATGAACCTCAGTATATGCCAATTTAAGCACAAAGCTGTCATTTGAGTCTTCCGAAAACTAGAAATGCTCTAATGAGCTGTCGCCTCCTGCTTAACGTGTGTAGGCAGCCAGCAGTCCTATGATCCTACCACCACTATCTTTCTGTATTAGGGTGCATGCCACCTACTGGTCTATCCAGAGATTGCAACCAGAGTACACTGCATTCCACATGATGTCATCAGACACTCATTGTGTTGGGGTACAATGTTTCCAAAAGAAGGGTGGCTGTTGCCTTTTTCCCCCAGAGATTCTCAATCTGACTTTGGTTGCAGGCTTTACCCAATACTTGGCACTTCATAAATTCTGTCGGCCCCCCTTACTATTGTTTGTTTAATGGATTTCACTGTGATCTGTAATGTCTACTAGCTACCAGCCACTAGCTCAGCTGTTGTGATTATGTTTTGGCCTCATAGCTGTCCTGGATTTCTTATTCAGAATAAGAAATTTCTTCGAGCAGGTTCAACCGTTTGAAGAAGCTCGGCCGAACAGGTTTCCAACAAGTTGGAAAACCTTGTTCGGTTTAAATTAGTTTGGATAGGGACCACGGGTAGTAGTGGCCAATATCCATGACACAGCAGTGCTGCGCCTCGATATAGATGAAGCTCGAGCACAGCTCGATGACGTCATCTCGCTGCGCTCGGCTGGGGTTAAGCAGGGAACAGCCGTCCGATGTTCCCTGCAGCAGTGTGATGACGTCATCATGCTGCTGTCAGATATCAGCGGAGTTGGGGAGACAGCTCTGTTCTCTTCCCAGCTCAGCCGATGCTTTACATGGAGACCCGCAGTCTCCATGGAAAGCAATGGACATCAGCCGTATTTAACGGTCATGTCCGACATGGCCAAAACAGTGATGGCCACATATGATATGAGCCAGATAGATGGCTGTGAGCGCGCACGGCGCTCGAAGTGGCCATTGATCTGGCCCATGTCTACATGTCTGTACCCTGCTATAGACTATGGGGTTGAATGTGTTGATGTCAGTGCATCCAGTGACCATATCTTCCCTCGATCTCAGTTCAAGGTCATAGCCCAGGGGATAATGTGGCCCCTTTAAGACAATGAGCGGATGTATAGCCAATGTGACCGAACATATTAGCTATACACCAGTTTGAAGCATCAATTGACTGTCAATGGATGTGTCATATGTCTAGCGGACATAAATGGAGGTCGGAGGCTCGGACTGACGGATCGGGGATATGACGGGTTGTGTAGACAGCTGTACCATACCCCAATGGCTTTAGTGCCGGGCTTGTACATTGTGCTTAAATCCCTGCGTTCAACATAGGGATTTTAATGCAGTTTATCCTAGCCTAAAGGTGGGCCAGATTTTCCAATCGATTCATGAACAATTGATCAGCTTGCACATTCGTGCTTGATTAAACATTCACACTCAATCATACAGGGAACTAACATGTTAGGAAATCCCTGTTTGATTGCTGTTACTGGACCCCATCTGAAGTATTCAATGGGAATCGATTTTGCAAAGTGGTGTGCGTCTAATTGACGAATGCTCAACCGCAGCGTGGTGATGTCATCACTATACACTTGAGCTTTCATCGTGGGTATCAACCCATGTATGGGGACCTTTAGTCTTTTGGCTCACTCATGGCTATTCGTTAATATTCTACACCCATGTGACCATGATGGATAAATCACATAACACGACAGCTATCACAACACAGGTAGTAACTCACATGTTGCTCTATACCTGGAAGTACTGTGTATGTTCTGAGCTTCCAGCAGCCAAAGCAGGGTATAGATGGCTCGATATTGGAGCCATCCGATGTTCCCTGCAGCAGCGTGAGAATGTTATCACGCTGCTGTCAGATATCGGTGGAGCTAGGAAGACAGCTCTGCTCTCCTCAGCTCAGCCGATGCTTTGCCTGGAGACCAGCGGCCTCTATGCAAAGCATTTGACATCGGCCGTATTTACGGTCATGTACAATAAGGCTGTTTTCGAGTGGGATTGATTTGCCCCACTCGAAAACAGCCATGGGCGCATATTATATGGGCCAGATAGATGGCCGTTAGCTCGCACGGCGCTCGAAGTGGCCATCGATCTGGCCCTTATCTGCACGTCTGTACCCTGCTTAAGTATTGGTTATGGTGCAGGTTGGTAGACTCTGTGAGCAAAGAGAAGACTGATGGTTAATGTGACACATTCTCCGAGCTCTGTAACCACTTTATGCTCTTCACTTTTATCATTCAACAAAGCTTAGAACATAATTAAAGTTGAATCCCTGGGCTGAATCGTGTCCCCAGCAGCAAGTAGCGCACTGATGCACCTTTGATATTTCAGCTGTAATAGGATCTGAGGCATTAAAGCTCACAAGTGTTTTATTATCTTACCGCCTTTTTTTCCTATAGAACAAATCTCTGCAGGTGGTACAAGGAGACCATGAGCTCCTGGGATATTATGGGAATTCCAGCAGACAGACACTAGTATCAACAATGAAATGACGTGCAGATTAAATTAAACGACCATTTACTGTCATGGAGCAATTCCAACCAAATGGAAAAGGAGAATAAAATGAAGAGATCAGTAAATATTACCAATTAACCTGGCGGCTGCTTTGCTTGCAGTCCTGTTATTATGCAACCATGAGCCTGGCGTCCCTAGAACTGTGTCTTGGCCCTCAACTCCACTAAACTATACTGACTATAAAATGGAATATGCGGTTGATTCATTGGAGAAGAGTTTTGCTTCCGTCTGGGCCTGACGGCTGCATATGGTCCTTTGGTTCTTGTACAACCTTTGGGGCCTAGCAGCTAGTAGAGGGAGCATAGACTTAAGCTGGCCATACACCTTTAGAGCTCTCTGTCAGATATCCTTTAGATCTACCAACAACTATTTAGTATAGGGTCCTCTGCGATTGAACACAGGTAGACTTGATGATTTAGAACCTAGGTGCCCAACCTGTGGCCGTTTTGGCCTTCTTTGGTACCCCTTCCCCCCTAGTCCTCCACCTGTGGCCCCAAAAACCAAATCTGTTAATGCATAGATCATAGGAAATCTCCTGTTTTCTAGTAGGTGTTGCCGTCGATCGATCGGTAATCCAATTCAGCCACCCTTTCCATCGAACGATCAAACAGCATATCAACATGTTGGTAAATCCCTGTTCGATCCCGATTACTTTGAGTCGAACGAAAAATCAACCTGTGTATGGGTACCTTTAGTTTTGAAGCAGCCTTCACTCATACTTGCATTGCTGGATTCTGCACCCCTTGGACCCTATCCACCAATGCTTTGTCTACTTACTCTTTCTTCTACTACCTTCTTCTATTCTTTAGGATGATAAACTACTCCAGTGGGTGTCAACGCTCAGACTAAAAACAGTTTTTCCCTTTTCTCTGCCAGTGCTATCACACTTAACACTTTCACTCTTGCCGTCCATTCCTCCAGCCATGACCAAATCCCTGTCAATGGCATATGAGCTTTGGCTTTGTAAAAACACTCCTTTAAAAGAGCCCCCGACTCTCTATTCTGCCTGATCGCCTGATAAATCCCATATTGTGACGAAAGAGACAACATGGCAAAGATATGATAGGTATCAGGAAGCACAGAAGAGCCCTAATAAGAAGTGGCCATGGCTGGGCCCATCTCACCATGGCCCACATCGACCACTCTACAGAAATATATTCAGCCCCATTCCCTTCCTCCATAGTACATGTTCAAGAAATCTGCTTCTTTAAATAAAATAAAACTCAAAAGCTTTTAAAAATGTTAGTCCTTGAAAAGTTTCCATGAATGCACTTATCATAATGTTGCAGCAGTGTACTTCACATAACCTTCTGCAGGTTACCGCTGCTGTAAGTGCCGCATTTTACAATAATTTACAACAAAAAAAATTCAATATGTATTTTTCTTTTTTACATTGAAACAATGAAATGTCAGCAATGATTGCTGTAATCTCCACAACCATTGTTTGATTGACAGGCTTCTAGTTATTTCTTCACAACCTAGAAAAGGCAGGAATTCCAGATTCAAGGGAGCACACTGCCTACGTTACCATTCAGAGTATAGAGCTGTAAAGTTTTGTAGCGACTCCAAGGACTAGCAACAACTCGGTGTTATATAATGATGGAAAACGCCCGCCCAGTCCTCCAGATGTATTGTTTAAGAGACTGTCTTATGTAACAGAACTATATGTAGAGAACACGCGTTACACAATGAATCTGAGGTATTCAAAGTGTATAGAAACTAAGGAGTAAAGCTGGGCATAGACCAGGGATGGGCAAACTTTTTGACTTATGGGCCACATTTGCTTCTCAAATTTTATAAAGGGGCCGGACCAAGAGCATGTAATGGCCAACCTGCAGACCACTAATGATGGAGGTGATGTGTAATAGGCGGCGTGGACAGAAACTTTATCATTTAAAATTTCCTGCACTGGAAGAAATTGCTAATTCCTAGAGACTGCCTGTTGCTGCCGTGAGGATGTGGCCACAGTGTCATGATCAGGCCACTGCACTGTCCCTTATGCATGCAATGTTTGAACACCTCTAGGCATTATGTGCACTCATTGCAGAGAACGAGCAGAAGGGAGTGAAAGACCAATTATGCTAAATGGGCCGGATCCGGCCCCCGGGCCTTAGTTTGCCCACCTCTGGCATAGATGTTAAGTTTTGCGGATGATTCCCAGGCAGATCAACCGCACATGATGGCGTCATCATGCACGGCGGGTTGATCTGAGAATTGGGTGAGCACCCTTTGTGTGCCGGCATTTACTTTGGATGGGGACGCTGGTGCACGGTGCTCAATCTGCCACAAATCTAACCATCTATGCCCATCCTTAGGCTAGGGCTACACTATGCGCTGGCATCCGCTGATGTCAGCGCAAGCCTCTGTTACATTTATGTGGATGCAGATGGGCTGAGTCAATGTTAACCTGACGGAGACGGGGACCGATGGATAAGGACTTCTGATCAGCTGTAGAGACACCCCTGTCAAAGCCCCATTGCCGTCAATGGGCGGTTCTTGCTCTAACACAGCGATTTAACGGACAGTGGAGCCCTAGCCTAAAGCAGGGAACAGACGGCTGGATATTTGAGCCGTCCGATGTTACCTGCAGCAGCGCAGATATCTGACGTCATCACGCTGCTGTCAGATATCAGCAGAGCTGGGGAGACAGCTCTCTCCAGCTCAGCCGATGCTTTGCATGGAGACCTGTGGTTTCCATGCAAAGCAATCGACATCGGCCGTATTTAACGGTTATGTCCGATATGGTGTTTTTGAGTGGAATTGATTGGTCCCGCTTGAAAACAGCGATGGCCGCATATTACATGGGCCAGATAGTTGGCCGTGAGCGTGCAGGGCACACGAAGCGCCATTGATCTGGCCAATATCTACATGTCTGTACCCTTCTTTAGGTTACACGAAGACCAGATGGTCCATCAACTTATCGACTTAACCTTGTGTCTTCATTTATTATTTTCAGCCCAAATGTTTTATTTTAGGGTAGAAGAGGAATAGAAGCAGGATTGAGTATTTGCTTTGATATATGACTTTTCAGTAAGTAGCTAGGGTCCCCACCAACGTCCCAATATTGCTCAGTTCTTAAATGGGGAAATGCTACAAGACAGTTTGTCTCAGATACCTGATAACTAGAAGCATAGGCATTTAGTTAGTTTGGTTTCAGGTTAAATAATTGAACTGCAAGTTCACACACCTTTCAGTCTCTCTGTACAATGTTTCTTTAGATCTACCAACATCTGTTCAGGGGCCTCTTTAATTGATAAAGATTGTTTGTATAGTTTAGAACGGTCCTCACTAAATAGTGTTGGTAAAAGAAGGCTTGCTGGCAGTCATAAAGCCACAACAAGGAGGCTGAAGATCAGCATGTGGCTCCCGATCTAGACGAATTTCTGAAACCATTTATTTCAAATATGCTTCTTGCCCTCTGGAACATAATGTGTGGATGGGTGCTGCTGCTGGCAGCCGTGCCACCTAAGGATATGTTGACTATGTAAAGATCCAGTCTTGCCTCTTAGGTATATGCTTTCTGGATTGCTTAAGTAGGAAAATGTCCAGTTCAATGCATACCAAGGGAGAGGCAACAAAGCTATTAATAGTAGGCTTGGGTTTTTAAGTTTATTTGTGTGGTTGAAACCCTATAGCAGTAAGTATAAGTAATATCTTCGGCAAGTGGTATATTGTGACATATATATTCACAGGTGTGTAAAACCTGGGGGGGGGGGGGGGGGGGGTGGTGATCAAGATTTAAGCCTAATCGAGAGCCTTAAGGGAGGTACAGTGGACTGGCGACTAGTGAAATTATTTGTTTCCATTGGTTGGTTGTAAGTCAAGATGATTTGTAAGTCAAGACAACAGGAAATAACAGATAATGCCTTATGAGCTACCCACAGACCCTGTTCGCTAACCAACCTTTATAATACCGTAAATAAAACATTGTATATGTGTAATTTTCAGAAACACCAATTATTTTCCTGATGTTAAACTATGCCCAGCCTACCAAAAACTTAATTTTTTAATCACCATTTAAGGTGACATCTTTGGCTTTCAGGAAGTAAGAAATAAATAGAAGGTGGTTATTGTTTGGAAGTAGAGTCCGTTCAAAAAGAACACAAGGAATCTGACTCTCTTGTGTCCTTTCTCTCCTTGAAAGAGTCTGTAGAGTTCTCTAGATGTTCAAAATAGTCAATTAAAAAAAAAAAAAAAACTTTTAAAAAGTACATCAACACAGAAACGCATTGCATGCATACCACCACATTGTGCTGTCCCCATGTGCGCAGCTGATAATGTCCATACAAGTGTCTATCAGTAAAGGCATAAACAGAAAAGGGAACTCGTGCACTGCACACACAAGTGCAGTAGTTCCACCAAGAAGTCCATTGGGACCTTGTATGTTAAAACATAGTTGCACAAAATGTTCTAAGCACACACACATCCATTCACACGCTCTGGAAAACTAAAGACCCCGCAATGGAAACGTCCCCACCATCTCAGAAAGAAACAGGTGGATGTCATGTGGAAGAGGAGTCCCATACCCATGCTCTCCAGACCCTATCAAAGTTCAAATGATGACCTCTATTTGCATATGTGACGCTGTCTGGTAAAAGTGTAGAGAATCATTGCCCAGCACTAAAATGGTCTATTTTGACATGTTGTACTTGAACTTGTCACATGACCATGTTGTCTTGTCACATTACCATGTTGTCTGGTAAAAGTGTAGAGAATCATTGACCAGCGCTGAAATGGTCCATTTTGAAATGTTGTTCTTGAACATGAACGCCTTCACATGAACACACAAGCGGTTTTGTCTTTGGCTTTAATTGTGGTTGTAAGTCAAGTTGGTCTTAAGTGAAGCTGGTTGTAACTCAAGGGTCCTCTGTGCACTACTGTCATAATTAGTGACAGATAAACTGCACCTTAAGCCCCCCATAGACGGGCAGACTCCCGGCCATAGTTGTAGCAGACCAACCTGCGTGGGCGCTCCCGCCTATCACATCAAGGTTGGTCTGCCGCAACTATGAGGGAGCCCATCTTGAATTATGTAGAAAAAAAGCCGACAGGTCGGGTCGCATAGAGATCCGTCATGTCGGTTTTTTTTTTTCTACAACTGCGTGTGAGCCCAGCTACAGCTTGTAAACAGTCTCCTCCCCCTCCCTGTTATTGGCTAGTCGGACGGCAGTCCTATGTGTCAGTGGAACACCCAGGATTGTTATACGACATGTAGCAGACTGATTAGAGCGTGGTGACGTCACCACGCTCTAATCAGTCTGCTAAAGGTCTGCCATAGATCGAGGTGTCTATGGCAGGCTTTAGCAGTTAAAGAACATCATGAATCTAGAAGGCCTTTTTAAAGGAACAACAGTGTACGTACAACTAGTTACTACTCACAAGCCAGTAATAAATAATTACAAACATCACAAGTAAACAGTACAAAGGTTGGAGGGTTCCCACATTCTCTCCATTTCCTGCCAGGATCCTAATTCTGTGTGAGCTGTGTATGATCTGCAGCTGTAATCAAATCTTCTAATACTAATGATGTGGGAACTTGTCATTGCTTGTAGCAGAGTATTCATGCGATGCATTTCATAATGGACATTAATAATTACTCTTCTTAAAGGGTCAGTGAACCCACAAGTGATATGTCAGACAGATTCAATTACTACGCAGCTTACTGGTCTCCCCTGGACGGTGGAAGTGAATTGTTTGGATTGGATTTCTGTCAGGACATTACACTCTTTATATTGTGTTATTAGTACATATAAGTCCTTACAACTTTTCTTTTATATTTGTGGTTCACCTGGAAGTACCCTTCCAGTAACTAATGCCTGCCATATACCCACAGACGGGTGCAGACAGACCAGCTCAGATGAGCTCCGGAATGCAAACGTGATGACATCATCACGTTGCATTCTGGGGCTGCTTTAGTCAGCCGGGCACCCTTTGTGTGCTGAATGCCGATCTTCATTGAAGGTAATGGCATCGGCTTGCATCGGCCAGAGAACATCCGACATGTCCGTTCTCTGGCCGGCCGAGCAGAAGGGCGACGGGGATCTGTCGCCCCATGTGGGCACATGCCGATAAGCGGCCGATTTTTCCGCTGACCGACGGGCGTGCGCGCTCGCGCCGTCGGTCAGCGGAAAAATCGGCCGCTTATCGGCGTGTGTATGCCAGGCATTAGGAAGTGAAGTTCTAAAGTACTGAAACAAAGCTGAAGATCTAATCAATGGGGTTCATTATTGCTCTAGTATGTGTACTTTTTGCATAAATTAGGTTCACATTCAAGTTTATTTTTCATTCAATTATTTCACTTTGAACTTAATTTGTGCAAAAACTAAAGCAATATTTTTTCCTACAACCCTTCCCTGCATCTCCAGCAATTTTGGTGATAATTTCATGTTAAGGGGATTTGCAATGAACTCAAAAAAACAGTAAAGAAAAACACATTTGTTGTGTATTTCTGTGCCAGTGTTTCCCACTCTTTTTTCCCCACTCGCTCTCTTTTTGGTAAAATCAGGTACCTCAGCTTGTATTCAGATAAGCTTATACTCTAGTATATGCAACAAATTATGTAGTCTTCCTGTAACACATATTTGTTAAAATGTCTATTTGTAAGGTAAATCTAAACTATCGGGGGGTTGTTCCAGCAGAAAGAAGGAATTTGTGAAATGTGATTCCACTATATAGACCTTTAAGCTGGCGTATATTCCATAAGATCAACTAAAGTATAGATTGTTTAAGTTGATTGATCGTTAATCGATTTCTGCATATGACCAAACGCAATGGGAATTGAACAGATCAGACATGTTGGTAAATTTAAGTTGATCGTACAAGTATCTGATGGGGTTTCCAGGTATTTTAATCGTTTCCCCAAAAACAAGGCATCCCCCCAAAAATAAGGCACCCTTACATTTTTGCCTTTGCTGAAATATAAGGCACCCCCCCCTGGGAAAATAATGCACCCCCAAAAATACGGTACTGTAACCTCTGGACAGGGGGATCAGAGGGGGCAATCAAAATGACACAGGAGGATCAGTAGGGGTTACTAAACGGTAACCCCCCCCCCCTCTGAGTCTCCTGTGCCATTTTGATTCCCCTCTGTGTCATTTTAATAATAAAATGACACAGGGTGTAAATGACAAGGGTACCTTTAGGAGCAAAAAAAACATATAAGACACTGCCCTATTTTCGGGAAAACACGGTACTATGGAGCATGCGCACAGATCTACATGCCTATATCGAGATGCAGGAAGGGGTGCCAATCATCTCAGTTGCCCATGAAGACTTCTATATTGTACTATTCTTTATATACTGTAGACTTTTAGACTTTTTATATTTCCTTTACTATCCTGTGTATTCATTCTGTGTGTTAGCTCCAGGGTGGATTTGATTTAAATCAAACCGATTTAAATCATGATTTAAATCACGATTTAAATCACTAGTCAGTAAGGCTTGATTTAAATCAAACTGATTTAAATCAATAATTCTTGCTGGTATAAATTTAAAATGCAAGTAGATGAAGATTTTTAGAATAACAACTTTTCATATTAGTCTTTTATCCCCAGTTTAGGTTAATCATTCATTTTTGGAGAACTTTTCTGTAAAGAAATGTACACCGAGCATCTGTGATAATATCTTGTAGGCAGAGAAACTGCCCAATAATCTTACAAAACAGACAGAAGTTAATGATGGGATAAGCACATCACCCAACATTTCCCCTTGAATAGGCATGGGTGAGGGGACACAAAAGCAATACATTTATTATAAACAGTGCAAAAAAATAAGAAAGGATATGTGCTTAGACAATTTAAATAGTCCAAATGGCACAAATTTTACCCCAGTGTGCGTTTTGTTGAAGATTTCTTCAGGGGGTACGATATGTAATTTCATAGGCCACATCTGCATAACACAAACAGCCGACACAAGGGGATCAGTCATATTGAATAACCAAATCAACATAAAAGTGGACACAGACCCTCAGGGGTTACTCACGTCCATAGATCAATATAGGGTGGAAAGACATGATTTCTAAAGATGGTGTCCCTACTGGTGATCTGCGTACATCAAGACCGACCCAAACCATCAACTGATCATGTTTATCAAAGTAAATGTGTTAAAAATCTGTCTTGTTGTACGCAGATCACCATGGCACTTATGTGGTTAAAGTCTGTCTCTCCGTTCCCCACTGGTGTCGGTGCAGTGGGGACACCATCTTGAGAAATAATTTCTTTCCACTCTATATTGATCCATGGAGGTGAGTAACCCCTGAGGATCTGTGTCCACTTTTATGTGGATTTGGTTATTCAATATGACTGATCCCCTTGTGTTGGCTGTTTGTGTTATGTAGATTTGGCCGATGAAATTTCATGTCGTACTCCTTGAAGAAGTCTTCAATGAAACGCATGTTGGGGTGAAACATGCGCCATTTGGACTATTTTAATTGTCTAATAGAACGTGTACAGATGTGTGTATCGGCAACATTGTGCATTGTTTTTGATTGATATGATGGTCATTACTTTGCACTTTGTATAATAAATGTATTGCTTTTACACATTGAGTGCCCCTAGGGGCCTTGAGGGGTAAGTCCCCTCTCCCTTGTCTATTCAAGGGAAAATTTGGGGTGAATAGTTTATGCCATTATCAACTTCTGTCTATTATTTTTGGGATGTTGGCCACTATACATCTGAGAGTGTAGTTTTATTGACTATAAAATCTTACAAATTCCTCTGGAAGAGCATGACATTGTGAATGGATTAATTGTTGTATTTACCAAACAAATTTAACATATACAACCTTATTCTACATAATAACAACTAATCTTTATTTCATCATGGAATAACCTTGGGAGGGTAATAGATTTTCCTCAAAAAGCACTTTTTTTTAATTTTTTTAATTCAATTTAAATCAACAAAAATCATTGATTTTTATCCACCCTGGTTTGCTCTGATCAACACTAACATTCCACCTATAACATACATGTAGTAGTAATATGCATTGCCATCACTGCATAGACTTCCCTGACATCGGGTACCTAGAAGCACAAATACAATACTGAAATAAAACAGAAAATCAAGAAATACATCCCAATTCAATTTTTTTTTGTATAATAAATAGGCACAAGAATCTGGTTTGCCCTTAATGCTGGTCAGAGAGGAATGCTGCGGGTTTGAGATTCCGGGTACTGGGGATTTTGTAAAACCATATTCCAAAAAACAAGTTCTAATCAGGGGGGTTTGTGACACTCTTGTGAAACAACTCAAAACTGAGGTGGGATTTTTAAAGTGCAACACTATTCAACTGACTCGATAAATAGATTTAAACACAATTTATTCTCAACACATTTGATACAGATCTAAGAGACCAATCTGATAAAGTGCTACAAGAAAAAAAATCACCAACACCAACGCCTCAACAGTCTATAGAAAGTGTCCTCAAATAATCCAAAGATGAAGTTGGGGTGCACCCTTGATCCTGTCCCCTGTGCTCGTTATCCTGCATGTTTTGCCCCTCCCAGGGGGGGCTTCTTCAGTCTTTGCCCCTCCCAAAGTGCTTCTTTTGTTAAACCATATAACACTGCATGGCCAATAACCCATGACCTACAAGCGTCTTAAGGGTCAATAATAAGGCTCTTGTATAAGTCATCCCACTCACTGGAAATGTGAAGGGGGGAAGGTATTGCCAGGACAGCCATATTCCTTGTTCAAGGGGGAGATGTGCTTTTAAATGACTCTGGCTGCTACTTGTGAAAGATCAATCTTAAGCAGAGATGCCATTTCCACAACCAGGTGTTTGTTATTTTGGTGGAACAGTCCTGTGGCTTACTTCAGACTGTCTGCACCATGTGGAGGAAAGTTGCGGTGAGGGTTGTAGGCGATAATTTTTTGGGGTTATGTAGTATAGTTTCGAGAAATTAATTCTTGCAGGAAGATACCAACCTGTACCTTTTTTTTAAGTAAATTTTGTTCTACCTTGTTAAAATGTCCTGCTTCTAATTTTACTAGCATTATATTATTATATTACTTTTGTAATTCCTAACGAGAATTTTATAGAGTGTACCCTGTGGCATGAATAAGAGAACAGGAACAGCCTGAGCAAACTACTGGCCAATTTCTACCTGCCAGTCAAGCCTGACCTATTTCCATATGATATAAAATAAGGTTTCATTGGCAAATTCACCTGAAGATCCCGCTGTTTTCTAACTGAATTTATTCACACCAAAATTAAAATCATTATTAAAAATGTGTTTTCAGTTCATATAAACACACTGAGAGAACATTAAGATATAAACCTATCAAATATAAGACGATTATTTTCAGCACCTGAAATCTGTTAAAATTTGACTCGACTTCGACTCGACTTCGACTCGACTTCGACTCGACTTCGACTCGACTTCGACTTCGACTCGACTTCGACTTGACTTAGTTTGACTTCTTTCATGGGTGGACTTTGTGAGTAGATTGCAAAACCCCTGAACTAAGTATCAACGCCAAATTGCTGAGATGGAGAGAAGAGTTGAGAAAAAAATTTTTTTCTCAACTCCTCTCTACATCCAACCATGAAAGAAGTCGAATTAAATTTTTAATGTAGTTTTTGAATAAATTATGTTCAAAGTCAAACAATGTTAAGTTGACTAAAATTTTTTACTTAAAACACTAAAAACACCATAAGCTATAGCTATAACCCTTTTTTTTCAATGTTCCCACAACTCTTCCCTAAATCTCCAGCAATTTTGATGATGATGTCATGTTCTGGGGCTGTGCAATTAACTTACCAGTCAGCTAGTCGAAATAATACCTTTTCAAAACAAAAGCAAAAAATCGAGCTGTGTGATTCAACCCGATGGAAAAAGGTGTCAAGGTGACATGTGCGTAAATCCTGGGCGATCTGACAAGCCGTGTACAAGCTATACTTATACACGGTATACTCTAAAATGGGATCCTCTGTTCTTAGGTGTCTCCTCCTTTATGGGGCTGTGCAGCGGGAATAGGTTCCTTACACGTCACTGAACAAGAGCCAGAACTGTATTTATATACAACAAAGTACTACTTGTAATTATTCTTAATGAGTTATGACCTTCCTGGATTGTGTCGCAGTTCTAAAAATAAAATTCCTTCTTAGAAATGAGACTTTTCTGGTTCTAACTATGTTGTTTGGGATAGTTCATGATTAGATCTTTGTATATCATGCATATAAGAGCTCATTTACACAGTTACAAACTGCCCAGTAAAAATAATAGCAACCAACTGCTGCACGCAACATTAGGCATCTGTCAGTCAGTTTTCGGGCTTTCACATGATAGAGCTGCCATAGGGTCCTTATCTAGATGACCTGCGAGCGCCTGCACAAGTTTGCAGGCGCTCGCAGGCAGTAGTTTCCCGGGCTGCTGCAGGAGCACCCTGTAATTTCCCTGGCTTGTAAATTTAGCCTAAAGGCCCCCACACACATACCGAACAGGGGCCGACAGACGAGCGACGGAGTGCAGCGTGAAGTATCAGAGGGCACCCTTTGTGTGTTGGCTGTTAGTTTGAACGGGGACGCCGTTCCTTTTTCAAACTGATGGCATCAGCCAGAGTTTACAGACATGTCCGCTCTCTGCCCAACCAGAGATCTGTCGCTTCATGTGGGCACCCGCAAACGGATGTGCATGCACACTTGCGGCCATCGGTTGGCTAGCTACGTGTATGGGGGTCTTAACTGTGCGACCATTTTAAATACCGATTTGTTTCTTGGATACCTTTTAGGACCTTTTGACACTAGCCGCACTGCAGCATTTTACTGGCAATGGACGCGTTTGTGAGTAACGTAAAAGTGTGTGTTGCCGGTAAAATCTAACGAAACATAGTGCTCATGCATTTTGCTGCGCTTAAGCACCCCATACACGGGTCAGATTTTCAATCAATCGACTTAAAACTATTAATTTTTAAGTCGGTATAAAATTGTATGTCGATTGTATCATGGGCCATGTGTAGTACAAGATTTTTGATCGATTTTTTTTTCAATCGACATAACAATCGATCCAAAATAGTCCGATTAAAATTTCAATCAGAAGTGAGGTAGAATAGGTAGAAAAAATCGATCAAAAATTGGTTGACCACACTTGGTTCTCAAAATACCGAACCAATTTTCAATCAACCGATCAAAATTTACCATCCAGTCCGATCAAAGAACGACTGAATTTTCACTCAATTTTGATCGGATTAAGTCGTTTTAACCAGGTGGGCAAAACTCAATTTTCAATCAATCGACTAAAAAATTTATCGTTTTAAGTCGATTGATTGAAAATCTGACCCGTACTTGCCAATACACAAACGTGCCGCGTGTGAAAGGGCCCTATAATGAACTACTATTAAAGCTAATCACAAGCCAGTTGTTTTTAACAACAATGATTGGAAGTGTGTACGCAGCTCCGGTCTTTGGTGACATATACTTTAGGACTATTGACAGCAATCTCATTGTTGTGCTCCTTTCACTCGGCTGGTTCCCTCCTCCAGAGACTGTGTACAGTAACCTGATAAGTGAGATTGACGTTTACATTTTACAGCTCAAGGCCCGACTTGTCTGTTATCACTGTTGTGACTCTCTTGCCTTGTGTCATTCATAAACACGGGTGTAGTTATTATGTACTTGTAAGAGGAGGACTACATGCTTTTCACTTCTGTTTACTTTCTCTTACTTTGTGTTTAGGCTACAAAGTGTTGGCAACTATCAGCTACATTTTATTGGAATAAGAGGATTGTTAGGAATAAAGAAAATGACTGTTACTTTGAAGCACAGAGACATTCGTATTATAAATTTAAATAAATGAATCCTGAGAAATAAGGGTTAGTTCCCACATACGTCGGGGCAGATAGACATTGCCTGCACGGCAGGTGGTCTGTCTACACATCCGCCGATGCAAAGACTCAACGTATCCGACTACGTTGATCCTTGCAGCAGCGGAGCGGCTTGGCGCCGCGAAGACAGAGTCTCCGCCGAGCAGGTAAGTGTATCTGCTACATTGAGGTCCCGACTAAGGGTTTGTTTACACTGGTGCGTTTTCATGCAGATGTGTGCGGTTGTAACCGCGCGGCCAAAGCCGCATGAGCGTCCACGCGAAAACGCATGCCATGCGTTTTTTTGCACGTTTTTTGGACGCAAATTTTTTTTCAAACGCGCCCAGAATCCTCATCCGCACCCGCTCTATAACCGCATGCCATGCGTTTTTTAGCGTTTTTGACCGCATCCAATGCTTTCCTATGGGTGCGTTTTTGCGCGATTTTGGGATTCAAAACGCTGTAGGTAGAGTTCACAACCGCACCCTAAACCGCGTCTGCATTCGAACGCGCACAAACGCACCAGTGGAAACTGTATTGAGGTTTCCAATGGATGCGGTTGACTGAGGTTTTGGACACGCGGTTACAATCGCTAGAAAACGCGCAAAAACGTACCAGTGGAAACAAGCCCTTATGTGAAAACAAGCCCTTACAACCAAATCATTCAAAACGTACATAAAAAAAAAAGGAAAACTTGTTATTACTTGTCTGAAATGACAGAGATTACTGTATATGATTTAAAGCCCTTTGGTCCATATTCCTCAAGTTACTTATCCTTTAGGCTATGTTTCCATTGGGCGTCATGGACGCATCAGTGTTAGGCTATGTTCCCACTTAGGCAATTAATCGCCTGAGCTCGCGATTTTCAATTGCCTGCGGAATCGCTGGCGGGTGATTGTCCATTCATGTCTATGGGAGCGATCAGAAAAAAAACCACATGTGATCTTATTAGGGGGACAAGCCCATTCAAAATAGTTTAGGCAGTTGAAAGCGATTCTGCAGGCGAAAATCGCAAGCACCAGGCGATTAATCGCCTAAGTGGGAACATAGCCTTAACGTGTCTATGACACCCAATCGGAGGCATGGGCTCTCTTGTTCTGTGTTATTGTATCATTCAATAGCACGTTATTGTAACACAGCGTCAACACGCCCCATACACTCCTATGGGCAAAACATGCCTTTTATAACCAATAGTTCAGGAATCTAATGAAAAATGTACCCGTGTATGGGTACCTCTAGTTTTTAAGATTCCCCTGTGACTTCAGCATGTATGCACTGGGTTAACCCATGACTGCTGTCAAGCTTTCGGGATGTTGCAGATCTCTTCTTCAGGCTTATACAATTCAGGATTTTGAAAGTCACATTTATACACAAAATAACAAGGTCATAAATATTTTAACAAAAGCAACTGGTTTGTCTTGACACACTTGACTGATGGAGGTTAGAGTGAAGAGTTAAGTTGGGTTTACATGAGTAGATTTTTTCTTTAACCTCCCTAGCGCACCGCCCGTACCGCGCCATTTTTAACAGCGTAGTACGGGCAATCGCAGCAATGTACAAGGTACACTGCCTGCCATTTCCTCCCTCCCCTCTCCACAGAGCCGGTGTCATTAATGACGCCGGCTGTGAGGGCTGGAAACCGAGGCCCCTCCATTAACATGGAGGTCTATGGCGCTGCCCACCCCCGCCCCCTTCCGCGCCTGACGTGATCGTGGCGCCGCACAACCCCAAAAATGCTGCGGCTGGAAGCAGCCTCGCTGTAGCTTTCTGGGGATTTCATGGGAGCCCAGCTCATCGTTTGTTCTTCACACAAACTCTGGACGAGCTGGGCTCGTCATGAACGCTAAGGAGGTTAATCAACTGCCAATTCGATTTTTTGTTCGATGTCATTTACGAACACTGTTCGTCCATTTATCAAATGTAAAATTAGATTTTTTTGTTCGTCCATCCCGATATTAAATTAAAATAGATTTTAAATAATTTACGACATAAACATAAAACATAAAAATTTACCAACATGTTCGATGACCTTTTGAATGATTTTTTGTTTGAGATCGAACAAAATGTATCCATCAAACAAATTGGCCATTCTAGATTTTTGTTCAATCAACAAAAAAAGTTTTTGTTCTTCGTTGATTGAACGAAAAAATCTACACGTGTAAACCCACCTTTAGTTAGTGGAGATTGTGATCAGAGTTAAGGCCCCCACACACGTACCGACAGATCAGCGATGGAGTGCAGCGTGATGACACGCTGCACTCTGTCACTCACAGCATCGGCGAGCACCCTTTGTGTGCCGCCCGTTAGTTCCAATGATGCTGGTCTCCATTGAAACTAACGACATCGGCCAGAAATGATCGGACATGTCCGTTCTCTGGCCGACCGAGCGGTGGCTGATTTTGCCACTGACCGATGGCCACGAGAGCGCATGCACATCGGTCAGTGGCAAAACTGGCCTCCACTTGGTGCCTTTAGTTAGTGGAGATAGTGATCAGAGTTATTGGGGGTGCCCATATGGGATGACAGATTGCTGTTGCCCCACAGCTCGGTCGGATGTCAGATAATCTCTGGCCGGCGTCTCCATTGAAGCTAACGGCCGGCACACAAAGGGTGCTCACCGATGCTGTCAGCTCTGGAGAGCAGCGTGATAACGTCATCACGCTGCACTCCAGAGCTGATCTGAGCTGCTCTGTTGGCCCCCACTCGGTATGTGTGTGGGGGCCGTAACCCTTCACTCTCACCTCCATCAGTCATGTGTGTCAAGACAAAACAGTTGCCTTTGTTTAAATTTTTATGACCTTGTTATTTTATGTATAAATGTGAGTTTCAAAAACCAGAATTGTATTAAGCCAGAGGAAGGGATCTGCGACATCCCGGAAGCTGGCTTCTCTAATGACTTCAGTTAGCCAATAAACTGTATCACTTGCACTACAAACTTGCTGTATTCATCGATGGCTAACACGGTACAACACTCTACTATTGAATATTACCAAACAACGTATTTACTTGAGCCCAGAATCTTTACATACTTTTATTTGTCTCTACTGACTAGTGTGAAGCTATATCTTACTATCGAGCTCTGAACATATAAAATACCAATGGAAAGGTGTCCTTGATCTTCTGACCTTCTTCCGTGGGACTGAAGGTGATAGAAAATCCATAATGTTAAGGCTGCCAAGAAACTATACAATGGTGAGACCTTTTTGAGTGTCAACTGCCTGAGAAAGTCCAATAAAATAGAGAACAGCCATGTATTTACAATATAATGTCAACTAAATCATCCAGCTAAGGTCCATCCAATCAGACAATGGCAGAGCGTGTACGCTGGGTATTCCCCAGAGGACATGTGCTTCCATATATCAGAGCTCTATGGTGCGTCCCCGTTTCTGCAGCCAGGAATCAGGTTATAATGTGCATGCTGTAGGTGGGTGATCCCCGAAATGGGATGCTGGAATCCAGAAAACTCTAGTAAACACATTTTGCTTTGAAACCTGGGTGTGCTGACCTCTTCTGGACTTTCAACAATTTATGGTGGCAGTGCTGCCAAGCAGATGGCAGAAGAGCACGGAGGTGGCATGCATAGTGACCTTTGCATGTTAAGGTGTCCCTGTGAGACTAAAGGGGGGCATACACAGTTCCATTTTTGGTCGATTAACTCGGTGATGTGATCAGTAGAGATGGTCAAATTTTTTTTTTTTTAAATGCGAGTTCAAGTTAATTGCAAAGCCCCTGAACATGGTATCATCACCAAACTTGCTGGATATGTAGAGAAGGGTTGGGGGTATACTACAAAAAAAAAAAGTATGTCTCTAACATAGTTTTTTTCACAAATTAAGTTCAAAGTCAAGGAAAAATGTAGAAAATCGGAATTTCGACTTGGATTTTGAACTTAATTTATGCAAAAACTACATGTGCTAGAGCAACACCTTTTAAAAAAAAATGTTTCCACAAGTCTTCTCTACACCTCCAGCAATTTTGGCGCTGATACCATTTTCAGAGGCTTTGCAATCAGCTCACAAAGTTAGCAAGTCGAAAAATTCGACCATCTCTAGTGATCAGATCATTATTAGCATCACATATTGTGATCGATTTTAAACAGATCAATTCCTTTCCTCTGCCTATAGTACCATTGGACACAAATCCATCTAAATAGCTAGAATACCTGTCAGATAATTGAACGATTTACTGTAATATATAATCACTGAAATGTCCAATCACTGCCCGATCGATTTGATGTTTGATTTTGCTTGAATGGAAAAATCAAACTGTGTATGCCCACCTTAACTTTCTCTTATTGATCTGCCCATTAACCTCCCTGGCAGTTCACCCGTACTGGTTCGGGCAGAGTTTGTTTACAAGACAAACTCCCCCTGAGCTGTGATTGGCCATACTTACCTATCCTCTGCGAGTCTGTGGCAATTCTGAATCGTGTCAACCGGCTGATCAGTTCCAGCGCCACCGATGGCACTAAAGAGGCCACGGGCCCTTTCAGGCCTCTTCTTTTTACCCGCTGATCTGCTCCGTCTTCTCTTTCTATGTTGTCTCCTTCTTGCATGTTTTTATTTTTTCTTCTTTTGGTATCTGGCCTTCTCACTTCTCTTCCAGGTTTTCTTTGTTGTTATTTGGGTGTGGCAGGGATACAATTAATGCTGGATCCCGAGGGAGTTTGAACATCTGCTCATAACCCATTTGGAGCCCTACTGCTCCCGTCTGCTTGAACCGGTTCCCTGCCTGCCTTTAGTTTAAGTTTTTGAGATACCGACTATATGGTCTATAATGAGAGTCGAGTGTTGTCGACTGTGAATTTGTTTGTATGTTGTTTATTTCATTGTTTTTTGAAACTTAATAAAAAGGTAAAAATGCCCAATTCCAGCTCAGGGGGACGAGGGGGGTTATGGAGGCGGCGTCTGTTTCCTACCCCACATTGTCTGCATCGGCGTAGAGGGGCGGAGGGAAAGCGGGTAAAACCAACAGATTTTTCTGTACTCTGCTTGCCCGTACCGCACCATTGAAAACGGCACGATCATACCACGAGGGAGATTAATGTCACCAGAAAGGAACATAAAGGTACATCTAAGGAGTTCACAGAAGAAGACAAATAATGTAAATCTTCCAAAGGTGACACTTCTTCCAATGAAAGCTCAAATGCATTTCCTTCATGTTTTTTCCTCTCACTTCCTGTTGATGCTATAGGACAGGAAGGTAACATTTCTATCCAAAACGAAAGTAATGGTGTGGCTTTAGTAGTGGTTTGTAGTACTCTCTGTTCCCAGATCTGAATTCTAAATGAATTTTAATTGGTTCATACTGCTATTTCCTTTTAAATAAGGTAGATATTTTCATTCATTATGTGTGTTTGTATGTGACTGGGTTAGCACATAGAATCCTTGCTATTTTTTATACGCAGTGATTATTATTTATGAATACTATTTACTTCAACCTGCTATGTATCCTTGTTACGGGTTCAGCCCGGTAAGTGTTCCTTATCTTATCTTATCTCTTTAAAAGGTTGTGGCTCAGCTCACTGAATGCAATATAATTCGTAGCTGGCATATCCTGTAATAGATTCTACTCCGCTATTGTATTAAGAACAAATAGCATTAACAGGTGTGTCTGGGCAAAATAACATATTAAGTTCAGCTCTGCAATTTCTCATGGTTTCATGTCTTGAGAAATGCTTCAAGTACAGAAGAATGGAGGTCGGTCTGCCAAAAATCCAGTAAGCTCACAAATTATATTTTATACACCTTTCCTCCGCTGCACCAAAATATCATCCATTAGCTTATGTAGGCTGGATTTACACTGTTGTTTCCCGGGCTGCTGCAGAAAACAACCGGGTACTTCTGTCTGTGAGGGCCCGGGTGCTCCTGTCTGCGAGGGCCCGGGTGCTCCTGTCTGCGAGGGCCTGTGCTTGTGCAGGGGGGGGCTCTGTTAGATAACAACCCCATGGAAGGTCTATGGAAGATTCGGGCTAGGCTAATCTCTTATTTAAAAACTGCCCATGTGAACAAGCCCTTTCACGCTATACATGCTGCACCCATTGGAAACCTGTATTGCCAATGAAGGTAGCAATACATGGTCCCACTTTTCCTTTTGATCAGCTTAAAAATCGATCACTTTGAAAATTGATTCCTTTTACCTGATATGATAGACCAAAAGTAATTAATGTCAAACATAAATTCGATCGAGCAGTGATTGGACATGTTGGTAAATTTCAGCCAATCGATCAAGTATCTGACAGGTTTTCTTGGTATTTTGATTGATTTTGTATATGAAGGTACTATGGAGCATGTGCACTTTGGAAAGGAGTTGATTGGTTCTTAATCAATCACACTATCTGGTGGTACTATCCATCGATGTTAGACACACAGGTGATATTTCAATCTCAAAGATTTAATCTAAGAGTGATTATGTGAAGGTTGATGCATGCATGGCTAGCTTAACACTTTTTTAGCACCGAGTTGAGATGTAGCACAATTCCTTAACTCACCTTTGCACACTTTTTTATGTTCTAGTGCGAGCACCGTGCATAGGGTGAAAAAGCTTAGATTCTAAGCTCTTTCACCCTATGCAGACCTACCACCAGGAATCTATGTTTTCATGAATGGCACTAGAAGTGCCAATAATAGGGAGGAATGCAGTGAAAAAACCCAAAAACTTACCTGTAATGAGCAATTTAAGAATATAATCCGGCAGTTCTCCACACTTCCTGGTTCATGGGCAGCAGAAATCGGCAGCACGTCACAGGGAGCTTAGATTTCACAGTGACCTGCTTTGAAAATTCCCATAGAAGATCACTGAACGCCCCCAGTGGCCACCCGCGATATTGCACCCCCATGTGTTTCATGTGTTCCACAAACCAGGAAGTGATGGGTGCTGAGTGGTAATCTTGTTAAATTGCTCATTACAGGAAAGTTTTTGAGTTTTTTTTACTGCATTACTCCCTATTATTGGCACTTCTAGTGCCATTCATAAAAACATAGATTTCTGGTGGTAGGTCCGCTTTAAGAGGGAGGGCTTGTTTCTCCCCACCACACTTGCGGGCATGTTAGCAGCAGCACTGATGTTTTCAGCTAACGTGGCCCCTGTGAAATGGCCATTCGACCCCCGAGGGGGTCCTGACCCACAGGTTGAGAACCACTGGCTAAGAAGTTTATTTCTGTAATTAGCCAGGTAAAATCAATATCTAACTGATATGATTTGCCTTAATCGACACCATGCACCCAGATGATTGCATGCAGACTAAAGCTGAGCCAATCCAGCTCTGCCAAGCTTTATACATTTGCTCATCTTCAGTCTGTATGCAGTTTGTACGCTAATGCAGAATTTTGTACATTGCGTTAATCCTGTGTGTGCATCCTAATCAAAATCTTGAGAAAAGATGAAAAATTATAATTCATACAGATGCAAGCAGTACTTTCCAACCAGAGGGGGGGGGGCACTAGTGGATGGCACTGGTGACTTGTACCTGTTTGGCACTGTAACCTGTACAATAACCTTTCCCCCGATAGCTGTCAGCCGACAAGTATCTGCCGTACACCTTTAGTGTCTGTGTAGATGCCTATACCACACATGTGAACACAACTTTAGAAAAATGACTCACAGTTGGAGAATGAATTCACAGACATTTCAAAGCATTTCACATTAACAATAGAACAAAGCTTTACAAATAATTACATAACATTATTTTCAATTACTTTCGCTATAAGAACAATGTTTACAGCATCTCAGCACCACCTTATTATTTTCTCCTGCCAGGAACACTCTATAAATGTTTGTACAGTCAGCTGTGAATCGGGTTCAATAGCTCTTGGAGGAGGTTTAAGTGCTCTAAAAGGAAGGCACATAGACACACATATGCAGACAGACACATGTAAGAAGACACAAATGCAGACATATATAGAAAGGCACATAGACACACATATGCAGACAGAAACATATAGAAAGGGACATAGATACACGTATGCAGACAGATAGAAAGGCACATTGACACACATATGCAGACAGACACATATAGAAAAGCACATTGACACACATATGCAGACAGACACTTGTAGAAAAGCACATAGACACACATATGCAGACACAAACATATAGAAAAGCACATAGACACACATATAAAGACAGACACTTGTAAAATACACTGGTAATACTTCACCTGGGTAATTCTAACAGGTGATGCTAGGGTGAAAGGTCTTACTCATGTTATTGTCTCTGAGGAAGCACACAGCATCCCGAAATGTGAATAATGTGTTATCATACATCATCACACTGGCCATTTTATCCTTCTAATTTGGGGTTATTACTCATATTAAGACATTCCTTTGAGCTTCAAGTGGCTCACTCCATCCTTTGTTTAGTGTGGATATGTAACACGTGAGAGCATTTTGCTACCCGGTGATTTCACAGATAGTGAGGTTATATATACTGATAAACCTGATTATCTGCATTGCAGGAACATTTTTTAATCTTTTTGTTGATATCCGTGCAGCAGCTCATCAGCCTTTCACCCAAGACTACTACAAACAATCATCTCAGGAAATCACGGTTACATCTAACAGACCAAAAGGAATTAAATAAGACAAGTGCAAGAGTTCACATTACTCTTTCTATACTTATGGGGTGAGTAAGGTCATTTATAACAATAATAAAGTGGAATCTCTTCCTTTACAATAGTGATATTTAAGGATTAGGAGTGGCCTGAAATGCAATAGTTGTGGCCCCATACTTATTGATGCTTCACATTGCCTTTACATATACCTACCCTAACTGACCGGTAGCCCCGGACTATCAGCAGTTGGTCACTATTACAATTTCTCAGCCAGTCTCCTCCTTGGTCAGTTTTCCTACAAATTAATAAAAGCAATGGTCTTTTATTCTTATTTACCATTGTGTCAGCTCCACCCATTACACCTCCACTGTTTACTGATAACATAACCCAATGCAGGTATGTTGGGTGTATAGACACACAACACAGTGTCTGTGCAACTGCAGATCTGTCATGGGAACACTGAGCTCAGGCTGAATACTGATCCCTGAAGGAGAGCTTTCATAATCAAGTAAGTAGCACAACACCCACTATCTGTTGGTTATGATTAAAGTGGCATTGCCACAAGGACACAAACAAATGTGTCACTGTAACATGCTGCGTTTCCAACAGAAAGGGTTAACACTTCGCAGGTTACTGTATACATGTAACAGGATCTCCCAGAAGCCGTGATACATTTTTGGCATGGGGCTGGGTGGATGGAGCTGGTTGCCTGTAATATTCTCAGATACTTGAGCTGTCCACTTCCCTCTTGTTGTACTCAGTAATTGGAATTAGAAAACACAGTCGACATTGATGCCCATCTGTTGCGAGCATAATAATGCAAGCCGGAGCCCAGGCAGACTGAAATGATCCGCTGTTCACGCAACCAGTGATTTCATGCCCTAGACATCGCAGCTAACCTAGAGGATATTACTGATCTGTAAGTCAACACTTCATTTTCTTATACAACACCACAATTGTGTTACCAGTCACATTTACCTTCAGGCAGGTTCCGGGTGCTCTATTATTCTATTATAAGTTCCAATGTGTACAGGTAACCTGGATATCCAAGTGTATATGGCAGATCTGGATGGGGGGGGGAGGGGGGGGCATTTCGGCTTGTTGAAATTTGTAAATTGAATGTAAATCATTAATGTGTATTTACAGTTATCATTACCATCTTCTTATGTATGGTTGTAATTAGATATTTGCACATTGGACACCCGTATTGACTGTTGCATATACAGGTTGTACTTAGCATGCAGTAAGACAAGACTTTAGGCCATGGTCAATGGATTTTATTGACTTTATTACTGCTTAGCAGGTTCCGTGCAGTACAGTTGCACCCCAATAAATTCTGAGTGACCTCAATGTAGTATGCTGAATAAGTCCATTAATGCCCACCTACACTGGCACTAGAAGCCACTGACCACAATGCCCCCTCTAGGTAGCTACTACTGACTGAAATGCTTGAGATGCCTTATAAGGCCTTCCCTATGAAAATGCAAATTTATGTGGGTAGTAACTCCACAGATAACGTTATAGGAGATATAACAGCAACTGAGGGACATTTAGTCTACTAAAGCACTGACAACGCCATAAACATTTTTTTCTCACTATTTTTGTATTTTTTGTAATATCTAGATCAGTGATGGTGAACTTAAGGCACAGGTGCCAGAGGTGGCACTGGAAGCCCTCTCTGTGGGCATGCGAGCTGTCAGCGAGCACAGAGAAAAGAACTGCAGCCTATTGACTCTCAATGCTGTCAGTTCTTTTCCCCCTCCCTTCTGATTGCACACAGCTCCCCATACCCTCTCCTATTCTATCTTATAAGAAAGTAGAGTGTGTGTTTTACATGTTTCGTTTTGTGTATATGAGTTGTGTATTTTAATCCAGGTTAATTTGCCATGCCGGAACTTTTAAGATAAATAAGTGGGGTTCAGTTTGGGCACTCAGTCTCTAAAAGGTTTGCCATCACTGGTCTAGATGCTGTTGATCTCTGGCAGCATCTTTTTAACCCACTTCCTGTCTATATGTATGCACTGCAACAATGCCTGCATTACATTTCTTAGGATGGGATTCCTGATGGTGACATCAGTGTACAGTGCATGCTTAGGATGTATTGGCATGAATTCTGTAATCTTTATTGGCAGGGGAAATCCATGAGTTGGGAGAAAGGAACAAAGTAGTGTCACCCTATTAACAAGAAGTGCCTGAATAAGGACATTGATGACTAGAGAATTACAAACGTTATCTGAATTTCGGTAAATATATCCAAGCTATATAAAATTGATGGAGCGGTGATTGGACATGTTGGTAAAGTTCAGTAGATTAAGTACCTGATGGGTTTTCGTGGTATTTAGATTGATTTTGTATCTGATGGTACTATGGAGCAGCGCACAGCCCTTTGGAAAGGAATCGATTGATATTGACTATTATTTGGTATGACTGATCGATTTCATACTGACTGATATTTGATCAATCAAGTCATATTTAAACCTCACAAGCCATTCTAATCTAAGAGCAGTTGAGCAAAAATGTATGCATGTTTGGCTACCTTAAGTGAACCTTAGAGCCTTAGACAGAGGTCCTTTGAAAAGTAGTAGGCATTAATAACTTGTATTGTTATCAAACTCAATGCTTCATCGTCTGCCCCTATGTAGACTCAGTGGGGTCACAGAACTGTTTATCAGAAATCACATTGTAGCAGGTAAAAGTGAACATTTTCATGTAATGGCTCTGTCCCATAGAAGTCAGGCCATTTTGACATCCACACAGTCCTCTGTGCCTGGAGGAGGAGCCAGATCATTAACCTACCTAGCGTTACGCCCGAAGCCAGTTCGGGAACAGGGATGCTGCAACTATCGATGCACCCGAACTGGCTTCGGGCACAGCGCGGGAGCTTACCTGGTCCGGCTGCCGCCTTAATCGACGTCCTCGCCGGCTTCTCCCGGGTCCCCGAGTGACGTCATGGAGGCGGGACCCGGGCTTAAAGAAAAATTTTTTTTTTGTTTTTTAAATATTTTTTGGGGACTTTTGGACTGAATCAGAGAAATGTCTCTCTGATCTAGTTCAAAAGTGGATCCAGCATGCAGAAACGCTCTGGATCTGCCTCCGGCTGGACCTGAGTGCCTCCGGAAATAGCCGATCTCTCTGGCTATTTCCGTGATCGGCACTCGTGTGCTGATGATGTCACAGCCCAGGCGGGAGATTCAAATTGTAAAGGTACAGGAAAAAAAAAATTTCTTCGATTTTTTCTCTCTCATTAGTTAACATTTGTTTCGATAAACGCCCACCAAGCATAGCGTCTATGGCCGGTTTAACCTCCCTAGCATTACGCCCGAAGCAAGTACGGGCGCAGTCTGATCGTGAATCAAACTGCGCCCGTGCCGGAGTCAGGCGCAACCACTGGCTCTCTGTGTGCCTGCAGCATTTCTACAGAGCTGCCGGCAAACAGAGCCTTTTTGCCCCCATCGGAGTCATCCGTGGCACCGATGGGGGCGGAAAGGCAAAACACTGTATCACTTTTGGTACAGAAATCTGGACCTCAGTGAACCGCCAGGGAGGTTAATAAGGCAAACTATGCAATAGATGTCCAGGGGGCCCACATATAACCTTCACACTCCGAGTATAACCCATGGAGCTAGTGCAGCTGGTGGGGGTCCCAAAACCTTACCTAGTGCCCTGTCCGGCCCCTCTGATACTTTGACAGGTCACATGACTGTTCTCCTTGTTTTTTTCTTTTTTAAGTTATCTCATTTATTTTGAGTGCGATGTGCCAGCCTGCCTTTAGACAAGAGCACATGTGTAAAGAATTCATATACAATATATTTTACTTTAACATTTGTTCTCTGCCTTGTAATATTTAAATTCACTTTAATATGGTTTTGATGGGTTTTTTTTACGGTTCATGAGATATCTTCTGTAGTTCACATGAGGGTCAGAAGAACTAGAGTTACCTGTATTTTTGAATGAAGAATGTATGTAAGGTATGTTGTATATAAAGTGTAGTGTATGTAAGGTTCCTCTCAGAGTTTGATCACTCCTTAGTCTATATATCAGAGTCCCCTATATAAACATGGACCTAAACGGTACATTGAAAATGGCAATGGGTATTTTTAGCTGCAAGTTATTCCGCATTTGCTATTTGGAGATATTATGCTATTTACTTTTCACTGTGCTGCATTCTCTGTCTGATGCAAGAGCAATACTGTATACATAACTTCATGTAATGTACGGAGTGATTGCAAGAGGCTCTGTCATTAAAGGGGAAGTACAGCCTTTATACTACTTATATTTGCATGAAAATAAATATTACCAGTCATTTTTCTATGTATAGCCTGTGTATACTCATCATGTATAAGCTGGGGCAATTATCGGTGCTAATTAAATACTGATCTAATCTCACCACTAGTCAACTTTACAGTCTAGAACAGGGGTTAGCAACCTGTACTATTAAAAGAGCCATTTTGTCCTCCTTTATACTAAAGAACAATAGTCTGGAGCTGAAAAACATAACACATTGACACTAGTCGGTACACAATGCAGTATGTATATTGTGAAAGATTCCAAAGATAGGCCCTCCTCTCCAATTGTGTTTCCTGCTACCTGACCTATTCAGACCCTGTATATTTTTTTTCATAGGAGTTCATACATGGTCAAGTCTCTAGGGCAGGGATGAGGAACCTTTTTAGAGTCCGAGTGCCCAAACTGAAACCCAAAACCCAATTATTTATCTCAAAGTGCCAGCATGGCAATTCAACCTGAATTACACAACTCAATAGGTTTGCACCAATTTCTGTGTCTTGGGGTGAAGGTGGGAGCAAGCCTCTCCCCTGTGGTGGCTGCTGTCATCTTTAGGCAGGGGCAGGACAGAGGAGAGCAGGGAAACAAAGCTTCTTCTGCAGTCAGTGATCTTGGCTGGTCAGAGGGAGGGAGAGAGAGGCTTTCCGGCAATCGGAGCCAGAACAAGGCGGCTGAAGAGCCATGGGTTGCAGATCCCTGGTCTAGAAAATGCTTGACTTCATTCATTGATTTATGTCCAGCCTCTGCAGAGTTCCTTGTGGTCAGAGACCATCATCATGAAGATTTATACAATCATGCAGATCAAGATGTAATACCAGAATTAAAAGGCTTTGCTGGAAGAAGAGTCACTTCCTGACTTGAAACCCAAGTCTCACTTTTGAGTTAATAGACAGTTCTCTTGGCATGTGCTGCCACCTTCAGTGCCTTTTTACACAGGTGTTTACATTTTGATAGTGTTCCCTTACAGGGTTATTAAACCCTCATGTAAAAGTGTACAATTATGACATGTATATACAATTACACATGCATTCATTCCTTTTTTAAAAAGCGGCCTTATGAGCAAACTTGCCCTGTACTGCGGTGGCTAACTTAGCTATTGGGGCGCTACTGAGTTTGCAGCCCACAGCACTATGGAGCACTGTACATAGCCACCACTGAGTTTGCAGCCCACAGCACTATGGAGCACTGTACATAGCCACCACTGAGTTTGCAGCCCACAGCGCCATGGAGCACTGTACATAGCCACCACTTTGTTTGCAGCATACAGCACTATGGAGCACTGTACATAGCCACCACTATGTTTGCAGCCCATAGCGCCATGGAGCACTGTACATAGCCACCACTGAGTTTGCAGCCCACAGCACTATGGAGCACTGTACATACCCACCACTTTGTTTGTAGCCCACAGCACTATGGAGCACTGTACATACCCACCACTTTGTTTGTAGCCCACAGCGCCATGGAGCACTGTACATAGCCACCACTGAGCTTGCAGCCCACAGCACTATTTCACATGTTCATTTGCACCAACTAACTCACACAAGTGCTCTATTGACATGTAGCCCAAGGGAGTTATCCCATGCATGGACAGGAGGGTGTGCTCCTCTAACAGGAAGTTTGGGGAAGCACTGGCACAGGAAGACAGAGGAAGGAATGTAGAATAAAAGTAATTAATAATTGGAAGTGAGCTTGTTGTGTCAAATAGTTATATTTATATGAGGGCTTAATAACCATTTCATCTGAAGTTTTAATTACTCCAGTCTTCATAAAAATTTTTTTATACAAATGCTTTTATTACTTTTGTTTCATCAAATAAAAAAACAGTGATTGCATTTGCATTGATCTCCTGTAGCCTCTTCCTGTCTACATACATGCACTTCAGTGATGGGAGCGTACTGTGTGATATCATAAGAGGGCTTCTTGTCTTCCCTGCATGTGTAGTATAACGTAAGGTGATGCAAACTTTTGTTCAGATGCCCCTATATTGCTCACAACACTTACCATATTTTTCTGACCATAAGACTCACCCCCCCCCCCCCCAAAAGTGTGGGGGGGGGGGGTGAGGGTGTGCCTTTTGGTCTGAAGGTGTGGTAAAATAACTTTTTGGGGGGTCTCATGCGCCCTCATGGGTTCCTCCAGTCAGCTCCTTGCTTGGCCGGGACTATGTGATGCCACTCAGTGCCCTGAAAGGCAGGCAATGAGATCATCATGGCAGGAGAGACACATATAGTCAGGGCAGTACATATTTACATTATTGATATATCTGTGGAGTCTGGCTGTCAGCCGTAGAGGGGAGAGACACATGCTGCATCCCACTTCACGACCCCTTTTCTCTGATGTGTGGGAAGGAAGTCGGTAACATCACCTGTATGCTGATGGCAAGTGTTCACTAGTGACATCTTGTGGTTGAAATTGATATTGCATAAGGTATTTTTTCCCCAATTGAGATTAATATTCGAACACAATTTTTTTATCTTGTTTTCTTGCTGGGTGCGTCTTATGGTCAGGTGTGTCTTATGGTCCGAAAAATACGCTAATAAGGTAACAGTCTATACAGTTTTGTCACCTTAGAACAAGAGGCAGAAAAACAACCCTAATTGTAGTATCAGCAGGTATAACTGAAATTAAAGTGGGACATCAGGGCCTGCATCGAAATCCCTGCATTAGATTTATGCCAAAAGTGGGTATCTCAACTGGTGCAAGTGCTGGCCATTATAAACAATGGGCTATGATGTGCTGCATTCGTATCTATCCAGCAATATGTGGCCATTGTTTTTTGGGCGGATCTTGAATGCGTCATGCCCATAGGTTTCCTTGCAGGGCCCCCTTTTCTATTTAGGAACATTATTGAGCCCCCTCTCCCTATTTAAACACATGTTAAGAATGAGGGCCAGCGCCCCCCTGGAATACCTTTGCGCGCCCCCCTGTTTGGGAACCACTGGTTTAAGCAGTCACATTGTAAAAACGTTTCTTTTTATGATTTTTATAGACACACAAGCACTTAATTGAAGAGCCTGCAGTAGCAAAGTCAGACTTTCTGGAGTTATTTTTTGGTGATTTCTCCAGGGATGAATCATATTGAGCATATGTGATTGGAATTATCAAATGTAGTCTGTGCCTCAGATGAATAATCTGTTATTGTGACACCTCCGGGGAGGGAAACCTTTATCTGCATATCAGATGTGTCACAGTTCCAAAAAAGTTTGGAGCCATATGAAGGTCAGAAATCTTTTTATACAAAGAGTGTCCTGTGCCTGAAAATCTGCAAATGATACAAAGCTGGCTTCATCCAAATCACTGTTTCTGCTTATAAAACAATTCCACTATCAGCGCCTTGTTTTTCTGTGTTGTTTTCCTCCGTGTTTGGCAAACACATTGTCTGTTTATTGTATCGTTGGAATAATATTATCCTAAAACATTTCCTTACTATTGATGACCTACATCACACTTCCACTGAGTTCACCTTTGTTGTGGCTCCTAATATGGTAGAACTGAAATAGCTGTCATGTTTGTAACACAGGGTATGTCCTCCATGACCTCTGCTTCTCAAATATAATGTACAAACGTACATAGAACAAAATAGGCATGGATTGGATCAATCAAAACTTCAGTATCAGAATCATGTGGTTCCCAAACTTTCCCTGCAGGCCCTCATTTTCTAGATGGGAACATTCGAACCCCTCCACCCTCATTCACAGTATTCAGATTGAGCCCCTCAACCCCCCCCCCCCCCCCCCCCCCCCCCCCGTGCGCGCGAGTGAGGGGAGACGAGACTCAGAGATCCAGAGTCTCACAAGTTTCACCTCACTCCCCTGGTGGGGGGGGGGGGTGCGTGAGACGAGACTTTGCTGTTATGGACTGAGGGGGGCTGTCAGAGGGGGTGCCCAGGGTGCCCACCGATCTCTCTAGGACTTCCCCTGTATCAATCATACAGAAACATTCATCTTTCACAACGAGACATACACACTACACTCATGCTAGGACATCAATCATTCACATAGAGAGACACACACAGCAACACACACATTACATGCACTCTACTTAGTGTCTGCAGCTAGTTCCTCCAAGTTTGTGAACCACTGACTAAGAGCAATTGCCATGCTCCTCCCAAAATAAGACCTACCATAAAAAATAATCCACAGCATGATTTTTTTTTTTTAGAATGTTTGAGGATGGTAAAATATAAGCCCTTCTCCAAAAAATAAGCCCTAGTTACAGCTCCTAAATCAAGGTCAATGTACATAGTGTCCAGGCAGCTATAAAAAGGAAAAATCATTTGGTGATTGAATGCAGCAGGACAGATAGACCCTTCACCAAACGAAAGCATACACCCCCAAACAGATTGCTGGAACACCAAGGTACCTTTCTACAATTCAGGGTTTAACCACCTTGGCCGTACACTTATTTGTCATTTTCTGTTTCCAAAGTGCTATAAGAAATATAAACAGATTAGCAGGTAATCTGTTCACATTTCTCATCTGCTCTGGCCACCTCCACAAACTCATCACTGACATCAGGATGGTGGAACCAGGAAGAAGAAGTGAGGACACCAATGCTACACGACCGCACAGCATCACCGGAAGTAGCTAAGCTACACCAAGTCTGGCTAAAGCCCCCCATACACGTCTAGATTTTCTGTTCAATCAACTTAAAAAGATAAAATTTTCAGGGTCAGGGAAATTGGTGATTGTATGTTTGCCAACTGTAGTAACAGATATTTGATCAACTTTTTTGGGATCGACTGAAAGTGTAATCAATTTCAATACAGCCAATTAAAATTTACCAGCACGTCCAATCATTTTCAATAAATTTTTTCCCCAATTTTAATTGGTTTAATGCAACCATGTGGGCTGCCATAGATTTTCAATCAATCAACAAAAAAATTTATTGAATTAAGTTGATTGGATTAAACATCTAGACGTGTTTGGGGGCCTTAAAGTTTACCAATATTGGTAAATAAAGTCTACCATAAGCACTGTACTAAAGCGGGTGGTTTAAGTGTTGCACTAGGGCTACACTATGGTTTTAAAGGGCCCTCATGGCCATATTGGCATTACACGTCCATAACCCCCAACCCCATCCACGGGTGTGATTTGTCCGTGGACACGTTGCTGCAGCGAAAACACACTCTATTAAATTTAATAGGCAAAACGGTCAAGCTGGCATGTCGATTGATGGCAGGCCTGTTAAAACCCATAGGAAACAAAGCTCCATGTCTGCACTGCCCCTTTTCTCCCCAAGCCTATTCCCTATGCCAAAGTCCTTCCATTCCAGAATGTGATCACTTGTCTAGATTTGAATAAGTGTTTTGTTAAAGAGTAAATGTAGATTTCTCATGGTAAATTAAAGCTGGGAACACACGGCTCGATATAGGAGCAGTTCTATGTTCCCGGCAGCAGCGTGATAATGTCATGCTGCTGCCCGATATCGGAGGAGCTGGAGGTGCAACACTGCTGTGTCTTCAGCTCAGCCGATGCTTTGCATGGAGTCCCCGCGGTCTCCATGCAAAGCAATGGACATCGACTGTGGTTTGCGGTCATGTCCGATATCTGCATTAGATATGGCCGCATTAGCTATGGGCTACATCTGGCCCATATCTATACGTGTGTTCTATGCTTTAAACCCCCCTACACCTTACAATCTTACCATACAATTTCTGTACAATCCACTTCTACCAAAACCATGTAATATGAGGAGCTTTCTTATCATTCCAATCACTATGTATTCTCTGAGGGAGGAACCTGCATTACATAGTTGTTGGTAGCTCTAATGAAAATTGTGTGGATTAATCTAATGGTGTATGGGGGGCTTTAGACATACTCAGAAAATAAAGGCCCCCATACACGTGTCGGATTCCCACCGGATTCCGGCACGACCGATTCCGGGCGCGTGCACGCAAAACGATCGTGCCGGAATCGCATGCAGCCCACCTTGTCCAATCGATCAGGTCCGATCGTTCAGGGGCCCAGAATCGGATCCAACAGAGAACCAACATGTTGGTTCCATCAGATTGATTCTGCCCAGATCAGGGGGAGTTGCCATTTGTGAGGTGGACAATCGGACACGGAATCGTCCCGGAATCCGTTGGACAAGGTGGTATGCAGCGATGGATACTCTTAATTGGCCGATTGATCACACCTGCGATTCCCGGCAGAATCACCGGAATCGATCGGGTGAGTGATCAATTGGCCATGGAATCCGACTGTGTATGGCTAGCTTAAGACTCAAATGCATCTGTTGGAGCAAAAACTTAAATCAGACTTATGCTAGCCTTACACAGCCCGATAAATAGCCCGATAAAAAAATCGGCGTTTTCTCGGATGATCTAACAAAAAATCCCCACATAGGTAAAATGATTTTTGAACGTTGTAACAGTTTTGATCGTACATCATAGTCGGAGTTTATCGTAATTTTTGTCGTCCAATTTTTCATTCAATGGGAAGTAATAGTAATATCGGGGATGATCGGTGTTCATTTAGTCGGGCGCTACAAGAAAAGTAGAACGATGTAACCGGACCGATTAAAATTTTCCAACATGTCCGATCATGTGATGGCCGATTTCTGCTAAATTTTGATCGGGAAAGCTCTGTCGGACCATGTGGGCAAAACCCGATTTATGTCCGATTTACGAGAAAATTTGCTTGGTTGATCGGGCTATTTATCGGGCTGTGTATGGCTAGCATAAGTCTTGTCACTAGGAAGGGAAAGCTTTTTACTATTTCCCAGCCAATAAGTTCCTAGATGTCACTGCAAGTAAGCTGAGCATGTAATAACAGTGAATGTAATAGTAGAGTGTTGTACCGTGTCAGCCATCAACGAGTACACAAAGTTTGGAGTTTAAGTGACACCCATTATTGGCTAACTGAAGTCATTAGAGAAGCTAGAGAGAATGGATATCTCAGACGTAATAACAGTGCATAAAATAACAGTGCTTGTAGTGTTTACTTTTCCCAGATTCTCCTTTAGCCAAAGTTTGTGACAGTTTTGTAGATTTCCATGTAGACTTGTCCTTTTCTCTGACGTAAAGTCTCTATTTCACTGCAGAAGTATTTTGCTGGAGGCCACTTATGACAAACATGTTTTTATCTGTAAATTCCTGCTGAATGTTTTTATTCTGTGTGCCAGCCACAGCACAACGAAGGATAAAAACATTGCGGCCCATCAATAAACATGTTAGTGATCACTGATAAACGTGTAATGAGAGGTCACCCCAGGGACTGGAGAGGCGGTTTCTTCTTTGCTCTGTGACATTTGAATGTGAACCATCTGATAGTGCTGGATGGACAGCAATGTACGTCGGTCCTCCTAAACATATCTCAAAAAATAATGGCTCCCTAGTAGTAGTCCCTACTGCTGCTACTAATTTGGCTCTTAAAGCAGGGTACAGACCTGCAGATATGGGCCACATCGATGGCCGCTTCGAGCGCTGTGCGCGTTCACGGCCCTCTATCTGGCCCATATAATATGCGGCCATTGCTGTTTTCGAGTGGGACAAATTAATCCCGCTCGAAAACAGCCATATTGGACATGACTGTAAATACGTCCGGTGTCTGATGCTTTGCATAGAGACCGCTGGTCTCCAGGCAAAGCTTCGGCTGAGCTGGGGAAAGCAGAGCTGTCTTCCCAGCTCCGCCCATATCTGACAGCAGCGTGATGACGTCATCACGCTGCTGCAGGGTACATCGGATGGCTCGAATATTGAGCTGTCTGTACCCTGCTTATGTCTATTGATTTTCTTATCCTCACTACTTGTACATCCCATCCTCTTCTTGATATTTTATTTGTTTTTTTGATCTTATACAAATGCCCTTATATGTGGCCATCGTCCATTGTTTAAGTGCTTTCACTCATAAGTTTACCGTTTCTTAGATTGGAAAGGTTTTTCTTCTATATGGTGTGGGGGAGGGGCAGCCAAAAGGGGACAGGAAGTGTGATGTAGTTGTTAGGCATTATTTAGCCCAGTTTGTTAGGCGCGTATCCACTGTAGAGCTGGTTTCAGCAACAAAAGACTTTGCGTTTGATATGTGTGTATATCCGTGCATCCTATATCCCTGCATATTGCATATAGGTGGCAATTTAAAAACAGTGAATCTTGCAACATATCCCTTTACATGCCTCATTATAGTCCTGGCCAACAACTAACTCATGTTAGTATTCTATGTAAATATCACATTCTATCACATTAGAAATACACTTGGAGGCTGAAAATAACTTAACTGAATATACAGAATTAAGAAAATACAGCTTAGTATAGTTCAGTAATCATCAGTTTACCCTCTGGGAATTCTCGCGTCGGATTACAATGTATGACGCTGGGGATGTACTGTACCTTGTGGTCCTCAGGCCCTGTGCGCATGCATATTTGGCAAATGGCAAGAAACAGCCCTGCCAAAGAGGCGGACCCAAATGATACTGGCAGGTCCCCAGACACTCACTATCATCACGGGCTCACTGGGGGATAGGTGAGTAACACTTATTTTTTACAGTATCAATAAACCCCAATCTACAAGCTGTTTTTAATGTAAAAGCATTTCTGGTAAATAGTAAACACTTGGTGATACTGTACATGTAAAATGTAGCATGGATTCTTGGTGGCAACGTTCTGCAGGCGAATCTTCCCTCTGCATCAGCTCTGTGTACTTAGCAGCCTGGAATTATATGCTACATGACCACATATGCTGCAATTGGTGATTAGGTTCATCCACATACCAGGGTTGTGCTGTGTCAGAAAATGGAACCATGACCTGGATTTAAAAGAATTAATAAAGTATTTATATTTCTATATTAGTATATTTTTTGTGTTATATGTTATCTGTAGAATCGGGCTTGTTTTAATATTTTTGCAAGGAAAAACACAAAAAGTGTAAGTAGCAGTATAACAAGCAAATCATGTGTGGTGCAAATCCAGTAGTATGCCGATAGGTGAGAGACGGCCTCATCTATATGTTGCTCTTCTTTTCACTGTCTAGGCCAGATAAGTAAATCTTTAGCAGAGAAAGATCGGACTGTTGTGTAAAGATCAGGATGCAGAGACATATAATACTTTTGGCGGGTAAAAGAAATCCCAAATATGTACAGTATTTCATGTGTGTATATTAGTTAGCCTGGAGGTAACCCTAACACTACTGTATACTAACAGACACAATATGGAATGAGCAAGTAGTTCTTAGTATGGGTACCAATGTTTGGTTAAATGTCTAAAATAAAACCTTGTAGTAGATATATTTGCAGTTTCAGAAATAAGACGTTACAATGTTTACAATATTATCTGAAATATTTTGTAGATCAGCGTTTGCTTCTTCAGTGAACATTGCCAAAACATATCCAGGGAAATACTACAAACTAAGGCCCGGAGGCCAGATCCAGCCTGGTAAAGCAGGGTACAGACCTGCAGATATGGGCCAGATCGACGCCCCCGCTTCGAGCGCCGTGCGCGTCACGGACATCTATCTGGCCCATATAATATGCGCCCACCACTGTTTTCGAGCGGGACAAATAAATCCCGTTCAATAACAGCCATATCGGACATGACCATAAATACAGCCGATGCTTTGCATAGAGACCGCTGGTCTAAGGCAAAGCTTTGGCTGAGCTGGGGAGAGCAGAGCTGTCTCCCCAGCCCAGCCGATATCTGACAGCAGCGTGCTGACGCAGGTTATCGAGCTGCTGCAGAGGATCACGCTGCTGCAGAATATTGAGCCGTCTGTACCCTGCTTTAGTCTTCTTTTCCAGCCCTTTGTCACCTTGTTGAAAAGATGCTCCCCTCTGTTTGTTCTCTCACCTAATGCCTAGAGGTGTCCAAATGTTGCCTTGGGGACGATGCAGTGGCGTAATCATGATACTGTGGACGCATCCTCATGCAGTCTCTAGGAATAAGATCTGCTCATTGCAATGAATGAGTGCAGGAAGTGTAAAAAGATAACAAAGTTCCTTTTACATGTAGCCATTAGTGATGCCGGTGATTCATGGAATTGGCACACCTATGGCGGGTTGCCCATTGCATCAAATAGCAACGAGCCAACCCCTGAGCTAGTATCACCTCCATGATGACCGCCTTGCTAGTAGATACAATTGATAATTGTAAAGCACCACAGGTAGTTCAGGTTTGACTTAAGATCAACTTGAGTTACAACCAACATTTTAGTCTTAACTTATAACCCAAAATTTTACTTACAACTTGAAGTATGACCTTGGGCAAAACATGTATCTGCTTGCGTGGTGGCATTTATGTGACCTGATGTCACTAGTACGTACAGCACATTAAAATGGACCATCTCACCAATCTATAAAAGGCTACAAGGTCACATTCCTGGAAGGGGACTCTGCTTTCAAACAATAACCACCTTCCATTTTATCCTCTGTTCCTGAAAGCCAAAGATGTCACCTTGAAATGTGTTTTTTGTTTCTGGTAAGATACAAGTGTGTTCCTGGTAAATTACACATATTTATTATAAAAATTAAAAATTTGTATTATGAAAAGGCCAGGTAACGTGTGCTTTGGGAGGTTCAGAACACATTATGGACATTTGTCTTGACTTACAAACAATGTGACTTACAACCAACCCGACAACCAACTAATTGAGTTCATAAGTAAAGGGTCTACTGTATATGTTTTAAACGTGCGATGATTCGGATAATATTTAGATGCTATAATCTAAGTGGGGACACTCAATATAAACCTTGTAACTAGTTTTGGACCTTGGCCCTGATTCTGGGTATTTGCACACAGACCTCCTTCTATATATGGGTTGTTGCATGAAGAATAAGTCTATTTTTAACCTTCTGAAGTAAACTTTATGTTATCTGTATGTCTTCTTTCATCAAATTCATATACAGAATATTATTCATAGCAAGAAATCCACGTCGCATTATAGAGGCATTCATAGTATAACTGAAGGGGAATTTGTCCTTCCAGTAGCACAAAAACACGGCATGTGCCAGGTGCTGGGATGGCTGAGATCCAGAACATGCAGCCAATGTTTACTACTAATAGAACAAAGTTCAGGAGCTCTGTAGAAACAGGACTTCATCCTAATAGAATTAAGTGGGTGAACTTAACAGACCTTCCATGAAAAGGCAGAGTGCGAGTCTTTTATCATGTTTTTGTTCTTCATTTTTATGCAGAAAACTGCGGATAACTCCCCTTTCTGCCCCAATCACATGAGTTATTCATCCCTCTCCCTGTACTGTTCACATGGATGCTAAATGACCCCCCCCCCCCCCATGCCCCAATCACATAAGTGGTACATTGTCCCAATCCTATGTGTCTATCAATCCCTTTCCATGTCCAGGTCACAACAGTGATAAATAACCCCTTTCCCTGTCTAGATCCAGTGTGTTGATGTTAGTTGTATGACCTAGTGCAACAAAGTTCTGTTAATGATAAAGGAAAAGATGAAATAATGTAAACACAATAATAGAGGTACAATGCAGGATTAGCAAAGAATAGTGCATACCTGTCAACCTCCCTGTTTTGGCCAGGAAAGTCAAGTTTGGTGTGGCTTTCCCGGTCAAATTTCGATTTCACTAAATCAATAAATGTCCCACCCGCTTGTGCTGATAATGTGCGGGATGGGACATTAGCAGGGAGAGTTAATGTGCCCATACACACATGGATATGGGCTAGATCGATGGTTGATTTGAGCGCTGTGCGCACTCACAGCTGTCTATCTGGCGCATATCTGATGCAGCCATCCCTGTTTGCGAGTGGGATCAATCACCGCCAATGCCCATTGTACACAAAGAGTGCCGGCCAATCCTCTGAGGGTCCTCATGCTGCAGCCGGCCCCTCATCTATTGAGCATTATCTGCCCATGTATGGGCAGCTTAGTTCCCTCTCCCTGCTAAACGCCGAAGAACCACATTTACATATACCCGAAGTGACATCAGTGACGTCACTTCCAGTATCTCCCTGTTTTTTTTTTCTTTGCAAATTGACAGGTATGGAGTAGTGATCTCCTACAGGAACAGGAGTTGCCATGGTCACTTCAGCTTCCGGGTTACAGATAACATTACTTCCTGGCTACTGTTGCTGGCCTGGTCATTATTGTCAGATGTCAATGGTCTTTTTGGCCACTGACATGTAAATGTGTTTTGGTTTAATTTTTTAACAATTAATATATACAGCTACAATACTATATTACATTTATTTATAATAGTAGTCACAATTATGATTATTAAAAGCAATGTACCCCTTTTTTTAGGTATACCGCTCCATTATGTATGTAACCAATTAGTGGCTTAATATTTACAAAAGAAGCATGTGGAGGTTTTTTGGGTGTTGTGAGTCCAAATCCAAAGTGGTACATGGTTTATATAAGATAAATATTAAACATTTCAACACTTAGAAATGTGGTACATCGAGCTGCTGCCCATTGTCACTTAGTAAAACATAATATACTATTATTCAGATATTCTTGTATGTGAGCAGGAACAGGCTGGCCAACTTTTATACTCCGATCCCTCAGGGGACAGAGAAAGGTTATTCAGTCCAGGAATCTGTACATGGTTAATAGTCCGAAGATTATATCAGTTAAGCTGAAATGCTAAATCTGCAAAACATATTTGGCATTAACTTTTAGTGTCAGGATTATAATGTGTATTTTACCGTATATACTCAAGTATAAGCCACATTTTTCAGCACCCAACATGTGTTGGAAAAAAAAGGAAAAGTAGCTTATATTTTTAGTCAGGAGATGAAAATTGCATCATTTCCTGGACAGACTTTGTGAGTTACTGTACTTTTGGAAGATGCTCCGATGTATAGGATGCTCCTTATACTTGTGTCTGATAGCCGAAAAATATTTCAGCTTCCTTGCACTCTGCTGTCCAGAGCTGTAAAGGCCCCCATACACGTGTCGGATTCCCACCGGATTCCGGCACGATAGATTCCGGGCGCGTGCACGCGAAACGATCGTGCCGGAATCGCATGCAGCCCACCTTGTCCAATCGATCAGGTCCGATCGTTCAGGGGCCCAGAATCGGATCCGACAGAGAACCAACATGTTGGTTCCATCAGATTGATTCTGCCCAGATCAGGGGGGGTTGCCATTTGTGAGGTGGACAATCGGACACGGAATCGTCCCGGAATCCGTTGGACAAGGTGGTATGCAGCGATGGATACTCTTAATTGGCCGATTGATCACACCTGCGATTCCCGGCAGAATCGCTGGAATCGATCGGGTGAGTGATCAATTGGCCATGGAATCCGACACGTGTATGGCTAGCTTAAAGAAGCTGTCTCTGACAGTTTCCCTGTCTATAAGAAGGCAGAGCTGTGTGTGGGATGGGCAGCTCTCCCATCTTAAAATACAGTCGGAGGAAAGATCTGCCCTTGATGGGGGATGAATGGGGTCATACCCACATCTGTGGTCGGCTGTGATCGATCGCCCCTGATAGACATGAATGGGTGCAGTTTAAAAATGCTTCTCAATTGAATGAGTTCTACTTCTAACCATGCCCATTCATTCACTCACTTACTGCCGTACCGCAATTCTAATCGTAGGAGATTGTTAGCACCGCAGCACGATTGGAATTACGGAAGTTTGTGGAAGTGGAAACATGCCCTAAGTTATGGCAGCGTGAGTTCAGCTTTCATACAGGCAGAGCTGGATGGGAGAGATGTGGCTGGCAGCCCTTTTATCTGGTTCTGGCTCTTCATTGCTTTTATCAGACAGGCTCCCCTGATGAAAACAATACAGTGCAGATAGGAGAACCCTCCGTCTTGCCAGGAGAACTAGCGGGGAGCCAAAGTGGCTGAGCGGCCGGGACTTTGGAATATAAGACGCAGGCATTCTCATAGTGCCTCTTATAGTCTGACAAATACAGTAATTTCAAAGCCCCTGGAGATGTAGAGACAGTTTGTGTCTAGTACAAGTAGTTTTTGATCAAATTAGGTTCAAATTCAGGTAGCAATTGTCTTAACATTTATTTATGTATTTAATTTAACTTCAGTTAGAGCAATTTTCCGACAAACCTTTCCTAAATCTCCAGAAATTTTGGAGATGAGATCATGTTCAATTAATTTAAAATCAGCTAGTGAAATAATGACATCCCAAAACAAAAGTGCGGTATGTCCTTTGCTACTGCATTTCTCACCGTAGGCTTATACTTGAGTCATTCAGTTTTCCCTGGTATTTTCTGTATACTTGAGTAAATAAGGTAGGCTGTGTATATACCGTATTTTTTGGACCATTAGACGCACTTTTTCACCCCCAAAATTGGGGGGGGGTGCTTGCATCTTATGGTCCAAATGCACGACCCCCACGGCCACTGGTGTCTGTCTATCCCATCTGTACTGTACAATTGCCTATGCCAGCAGAGCTCAGAGCCCTGTTGGCATAAGCAATGAAGAGAGGCATAGATGAACAGCCATCTTTCCCTCCCCCCTCCGTGGAAACTGCAATCACTCTGCAGCTCCCACGGACACAGTAACAGCCAGCCGGAGATAAGAACAGAGGAGAGACTGTACAGCCCATTACCCCTCCTCGCGATCAGTATGGAGAATGACGTGCACTGCTGCTAGTGACACCTACTGGCTGAATTGAATATTGCATTCACTGAATTCATTGCATTAACCCAATTGATGTGAAAACTTATTAAATCTTTTTTTTCTGGTTTTCCTGCCCTAAAAACTGGGTGCGTATTATGGTCCGGTGCGTGTTATGGACCGAAAAATACGGTAGATGATTCAGTACTGTATCAATGTCTCAGGAAATCTGACATGTTTTGGAATCTTACATTTTAAATGTATTGTGTCAATAAACGTTATCAGAGAGGATTACACAAATCCGATGTGGGTTGTGCCACAGCGCAAATTGTTTTGGTAATAACAGAAGGTTTCATATATAGAAGCCATAAATTTGATGCAGAAATGATCAATCAGCTGCTAATTTATTTGTTTATTATTATTGCAGCATGTTGCTATTGAACACACATTGTGCAAACATTCTACATGATACCGTAGTATGAGGCAGCGTGCTTCGGAAGATTGACAAAAACAGTTTACAATTTGTATGACGCATGTCTAGCCAGGAACTGGCATGTAGCCAGCCTTTCTTATGGCAAAAATATGTTTACTCTAAAATATTGCACATTGTTCACCATGCTTGATACCATGAAACTATTCCAGTCATTAGCAGCTTCAAGTTCTGAGGATTAGTTCAACTTTTATTTTAGATTAGGGGTGTGGTTTCAGTTTTAGGATGAGTTCAATGTTCAATGAAATAAGTGAGGTCAGAGAAGGTGGGGGAGGTCAGATGTAGAGGATTTGTTGTAGCGGTAAAGGTGTCAGTAAACTCAAAATACATTTTAAAAGGCTTTCAAATAATTTTATTAGTTTCTGCGTGCTTTATTTATTAGTAAATGTCTCCTCTTATTCCCGGTGGCAGCCTTAGCTTAGGTTGTGGCCCACTTCTTGACACTAGTACACGAGCGGTTGCGTTTTTTTTTTTTTTAAACATAGAGAATGAATGGACGTGGTTAAAAATCACATTCATGCATAGTTTTTGGTCACGTCCATCCATGTCCCATGGCGGTTTTAGGCATGGGCAATCTGGGCGGTTGGCCAGGGCAGCATCATGTCAGGGGCGGCATGTGGGCATCAGAAATGTTTTTCCAATGCCCAGATGTCTTCTCCCCTATCTGTGTGCTCGCCTGGGGAGAGAGTAAAGGAGACTCAGTGAAGATGTTTGCCGGGGGGGGGGGGGGGAAGCCGGGTGATATAGACCTGAAGAGGAACTCCATCCAGAGTCTCACAAGTTTCACCTCACTCCCATAGGGGAGGGGAGTCAGGGGAAGTGCCCAGGGCACCGAATTCTCTAGGACTGCCCCTGTTCATGTCTATGGGCACAATTTGTGGTGATTGGCGGCGGTGAAACGTGGGAACGTTTCAGACCATGACTGTCCGTCTGAATGGGGACAGGGCTTCTCAGATGAATGAAAGCAGCCTTATGCAGGCTTATCTTTCCTTTATAGCATGGTCACCCTGCTGCTCCAATTGTGTTTCCTGAACATTTTTCTTAACTTTCCTAGCATTCGGATTTTAATGGCGCCGTGTGGGCAGTCACAGCAGAGTACATAGTTCTCTGCTAAAATTACCCGCCACTGTCCTTGCTGCCGGCGTAATTGATGTTGACTGGGAAAGCGGCGCCTCTACATTAACATGGAGGTCTAATGCATGGCCCTCGCCCTTTCGGTATCAACGACGATGCCAAAGGGGCAGTTCCGGAAATGCTCTAGCGATATAGAGAATCGCTGCAGCTTTTCTGGGTTTACCTGATCCCCGCTCCTGTAGCGGTTGGAACTAATCCAAACTGCGGACGCACTGGGTTCGTCTCAACCGCTAGGGAGGTTAATGCATCACTTAGAGATGGTTGAATTTGTGAGTTAATTGCATCCCCTGAGGATGGTATCATCACCAAACTTTCTGAAAATGTAGAGAAGGGACAATCACTCAAACACAAATAATTTTGCATAAATGAAGTTTAAAGTTAAGTCAAAAATCTAAATTTCAACTTTTTTTTACGTTCAACTTCATTTATGCAAAACTACTAGAGTAAGCAATACTTAAAAAAAAAATCCCCTAACTTTTCTCTACATCTCCTGCAATTTTGGTGATGATAGCAAGTTCAGGGGCTTTGCAATCAACTCACACATTCAGCTAGACAAAAAAATTTGTCCACCTCTAATGCTGCAATCCACTCTGCACAGGGGTGGCTGGGAGCAGTGCAGTAACCATAACACGTCTTCTGACATGATGTTACTTAATTCCACGCATAGATCAGGATGTGGTTCAATAATGAAGTTGATCACATGACCTGGATTTTAATGATATTAAGTTATTTCTGTGTATTGATTGTTTACATTTCTAATCTATATGTCTATTGCAAGGTAAAAAGGAGTCATTATATAACCTTTAAGAATATACCATCATTTTTGTTATGTAAATTGAACTCCCTGACCACCCAAAATAGGGGGGGGGGGGGGGGGGGTAAAACTTGTTTGAGTCCTATAGGGTGAATATATGTTGTACATGGTTTATCAGGTGGAGGGGCAGCTCTGGTAGCCGGAGCACGTCTCTATGTGGCTCTCTGTAAAGGTGGGCATACAAATTTTCTGAAAAAAACTAATAAGTATCTGACGGGTTTTATTTGTATTTCCATCTATTTGTATCCGATCGTACTGTGGAGCATACGTGGCTAAGGAAAGGAATTTACCAGTTGTTAATGGATCACATTATGTCTTCCAAAATGATTATGTTTGTGTTATGGCTGACCTTTATAAAGTATTTCTTCTCTTTTGTAGGATCTCAGCTCCTTTGCTATGCCCTTTTTGGATGGAGACTTGGACAGTAATGATAAAAATGCAATTCGCAAGGTAAGTTCACTACTAGGGAAGTAGATATTGTAATGCTGTCAACTAGGCAAAGGTACTTAGGAAATGTTAACTCTTCTTCAAAATATATATACAGTGGATATAAAAAGTCCCCACACCCCTGGTAAAATGTCAGGTTCCTGTGCTGTACAAAAATTAGACAAAGATAAATCATTTCAGAACTTTTTCCACCTTTTATGTGACCTATAAACTGTACCACTCACATGAAAAACAAACTGAAATCTTTTAGGTGGAGTGAAAAATATAAAAAATAAAATATTTAATATCTAAATATTGCATAAGAGTGCACACCCTTAAACGAATACTTGAAGCACCTTTTGATGTTATTACAGCACTCAGTCTTTTTGGGTATGTGTCTATCAGCATGGCACATTTTGGGTATGAATCTATCAGCATGGGGCATTTTGGGTATGAGTCTATCAGCATGGCACATTTTGGGTATGGGTCTATCAGCATGGCACATTTTGTGTATGAGTCTATTAGCATGGCACATTTTGACTTGACAAGATTTGCCCAATCTTCTTTGCAGAAACACTACACTGTCAGATTGTGAGGTCATCTCCTGTGCACATTCCTCTTCAGATCCCCCCCCCCCCCCCCCCCCCCCCCCACACAGATTAATCTTGATCTCCTGAAGCCATTCCTTTGTTAATTTGTATGTATGCTTTGGGTCTTTGTCATGTCAGCTTTCTAGCAGAAGCCTGAAGGTTTTGGGCCAATACTGGTATTTTGAACTGTTTATAATTCCTTTTATCTTAACTAACAAGAAAGAAGAAGAAAAACAGCCCCAAAGCATAACCACCACCATGCTTCACTGTGAGTATGGTGTTCTCTGGGGGCGCCACAGCACAAGACAGGCAGAAAGGAGGGGCTGCAAGGGATCTTTTTAAATTACTCCCTACAGCTACCATATTTTTTGGACCCTAAGATGCACCCCCCCCCCCGCCCAGAAATTGGGGGGTAAAGGTGCCTGTGTCTTATGGTCCAAATGCAAGCTCTCCCGGCAAGGAGATTAGCCGGGAAGTTGGAAGAGCTGTCAGATGAGAGATTCTTCCACAGCTGGATCTCACATCTGAACTGTATTATTGCTTATGCCAGCAGAGCCCTGCAGCCTTTCCCTCCGCGGTTCCCCTCCTCCTGATCAGTGAAGAAGATGACATGTGTTTCAGGGTAGTACTGCTGCTAGTGACATCTAGTATCAGAAAGTTGGTATTTCATTGATTTGATTCATAGCATTGGTCTAATCTACTTGAACACTTGGTCCCCTGCTCTGAAAACTAGGTGCATCTTATGGTCCTGTGCATCTTATAGTTTGAAAAATTTGGTACGCTTTTTTATGCATTCCTCCCTATTATGGGCACTTTAGTGCCTTTCATGAAATGATCCATTTCTGGTGGTAGGTCCACTTTACCAAATCAGATTCAGAATTTAAATAGGTTGGAACAATATTTTTATTTAATTTCAATGTTAATTTAGAGTAATTTATTTACAAATAAAATTTTGTCTATTGCCCTTACAGCCAGAGGAACCCATCAGCACTGGAAGCCCTTCAAAGAACTTCTTTACAAAGTCTCTACAAAACCGACCTTCCAGTCCATTATCAGCCCCCGTAAAGTCAAAGTACAGCCCAGGATCACCAAAGACTTTGTTTCCTTTTCCACACCAAGAGTCACCTCCTCGCTCTCCTCGTCGGATGAGCTTTAGTGGCATATTTAGATCTTCTTCCAAAGACTCTGCATCCTCCAACTCATCTACCTCACCAGGGGGCATCAAATTCTTCACAAGGTCAAGAAAAGGTAAGAGGGAATCAGATCTTTATAATAATGTGCGTGTGAGGAAGGTGATGCTGCCTTCAAACACTTCTAAGAAAGGTTATGATACTCATCGGAAGATATTATTTTTCTCTTAACTGTAAACCTCCCCAAAAAAGGTGCTAGAAAATGCTTCAGTAATTAGCAGGCATTAAAGTGATTTTCATTTCATATTGGAAACCATTTTGTTGTCGACAAACCTAATAAATCAAAAATCATGTTATAATGCTATAAAAAGGTATCTACACTTAAAGAAACCAGCACCATCAGGGTATATGTGTCTGTTGAGTCCTAAGCAATAGCAACCCCATCTTGTGGCAAATTGCTACTTTTCCCTATCCCACCTAAGTTTTAATTAGTGAGTAGTGATGAGCAGCACGGGCAATATTCGTATTTGCAAACTATTGAAGGTTTTTTGCCTTATATAAAAAAAATGTTAATTCGAGAATTTTAATCACCTGTTATTATTACCTTTATTGCGCAAAAGTGCTGATATTCGCAATATTTTCGCGATCAACACTATCACATGAAAAAAAAAAATTTATTGGCAAAAAACATTTTGGCCTTTTGCCACTCTGCTGGCTGAAGCCCCGTGCTCTGATATGCCGAGCAAAAGTTAAGAAGCCCTGACTGGCAGTTTCTGTCTAGGAGCTGGACAGCTCAAGTCCAACTCATATACATTGCAGATGGAAAAGTCCCATTAGCCTTTAAATTAGGCTCAAGCTACCCAGCTCACAGACAGTAAGCACAGAGCCACCTCCCCGGCTAAGCGGCGGAGGAGTGCACCGAAGATTAAAGGCATGACAGCTATGGGTGGTTGTGCCTTCCCACCATTGCAGTAATCCCCCCCCCCCTAAGTTTTTTGGGGGAATGCATCCTATTGTGTGAAAATAGGGTATTTCTGTGCAATTACTGAATTCATATTTGTTTGAAAAGCAGCCTTAATATGTCCAGGCCTGGCAATTCCTGTGTTGGGGATGCTACCTTAGCTATTTGAAATCCATGTTGCACCATATGTTGCCACCACTGCATGCACACACACTATTTAATGCATGCGGCAAGTAAATCACACAAGTGCTCTTGGGACATGTAGTCCAGGGGAGGATCGCTTGTATGTGTGTAGACATGATGGTACACTTCTTTGGGGCAGCACTGGCACAGTAAGACAAAGGAAGGAACATAGAATAAAGTAATAAAGGTGTGAAAAACTATTTTTGTAAAAAGAAATGTCCTTTATCTATAAAGTTTTGCTTGTAGGTTGGAATTATAGGGTTTAATAACCTTTTAATCATATCACATAATAATGTAATTTGATATGCTGATGTGATTGTAAATGTTTTCACAACAAATCTGGAACTATTTACTTATGTACTAAGATAGAATATTGTTACATGGGATGTACAGGATGCATCTGTTACTGGAAAAGGTGACATGGTGGGTTAAAGAATATCAGAGTTGTCTTCTATGGAAGGTTCACAATAGCTGAATAGAGAGGTGTTTCTTGCACTATGCAGAATATTACCGGAGGACCACTGGGGGCCCCCAAGCTCTGCTCCACAGTTCTTTGAACGATTGTGGCCGTTCCCACCTACCTCTCTTCCCTCTGTTGGCTGGGGAAGGTGGCCTGGGGATGGGGAGGGGGTATGCAATGTGATGAGTCCTCTCTTCCCTCTGTTAGTGTGGGGGGGAAGGAGGGGCGATCCCCAGAGAACTAGAATGGCCACTGGCTGGACATATGAAGCCCTTGAATTATAGTTTTGCGGATCTCTGTATAATTATACAATCTCATACTGTAACTCGTTATACAAATAATTTTGCCTAACTTTAGAGTTGCCAAATTGCAATTCTGAGTTTCAGTGCAGTAATACAAAGCATATGATAAGCATTAGTGACAGATGCTCGGGTCCCCTGTGCATACTGTGTAATAGGAAGCATGTCAGCTTGTGGTTGTTGTGGCCTGCATTGCTGACACATGTGGCTTCTGCTCGGTCAGCAGCTCTTTCCACGTAACAGCGATAGAGAAGCAGAAGAGATAAGTAGAACATAATACCTTCCTCAATGAGAGGCAGGGGAAAATGTCCGGGCAGCACATTCCTGTGCAGACTATTTATACCGGGAGAATTAAAACAGCCATTCCTGTACTACACGGATGTGTCATGATGTTGTATAGTTCTACACTGAAAGAAAGGTTTATTTTAGATATGTGGTCATTGTGATTTGTGCTGAGCCATGAAGAGTCTTCTGCCATGACTCTTGTTATTATCCTCGTAGTAAGGAATCATGGGTATTCCTGACACCCCTCTGGCACTGTGGATGGAAAACATTTCCGATGAACATTTGCTATATAGAGTTCTTTCTTCTTTGAGTTTATTTAAAACAGCTTTCAGCAGCCTGGATGAGTATATGAATATTTCAGGGGATTGATAGAACGGAAGCTATCCTAAATGATGGGCTATGGTGGGAAGAGCTTTTTTCAAAGCCATTTTATTTCCATTTATGTTATAGAACAAAATTACTATCATTTTGTGTCTTTATACCTTACAAGGCAGCTAATACTGACTATAGAACAGTCTGTACCAAAAAGAAATGTTTAAATACCTGAATTTCTGTGTGGATACATTCATATACTCTTTCTGAAGGTTACTGCTTGGTAGGTTGTACATCATGGGTAATGTTATAAAGGTGGGCATACACGTGTCGATACCCATTCAAGTCTCAAGTGCAGCGTGAGGACCATCCATTCCCATTCAATACCATCCAAAGTAATGGCAATCCAACAGGGATTTACCAACATGTTAGTTCCCTCCAAACATATAGCCTGCACACCTCCGCTAGTCTGGCAGATGAGCTTTATATTGTAAAGTAATGTCACTTAAGCCTGCCATACACACGCCGATGTGTGTATGCAGACTAGTCCCGATTTCTTCTGGGATGCTAACGTGATGACGTCATCACGTTAGCACCCCGTTGCATTATGGGGCCCCTTCAGTCGGCCGGGCACCCTTTGTGTGCCGGCCATAAGCTGCAATGAAGACGCCGTTTTCATTGCAGCTTATGGCATCGGCTAGCCTCGGCTTGCATCGGCCAGAGAAGATCGGACATGTCCGTTCTCTGGCCGGCCGAGCAGTGGGGCGACAGGGATTAGCAGGCGATTTTTAACCTGACCGACAGCGCGAGCGCGCACGCCCGTCGGTCAGATTAAAAATCGTCCGCTTATCGGCATGTGTATGGCTAGCATTAGCTTTAGATGTATCTGTAGCTGTTTCTTAGTGGTAACTTCTCGCTCTGGTGCAGGAACAATGTGCGTGTCCTAACAGGAACAAGGGATCCGCACTCCATGAATAAGCTCTTTGAGTGAAAGGTATCAGAGGACAGGGGGTCCAGAGACGAGTGGGTGGTAAAACACTGGATGTACAATATCTGCAACGAGAAAGGGTGGGCAAGTTCAATTCGCAAACAATTGATCACGCGAACGCTTGAAAAATTGACACATGCATGGGGGTGAAGATGATGCCATCCTATCCTGCAGTTGTCAGATAAGAATTATCGCCTATGTGACAGATTTAAACACGATCCTACTATAATGCGCATGCTCCCTAGTACGAATGCATACAAAACGATTAGATGTCCGATCGCGCCTTGATTAATTTTACTGTTGATCACTTTTATCGACCAGGTGCGCAGGAAACGATTTCAGTATGATTGAATCTACTGGTTTAAAACAAACTATCCAATTGGGTATGGCCACATGAAAAATTTTTGGGGTAGTTCCTATTTAAAGTGTATCTATACCCTGAACGTTTTTAAGCTTTGAAGAAATAGTGGTAAAAGATTAAAACATACGTTTGTTGGAGGTGTTTTTGGCGAGACGTCTTCCCGGTGTGACTACCTGGTAAAAGGTTGTCTCACCAGGACAGGAGATAACAATCCAAATCTGCATGCTTGAATTCTACTTCATGTAGCTACATGTGGAACTAATTTTAGATTTTATTGATATTATGACCATATCAATAAATATGTTTTACATACACTCAACCATAATGCGCTCCATCATCCTCTTTACAAAGTATAGTTCTGACACATTATAGCTTGGACAGAAGCTTGTTAATTATTGTTCAGTTCCTCTGCTCATAATTTGGGGGCTAAAATGACACACGGTTTAATAGTGAAGTATCAATAACTAGTAACATGGTCTTCACTTAGGACTTGTGTGTAAAGCCTGCCATAGACACCTCGATCTATGGCAGACCTTTAGCAGACTGATTACAGTGTGGTGACGTCACCACGCTGTGAGCAGTCTGCTAAATGTCGGACAGGAATCCTGTGTGTTCCACTAACACACGGGATTCCTGTCAGACTAGCCAATTAACTGGGAGGGGGAGGAGACTCCCCCTCCGAGTTTACAAGCTGCAGCTGTTCTGCCTGTCAGTCGTACAGAAAAAGAACCGGCATGTCGGATCCGCGTGCGATCCGACCTGCCGACTTTTTTTCAACATAACTCAAGGTGGGCTCCCACATAGTTGCGGCAGACCAACCTTGATGTGATCGGCGGGAGCGAGCACGCAGGTTGGTCTGCTACAACTATGGCCGGGAGTCTGCCCCTCTATGGGGGGCTTAAAGGCCCCCATACACGTTTCGATTTCCCCTTGATCGATGTCAGATTTGAACGTAATTTATGATCGAACTGCTATGGAAATACCCCCCACATGGAGAAACCGATATTTGATCGATGGTGGTTTGATCAAAGCCAGGGAAGTTAAAGATTTAGAAAAAACAGTTTTTCACACTTTTTATTTATTTACTTTTAACAACTTTAATCAATTTTATTGCTTTTTTCAGAGTCAGAGTGAAGTAATTAAATTAGCTAGCCATACACACATCTAAGTTTTCTTGATCGATCTTAAATTAGATTGACTTGTGCAACTTATATGACTGTCAGTGTTATCGGTGCTCCATAGTACAATCGTAGTATTGTACTTATAGTACAAATACATCCAGATAGTTGATACTGAAATGTCCAGTCTCGGCTCTGTCCATTTTATTTCCATAATTTTTGCTCAATTGATTCAGGTAAAAAGTCCATCAAACTCGAAAAATCGAACCACACATGTTCACCTAAAATCACCTTCCTATTAATAACTAACCTGCTTTGTATGTCATTGATTTCAGGAAATCATTGTCTCCAAACTTTACAGTAATAACGTCCTTAATAGAAAGGCTTTAAAGCCCTCTAATGAGAACAAACCAGAAAAAAAAACCTAAAGCTGTTAATATAATGAGTCCTGGATTAATAAATAATTGCCCTTAGTTATGTGTAACTCTACCAAGGTATAAATCACAGTGGGACAGGGGTGACCTCAAATCCTTGGAACGTAGACTAGTCTTCTTAATCGGATCTTTTATTTAATCAGATTCTACTTTGTTTACTGAAGAATTAAGGTTTGTGTGGGAATATTAATGTTAATAATTATAGTATTAAGATGCCACTTTTCAAGTTTAAATATATTTTTAAAGTTTAGGGGATGATTGACCCTTTATTCCTAAAGCCTTTCATTTTATCAATTCTTTTTTTGTTGTGACACAAGTTTGTGCTTTCAGTTGACACCTGAAAAGATAAATAGAAAAAAAATATTATATAATATCTACCTACAATAGAGAGAGAGATACACATATATAGAGAGGGAGAGAGTGTATACTTAATATTTCAAATATATATTGTTTACGTTGAATAACAGCATGCATATGTATGGCACATACAATTGACCTTGTGTTAATAAATATGAGGGTTTGGGGTTTTACTCCTGCTTAATTTGTGATTTATGGGTAGATCTTGATCCACCTGGTGGGCACCCCCACTTTAGGCTGTTTATGTTTGTGGATGCATCAAACCATCAAAATTCTACTCTAGTTATGTTTTGTAGTTAATAGCTGACCTGACATATATATGAAAAATGGTTTAACATTCCTGGCGCTATTGCTGAGTGTGGCTCTGGGGTAAATTTTCACTGCAAAAAGTGGTCACACTGCTCCAGAGAATCCGGAGCCTGCTTATCTCTGCCCACTTCTTTGTATGTCTATGGCTGTTGCAAAACTGTTGCTGTCATAAGCGCGGGCATCCTCCATCATTACTGACACAGAGGACATCCCATCTGTGCCTGTATTATCTGACAGATTAGATGTCTCAAGTCCTCACATCCCTAGCGTCACTGATGACGCTACCGACATGCAGGGGATGCCAAAATTGGCGCATAATTTAGATTTTCGCACCACTTTTGGCAGCTGTCTATGAAATCAATGGGCCTATCAGTGAATTTATATAAAAATTTTTTTACAGTTATTAACATATAATATCAGAACATGGGTAGAGCATGTGTGAGATAATACAGGTTTCATGTATCATGCAAACAGGTGTGTTACTGACCAAGAACCAACGATGTTCGTGTAAGTATCACAATGAGTGTATTAGTTTGGTTGCTTGGAAAAAACACTACACCAAAATTCATTTCAGAAAACCGTAATGTAATTGTAAAACAAATGAGGTACTGCAATCACACAACCAAATCCAATTATTGTGGATGTTTTCCGGAAACTAGTCTAACTAGAATACCAATTTCCTGCTTTTTACCTACTGTCAACCTCACAGTATATAATTTTTTTTAAAGGGACACATGACTTTTTTTATTATCTGTATTCTTGAAGCAGAACATCACTTCCTACAACACTTGTAACTATCAAGTATGACCAACCAATGCCAAGAATAAAAGACACTCCTGCAATGTGGACAACTTTATATAGAAGTTTTAATATGGGGATCAAAGAATGTAAAATGACTGATTTTAATTATATTCAGATTTAAATTAATGTTAACATCAATATTCAGTATACAATTAGCAGATACACTGAGTGTATAAAAACCAAGCACCTAGCCATGCAGTCTAGAATTACAAACATTTGTGGAAGACTGGGTTATTCTGTAGAGCTCAGATATCAAACTTGGCCATCTTTGGTTTTATCCCTGCTAGGTATCCAACCATCAAATGTTAGTGGTAATTTTGCAAAGGGGGGGGGGGGGGGGGGGGGGATTCAACAACAAAAGAGGCTGTCTGTGTAAAGTCACAGAGGAAGGTTCACTTCTGTCACCTCATCAGGAGCATGCTCAGGTGTTGTAGGGAGGTCATACAGACATGTGGAGGCCACACACTACTGAGCCTCATTTTGACTTGTTTTAAACTAAAATTCTAAAAAATGCATCGGTGAAGGGGGGAGGGGGGCAGTCGGCTGCATCCATGAAGCTGTCGGCTGGGTGAAGAGAGGCTTCTCTCTCCCCTCTTCACCCATCATAAAGTTTCGTAGATGTGACACTGAAGTCACAATTTTGCTAGAGATTTCCTACAGCCACAAGGGTATCTGGGAGAGAGATCCCAAATATTCTTGCGGCTGTGTGACATCTTGCTTTTTTCCACTTTAATTTTAAGTGTGACTCCAAATCCAGACCTCCATGGGTTAATAAATTTGATTTCCATTGATAATGTTTGTGTGATTTTGTTGTCAGCACATTCAACTATGTAAAGAACAAAGTACAAAGAATTCAGATCTAGGATTTTTTGTTGTTGTTGCATGTAGTGATTTGTCAGTTCAATTTTATGTTAGATATGGTCCTGGTTCACTTTGCCAGGCATGTTCTTTACTCAATATTAGGTTTATGAACCCTGTAATGGTTTGGCATGCTGAAGTAATATTATATTAATACAACTAATATACCAAAGCCCAACCAGTTGTAATGAAAACACTGAAGTAAAATGAATGTATCTTTTATTAACTTTAGCGGTGAGATGTCAGGTCACCTTTGTGTGAATTATTAACAAAATTAGCACTGTTGAGTGAGGCTTTTATCAGGTTTTCTTTAGATTAAATAAACTTTCTGTAAACAGTTAGATATTGTACATCAAGGAAGTAGAAAGAAACAGGAAAGAAAAGGCACAGCTTTTGGAACAAGTAGTTATTTTTGCATTTAGCCAAGAAATAGTAGCTGGTAATAAAGCTACAGACACAGAAACAGAGGGTAGTATGTATGACCCCACAGTACCCAGCAACCTTATCTGCGATCTATGTATTGCTGAAACCTGTATTAGCTTGTCTCCTGTACTGAAATGATTTGATGTAATCTATTTACATATTGTCTATCCTGTAGACACTTGAGAGGAGTACTGAGACAGGGTACTGTAAACTGGATACAAAGTTAAAGCCAGGGGGGGGGGGGGGGGGGGGGCTGCTTCCAGAAAAGTTGTTCAGCAGTTGGGGGGAGCAAATGTGCGCACACGTGTTGCAATTATCTGTGCGTGGGATGCACGCATTTTCCCAGGGTTCCTGGGCCCCTATGCATCAGCATACTTTGCATAGCGGGAGAAACTGCCCTGAATGTGTATGTCCACTGTTTTCAGTTTTGCCATCAATAGATTTCTGATTAAAAAAACTAATTGGCTACATAAATCTGTACACACAAGCTGGCCTGGTTCTTTGTACTAGACTTATCCCTATTATATCTTCCCGTATCAAATCTCACTATCAAATGAGATATTTGCTGCTAATGATAACAGGATGAGATCAGTGTTGTGCATTTCATGATAAATAACAGGATGTACCGATGTAACGTTATCAAGCATGATGAAGCAAGAACGTTGATCTATTTTTCTCCATGGACTACCTAATAGTGTTATAGTGAAGGCTTAAAGTGACTGAGCATTCCTGCATCAGCCCAAAAATTGCCTCAGAGAGACCAGCACTTGTGACTCACGCTGGACTGAGGCCAAACTGTGACATCTAAATCGAGGAATCTAAACAGAGCAAGTTTAGTTTTAAAAAAGGAGAAAGGATGAGCTTTATAGGGCCGATGCCTTAGTCAGCATATCGGTCACATAACCACAGACCTGGCGCACGGTTAGTTAATAGTCAAACGATATCTAAATTTACTCCCTTTCATTGTGATTTTTAAGGAGCCAAAAACAAATCAATATTCATAATCAAATCTATTTGATTATGCATAAAATCAATTAAATTGACTCAATTAGGATAACATCACAGATAAAAAGATTTTTTCATGAAGCAATCAATGAATAGATGAATAGACTTCATCCAATGAGTCTACGGTACATATGAAACTATTATAGTCGTCGCGTTTCGCCCGCTGGTAAGGGCTTATTTAGGACTGTATTCAAGTTTAATGAGTTGTTGGATGTAGAATATCCCGATGCAGCACAGAGGTCTGGCTAGTACTTAGGCCAAAAGTTAAAATAAATAAATATATATACCAAATAAAAATGTTTATATTATATCTCAGGTAGAGATTAATAATATAAGCAATACCTGGACTTGCTTCTATACAGTGGCAGATACCACGGTGTGTTGGTTTTTGTACCACATTGGGCTGGCTCCTGAATGGAAAAGTCCCCTTACAATATTTCCGTTCTGCACCCGCACTGGTAGATAAGTAGATAAGGATCTATGCACACTGTTAAATATATTGATAATAATAAAAAAAAATAATAGCATGAGAGTGATCCAAGACAAAAAAGCCCCCCAAAAAGATTACCTTCAGGCTCATTGGTCACCACTTGTTAACAACCAACTGCTATATATGCAGAACCTCTAGGAATGACCTGCAATTGACTATGCCCAGCTCTAGTAATAGGCAACCCTTTCTGCTGTGGAGAACCTGGCTAGTCATTCCCAGTCATACTCTCATGAGCCCAGGCTGCATAATGTGCATAATGACACCATTGGGTGTGTGGTAATGAAAGCCAGGGATTTAGGGGTCATATACATTGGACTGGTGGCCATCAGTGTGTGTGTGGGGGAGTGTAAAGCAGCAATGGAGTGTCATTGAGGGTTACAGGACTAATCAGTTTTTTTATCATTAATAAGTCAATAGAATAACATGAATATATCAAACTAAGCTTAGACATTTTAAGAAACACTATTTATACCTTTAGAGATGATTGTGGAAAAAATAGAGAGAACAACAAACCCTTTATTTTTAGGCGTTCAGAGGCAGACAATAACATGACAGATCAGCTTTACAACAATGATAATGCAGTAATCAGCAGAAGGCACAAAACAAACCCTCCTCCTGTAATGATTGTTTTCTCTGTCCTCTCTGTGTTCTGGCTATAGAAGGGATATGTAAGGCGTTATACTTATTATCTACCCTTTGTAGTGGGATAGTTATGTGTGAGCACAAGGGGAACATTGTATACACCTATTGTATTCTGTGTTCCCCAACCTATTAGATTGTAAGCCCGACCGGACAGGGGAACATTGTATATACCTATTGTATACTGTGTTCCCCAACCTATTAGATTGTGAGCCCGACCGGACAGGGGAACATTGTATACACCTATTGTATACTGTGTTCCCCAACCTATTAGATTATAAGCCCGACCAGATAGGGGAACATTGTATACACCTATTGTATACTCTGTTCCACCAACCTATTAGATTGTAAGCCCGACCGGACAGGGAAACATTATATACACCTATTGTATACTCTGTTCCCCAAACTATTAGATTGTAAACTCGATCGGGCAGGGTCCTCCACTCCTCCTGTGTCATATCCTTTACCTCTGTGTATTATCTTGTGTTATGTCTCGACTCTTATTTATTGTACAGCGCTGTGTTAAATGTTGGCACTATATACAGTTGCTTGCAAAAGTATGAACTTTTCCAGGTTTTGTTTCATTTACAGCCACAAACACGAATCAATTTTATTGGAATTTCATGTGAAAGACCAATACAAAGTGATGTACACGTGAGAAGTGGAACGAAAATCATACATGATCCCAAACATTTTTTACAAATAAAAAACTGCAAAGTGGGGTGTGCGTAATTATTCAGCCCCCTGGGTCAATACTTTGTAGAACCACCTTTGGCTGCAATCCACTTCTCATGTGTACACCACTTTGTATTGGTCTTTCATGTGGAATTCCAATCAAATTGATTCATGTTTGTGGCTGTAATAAGACAGGTGAGCACGCGGATAGGGGAGAAGACATCTGGGCATCGGAAAAACATTTCTGATGCCCAATGCCGCTGCCGACATGTTGCCGCCCTGGGCAACCGCCCAGATTGCCCATGCCTAAAACCTCCACGTTCCTAAGTATTAGAAGTATTAGTAAACAGTGTTTTCCGTGTGCATAGAACATTGTGTGCCTTTCTTCTGGCTCCTTGCACTTAGTCATACTGTCTGTAACATTACAAAGCAAAGTAATATTTTTTGGCAACTATGGACTCTTGATATGCTTTCAGCTTGGAAGACTCTATGTGGTTAAATTCATTTTTAATGATTTTCATGCCGTAAGAAGCTCAGAGCTGCTGTGGGGTTATTTGTGTACACCTCTTACAGATTGCCAACTTTCCAGGATTATTACATTTAATAAGCCTCCAGATTTATCATCCAGGACAAAACCAGAGCCGACTTCACTGGCATGTGTGCAATTTCATAATGGTAATACCGCTCTGGGGATCAGGCTCCAGCATATCATTTAAAAGGTATTATAATAGCGCTGCATTTTAAGCTTCTGACGTGTTACACCGCTTGGGTCCTGTGAAAGTCTTGTTACGTATTTCCATTCAATTTACACAATACGGCACTTAAGATATGCAGATAAGGCTGTACATTCAGCATTACCAATCAAATTTCTTCTCCAACAAGTTCAGAGACTTCAGAACCGATACTCGTTGCTGATTGGTCCTTTTTTGGCTGTTTGCTTTGTTAAATTGTAGTGAAAAAAAAAACATTGTGGTGTATCCATCTAGAGCAGGGGTGGGCAAACTTTTTAATTTGTGGGCCGCAATGGGTTTTAAATTTGACAGAGGGGCCGCACAATAAACCTACAAAGACCACCTGGCCCCAAGTCCTCCAAGCCTGGGTGGAAAATGTAAACATTTAATTAAAATAGTAACAGTCATACTGGTTACCAGGGAGGTTCAAAAGAAAAAAAAATATATAAAAAATAATAATGCATATAAAAAATGAGCTGTGGATAGTAAATCTAAGCAAACTACAGTCTCTGGCATCCTCTAGGCATTATCTCCACTTATTGCAGGGAATGAGTGAAGGGGAGCTAGAGTGTCTTGATACCAAGGTGACAAAAAGCCGTATTAAAATACTAAAGGGCCGGATATGGCCCCCGGGCCTTAGTTTGCCCACGCCTGATTTAGAATCTTATAGATGTTGCACCACAGCATATACTCTATTGTACTCTTCTTCTTAGGTGTCATTTCGTGTACATTTCAGGTTCTTAGCTCAATATCCAAAAACATGTCACTTGGGCCCTGATATAGGCTGCCTATCACTACTACATTATATATAGAATATATATAATAGAAAGTCAAATGCTTTCCCTCACCTAGCATCAATATGTGTTTTATGGGGGTCAAACAGATAAGTCATGACTGTGAAAGCACAGGAGGGTCAGCAGGGGACTCTAATGGGGATTTGAAACTAAATTGGTAGTGTTAATTTTTTTTCCTTTATAATGAGGTTTAAAAACATTTTAAAGGATGATGGTACAGTATTTTTTACTCTATTAATAAATCCCATATGTAATGTTATACAGTATATGCACAGCACAGTTTGACAAGTTTAAATTCTGTTTTTTTTTTATAAAATATGAAATCCACCAGTTAATGGGGTGTAATGGTGCCAATGATGCATTAAACATGTAAAAATGTAATAATCTTTAATAATAATTACATATTCAAATATTGATTCTATATACGTAAATAAAAATTCATACGGTTGAATCATTGCGGAGGATATTTTTCCTTTTTATGGGGTCTTGGTACAACCGATTACGTGTTTCTGGATATTATTCCCATAGTTCACAATTAGTCCACAACACATTTCACAACTGGCTTCATCAAGAGGACCCAACAATAAATGTCTGTTGCTGCAGTGTCCAAGCTTGGGCCCGACTTGGAACGACCTGAAGATTTGATGGGCAGACCTGTGTGTCTCCCCTCAATTCCCTTATCAGCTGAAGGAGGGCTGTGGATGCCCCAGCCAATGGGGTTTCCTCTAGATACTTGTGCTCATATCTCTCCCCTCATCAAAACAACAGGTATAGTAAATGCTTTGTGGAAAATCCATTAATGTCTTGGTTTTATGAGTTTTTGAGGCTCCCCTACAGCTAGCCCCTCTGGTCCTCTGATGTGGTTAGCATCCCAACTCCTCCATGTGGTGCCTACTTCCCCGAGATTGTGATTATTTTTAGTTCTGAAAAAACTGCAAAGGATATATGAACTTAAGGGGTTTTATTATTTTGTCAAGCTTGTCATATTCCAAGTTTGGAACTCACCTTTCCTGCCAAACCTTGAGTTAGCATGTAAACTCTCATTTGAAAGTCTCTTCTGTGCAGAATGCTGTATTTCTATTTATTTAGAGAGGACATATAAAGAGCGATAGATGGAAAACTGCCAACTGTTTCTTGCTTTGTGAACAGATATATAATGTAGCATTTAAAAAAAACATTTTGTATATAATAGTGGATGCTGAGAAAGGCAAGGACTAAAACGGCTAACTAGGATTTAGGGATCCGAGGTTTCTACAGTCTCAGCTGTGTATTCCAACTTCACCACAAGAGGGCGCTTTTGCTGTATCTTGTGTCTATAGCATATATGGCGTGTCTGGTATGCTTGACGATTGAGCTTTTTAACTCACTCCCAACAGATCTGAAGGTTTAAGGTGGGAATACATGGGTCGATTTTTTCATTCGATAGATTCAAAAAGAAAGATTTTCACTGTTGGAACAAAAATCTAAAACCAAACAAAGGTTTAGTTTGACCAACATTAAACAAAAGTGAGCGATATCGAACAAAAAATCTATTGAAAGCTGATCGGACATGTTGGTAAATTTTCATCTATCTTGTAAAAAACAAATGTAAATTGAATGTACCATTGTTTCATTCAATCATTTTTGTTAGAGGTGCACCGATTGCAAATTTCTTGGCCGATTCCGATTTCCGATTTTACAGTAAATGTGACCTGCCGATTCCGATTTTTGCCGATTCCGATTTTTTATTTTTGTTTTGTAAATCACGGCCAATGTCCATTACTTTCCCCTCTGAAGTAATGGAAGCAGAGAGTGGCCGCACAGACTACAAGCTGTGATCAGCTAGGGACGGGGGCTGTCACAGCTCTCTGTACAAGGAGAGCGGGGGGGGGGCCATGCTGGCTGGGCTGCCTTCTCTCCTCGCTTTCCTCATGCAGTGGTCAGCCGTGTTGTCAGAAAATTTCTCACAACACAGGAACTGCATGT
>CM070036.1:108783885-108794934 GCA_036250615.1 Ptychadena robeensis
AAATTTAGTTTCTGTACAGTCGAACGAAATTTTATTCTGTCGAACAAAAATACAGTGTATACATTTGATATAGGCACAACGATATTTGATCAAAATATCCAACATCCTGATCGAATCTATCGTCGATTGTGCAAAAATCGATATGTGTCTTCCTACCTTTACAGAGGTCAGTAGCAAGAAGTGATGGGTTTTAGATATAGTAACCCCTAGGCCCCCTAGGGGCCCCCCCTGAGTCCTCCACTTGCGGCCCCCAAAACCTAATTTTGAATGCATAGGGGATAGAAACTCACCTGTCTGCCAACCCACCTGCTGAAGAGTCTACGGGATCTTCTTAGAGGGACTTGGCTTTCACATATGCCAATCAGTGGGCTCAGCCAGAGCAGACAGGCGAGTGCCTATGCTTCCACTATTCTACCAACGAATGGGGGGATGGTTGTACAATATATATTTTGGCAAATACCCTAAGACAAGGGGCACATAACCTTTAAATCAAAAGTTATGTGCCCCCTTGATACAATCACTAGCTTTAATGATATGTATGAGGCACATCACCTTTGATGATATATATCACTCAAAATGTGCATTACCATACCACAGTGTTCCCTAATGCTTGAAGTATCATTTAAAACAAGTTTTGTTATTTAAAATGCTTATTATAAATGCAGTCAGTATAAATTGAAAATGTTATGTGCGGCCCTTTAGTGATGCAGAGGGCCGCACTTGTGGCCCTCAATATCACCTCAGTTGCCCACCACTGCAGTAACCCATCATAATCACCTAAAGCACATTTTACTATTTGAGTAGACAGATATATGAACCTTTGAAACACAATAATATTATTATAATCATAAAAATCATAGTTTTACATACATGACCTGCCAGATGTGACTAAAACTGAACTAAACTAAAATGGATTTTTAAAAATAGGAACATACTCTCCTATGGTAGCAGTGGGTTGAGTTTACCAAGTTCATGAAAAGTCAATAATTAGTAGACTCATGTTATGATGAAGTTTGTTAGCATTAAGTATAAACATACTGGCTGATTAACCAGAAGTACAGTATGTAAATTTCTTGCTGAAGTATTTACGAGTGATATTAAATTTGATCTATGCCATTGATACAAGTATTTGATGTAACTAGCACTTGTTTAATAACTAATTGGTGTTATGATAATTATTACCCTTATATTAAAAGATTGAAAATGACAAAAGGAGTGTTTTTGATTTCAATACAGTGATTAACAAATTTATTTGCTTGATCAATATTTTTTTTAAATATATTTTTTATACATTTTTACGAAATAACAAAATAACAAATACAACAGAGTATCCAGACCTGGACCAACATGGTCCAACTTGGGCGAGGCAATATAGATCAAACCACAGGGTATGGTACAATATACATAATAGTAATAAGATGTCTTCTGTATGCAGACAGCAATGTCGTACCTGTGCTCGACGTTCAGTGATTAATCCTGTCTGCCAAGCAAATAAAAAAGAGAAGGAGAAGAAGGCAAAGTGGTAATAAGGAGAGGTTAACAAGAAATGGAAAGGAGGAAGGGAAGGGGGTTCAGGCGATCTCAGATTGGGTCCACCTCCCATACAGCTAATAAATGACCAGCTACTGAGGAAAGATGACAAAGGTCAGCCCAAATGAGTGATCATTTTGTAGCCATGGGGTCCAGGTACGCTCAACTTGGCCACTGAATTATCCAGAACAGCGTGTACTTTCTAGTTAGTGACAAACCATTTTAGCTTTAACCTGAGTCAAGGTGAGGATCTCAGACCACCAGGCTTTGGCTAAGACCATTTTACCTGTCATGAAAATAAATGTGAGTAGCTGCTGTTTCCTGCAGGTACATTTCTTGAACAATTTTAATTCAACACTTGCTGCAAAGTTTATATTCAGCAAGTTAAGAATTGACTAACATTAATTTTCACAGTGCCACCTGCTGGCTGAAAGTTACAATAGCAATATATATGGCAATGTGTTATATTCATCTAACCCCAAAATCATCCCATTTCCAGATGTGTGATACACATTTTAGTCCTGACTAACAAAAAATACATAATACACTATATAAGGGGGATGTTTTTGTCTAGTGAATTTAACACATTGCCATATAAACAGCCTGTCCAAAAAAAGGCTTCACCAAAAAAAAAAGGTCACACACCGCCTTTAGCTTTGATTACGGCACGTATTCACTGCGGCATTGCTTCTATAAGCTTCTGCCATGTCACAAGATTTATTTCCATTTAGTGTTGCATAAATTTGTCACCAAGATCTTGCATTGATGATGGTAGAGTCTGAGCGCTACACAAAGCATTCTCTAGCACAAACCACAGATTCTCAATGGGGTTAAGGTCCGGACTTTCTGATGGCCAAACCATGTGTGACAATGATGTCTCATGCCCCCTGAATCGATCGATTCCTGATCCGATCTTTCCAGGCGATAGTGGAATTGAAAATCGATGGAACACCACCTTGAGAATCCGATTTGTGGTTGATTTGGATATGATTCGATGTCCAAAATGGCCGATTCCATAAAATCCATCGATTGGAAAGGCTGCTGCATAGGGAGCTATGGGTCCACCAACGTACTTCAAATGCCAATCGATCGACCTAAAAGACCCAAAATGCTGGTTTAATGTCCGATTTTTAGTCTATTCCGATTTTGTTTGGTTGATCGTTCAGAGTGGGCAGAACTCGATTGATCGCCGTGAACGTGCACGGTGATCGATAGGTCAAAAACCGGGTGAAAAAACGACCTGTGTTTGAGAGCCTTTTCACAATTTGATCCCAATGAATTCTGGCATTGTCATCTTGGAATATGCCCGTGCCATTAGGGAAGAAAAAATCAATTGATGGAATAACCTGGTCATTCAGTATATTCAGGTAGTCAGCTGACCTCATTCTTGGAGCACTTACTGTTGCTGAACCTAGACCTGACCAACTGCAGCAACCCCAGATTTATCCAATCAGAGGCTCGTACCTATTTGATTAGTTAAATCCAGGTGGGGACTTTTTTTTTGTAGCCAGCCACTGTATATTTCTATTGTAACTTTCATCCAGCAGGTGGAACACGTTTTTCTCAGAACTTTTTACTGTCAGGTTAGAGACAGCCAGGCAACTGACATTTTAAATGGAACCAAAAGCAGCATTGCTCATTTCACTCCCTTTGACAGATGAAGTTGAGCAGTTGAGTTGCAGTAGCTGGTTTCAGCAATTCTGCAGCCAGACCATCATAACAGAGGTGGATCATTTCTCATTACAAACCTCTGTAGGCAATAAAAATTGCATCATAAATGTGCTGGACTTTGGTGCCCCAGGGTGTACAGGGTGAATATTTAGGGAGTAACAGACCTAGTCTCATTTAACCTGCAGTGAGATCATTCTTTTTTGTTTTTAGAATTAAAAAGGATATTGTGACATGAGGTCAATGGGCGAAATACCAATATAACCTTTATAACTTTAAACAGAAGTCAGTGGCAACACATGAAAGGAGAGTCATGTGATCTGGTCCTGATACCGTAGAGAACATTTTATTTTTCTGATGGTAATAGGTCAACACCATTGACTCATGCTATTACGGCCACTGCATATTGTCCTTCATTCTGGAACTTTCATTCCTAGGAGAGCCAGATACATGTCCTGGAGGCTGGACCTCTTATGTGGATGGAGGACGTCCATACCGGACTTGTGACTAGAGAGGTCATCCAGGGAGTTCCACCACTGACTGCACGTTGAGCGGAAGGTTCTATTATAAGTATTCCTTGTGATTTAAGGACAGTGATGGTCATGGCATCATTCCACAGCGGGACCGTCCTCCATCAATGATGGAATATTATAAGTATCGCATTCTCCGAGAGCTCCTGGGCTCCAGGCCAACTATGTATACGTCTAACAATATCCTAGGATCGTCCCTGCAAGGAAATGCAGCTACACGTATGTAGTATTCACATGGGTTCATTTATTGTTTCGTATATATTGTATGTAAAGCCCACCATGCAACTTTCAATGTACAATGTCCTTCAGCTCTACCAACAACTATGTAGTATGGCTGTATAGAATACATATTGTTGGGAAATTTAGACAGGTCCTCATATTACATGGTTTTGGTGGAAAAAAAAGTTGTAATGGTGAGATTGTAATGTGTATGGTGACCTTAGGAGGCATTCATTGTTTTATGGTTTTATTTCATTTATAATAATTTTTAGCCTACTTGATGTAAACTTCTTATTAGTTTTGAAAAGAGTGGTTAATGGATCCCCTGCCTGGTTTCTGTTACCACTAGAGATGGGCGAACATCGCCATTTACTGTCCACGAACGGGCGGGTCGGACTTTTAAATAAGTCCGCCGTCCGCCCTGTTCGCGGACACATTCAAATTTGAATCGGAAAAACCGGATGTGACGTCAGTGACGTCACATCCGGTCCTTGGAACGCATAGTTCCTGGTTACGGGAGCCGGATGTGACGTCACTGACGTCACTTCCTGCTCCAAGCCGGATTTTTCAATACAAGACCGGCTGCATGCCCGGTCTTGTAGTGAAAAGATTCTTCCTCCGGCACGATCTCGCAGGTTTTGATCCTGCCGGAGGAAGAATTTAGATCTTCTTCTCGTCGGCGAATGGGGCGGGTAGAACACCCGTACTGTCCGCCAGCGAGAGGATGGGCGAACATGCTCGTTCGCCACCGAACTGTTCTCCGGCGAACAGTTCGGTCCATCCCTAGTTACCACCCTGTTTCCCCGATGATAAGGCACTGTCTTATATTTTTTGAACCGCCAAAATATGCCCTAGGTCTTATTTTCAGGGGGATGTTATTCTGATCACTCTGTGCCTTTCATTGTCCACTTCTGATCACTCTGTGCCATTTATTGTCCCCTTTTGATCACTCTGTGCCAATCATTGTCCCCTTTTGATCACTCTGTGCCAATCATTGTCCCCTTCTGATCACTCTGTGCCAATCATGGTGCCATCTGATCACTCTGTGCCAAACATTGTCCCCTTCAGATAATTCTGTGCCATTCATTGTCCCCTTCTGATCACTCTGTGCAATCATTGTCCCCTTCACTGACTCACTTTTTTGGGGTTCTACCGGCCAGGTAACAGGCCCTGTTAAGGCAGGGATCAGCAGCTTGCTTGTCCTTTCTGGCGCGTAGGCGCAGGCACGGGCGCAAGCCTTTGTAGTCACGTCCCACTCCACTCTGCACTGCAGCCAGCCCTGACAGAGTCACACAGAGGCACAGAGTTACCCATTGTACCACCCGAATGGGAGATTTGGGCAGGGGCAGGTATCGATGGGTGTCTTATTTGCAGGGATGGCTTATTTTAAAGTTTTGTGCAAAAATCAGGGGGTGGCTTATTATCGGGGAAACACGGTATCTGTGTGTCCTGCTGTTTGATCCTTCTGGGGGCCACTCTTATCAGGACAGAAAGTTTTCTTTTGTCAGCAGAACAAAAAGAGTAAAAAAAATGTTATGCTTATGTGACAACCGTGTAAAGGTAGACCTACCTTGACTGTCCAACTATTACTATTATTGGTTCTGTCAGGAAAACAGGAAGAAAGGCAAATATCTGAAAGGTGAGATTGATGGCAAACAAAACACATTGGTTTTTACTGTTGATCAATGCAACCCACGGGTTACTTTTATATAACTGCACAGAGCCTAAAGGCCCCCATACGTGATTTTTACGTCGATTTTACGTTTAGCATGGAGAAAGTTTACTGTCTCTCACTTGCTCCTCCGGAGGCTCACTATTACATATGGCCAGGACAGACGGACATCCAGTAATTGAGATATTCTGACACTTGCCAGTCTCCTGCTTGCATAAGGACTGAGGCTCTTCATTGGATTACTGTGAGGGTGCTAAGATGTGCAGCACCCTGTCTGCCCTTCACACCAGCAATGATTTGCCCCCATTGCATGGACAACAGTCATTATGTTATTTGTTCTAAAGAATGGAATTTATAATACAGAAAGCTTATTTTTTGTAAATGAATTAATATTCGTGGGGAAAGAAAGGATCAAGCAAACAAAACCATACAGTTGTGTTTAAAATTATTCAACCCCCACTGAAATTGAGTGTTTTGGCCATTTTGACATTGATTTTGATCATTTCAGTCATCTTGTTTACAATGAAATCAGCGACACACTTGTAAGTCAGACAAATATAACATAACATTAACAATGAAATAACCACAAATGTTTTTTTCTGTGCTCACATCATTATCAGTTTTATTCAACCCCCAAGTGACATTCATTCTTAGTACAACATCCCTTTCCAGTTATAACAATTTTTAAAGTGTCTTGCAGCGATCTACGGGGATCTTAGCCCATTCTTCATGGGCAAAAGCCTCCAGTTCAGTCACATTCTTAGGCTTGCGGGCGGCAACTGCTTTCTTCAAGTCCCACCAGAGGTGATGTGTGTGGCTACTTCCCTTTAACACATCACTTCCGATTGAAACTAAAATCGTAAGAGGAATTCAATCGACGATTTTTTTTCGGTCGAAATAAAACAATAATCGTACTCCCCATGTGGTGTGCATCGATAAAATTAAAATCGATTTTCGATTTTTTCATCGAACTACAAAATTTAATCTAATGTGTGTGTGTGGCTAGCTTTAGGGTGTGGCTAGCTTTAGGGTGTGGGAAATCTGGTACTCTAATTGAGAGAAGGTAATCACAAGGATATAGAAGTCTGACAAATGGGCAGCAACCACCCCCATGTTATCTCTATTCAGCCACAAAACTGCCTTGCAAAAGTGACATGTCATCCAGGCAGTCGATTGGAACATTGCGTTCCTAACTAATTGTGTAAATGGAGCCGTATGTAGTTGGTGACATTTAACAGACGTTGTAATTATCATATTATCACATTATGTTGGGCTGAGCGTTGTAGCCACAGCAGTCTGATTTTTATCACCTTGATCCATCTTCATGTAGTTTCATTTGGTTAATAGGATCATCGTGTCACTACACTCCCGCACACAACTCCGCACGCTGTGTGATCGCTCCATGACAAATCACATTACCCTGTGTAATCTGTAATTACAGCTGGATGCAGCTGATGGATTGTTTGTTTGTTTGTATCATAATAGACAACATTTCAATCCTAATTCATTAGAGCCGCACGGTGCCTTTTGTTTACAGCAGCTTTCTGCTATTTTATAGATTGATGAAGATGTGCGTGATCAGTCGTGATGTGATTACTGAAATGTCATAAACCTGTCTTCCTAGGTTTGTATAGAGCAGTGAAGAAGCTGCCATCAGGTTTTCAGACTTAAGCCCCCCATACACCTTACAACCTTACCATACAATTTCTGTACAATCAACTTTTCTTCTACAAAAACCATGTAATATGAGGAGCTTTCTAATCCTTCCAATTACTATGTATTCTATCAGGAAGGACTCGGCACTACATAGTTGTTGGTAGAGCTAAAGAAAATTGTATGGAGTGATCTAAAGGTGTATGGGGTACATGAGGAAAACAATCGATTTAATTTGGACATTTTAAAATCGATCTAGCAGTGATCACACATGTTGGTAGATTTCAGTTGAGCGTTCAATTATCCAATGGGATTTCTAGGTAGATGGAATTGTAACCAATGATATTATAGAGCATGTGCACAGGCCTTTCAAAAGGAATATATTGGTTTGGAAATTATCAAAGTATGTTATGCTAAAATGTATATACCTACCAAATAACCTCCTACCAAATCCATATATCCTTCTACCCCATATCTACCTACTAAATATATATGCCTATCATATAAACTCGAGTAGAAGCCAAATTTCATGAAAAAGCCCCCCCTCAGCTCGAGTCAGGGTGCCACTCAGGGCAGCCTCTGTGCAGCTCTGTGGAGCTCCGCTGTGTTTCCGACATTGGCTGGTGAAATGTAAACAAACGGCACCACACCGTCATCAGGTGGTCTATTTGTTAATTGTCACTGGAGAAGGTTTTTAATTAGGAAACTCCACTACTTTTGATTCAAACATTTCCATTCCATGAATTGGTCTCAAATAATAACTTATGAAATGGAAACTTATTTTCATGTTTGAATCACAAGAAGTACCTTGAAAACCCATCCTGTAATATCAATTACAACAACCTGTGTTCTCTTAAATGTATTGAGGTTGTGGCACTAAGAATACCTTGTTTGATTCATTCCTATATCCATCTGTCACTTATGTGCTTGTCACCCATTTGGCTGTCACTTATCCTGATCTCACTTTCTACTTGTCTACCTACACACGCAACACTTATAATTGTACTTTTAAGTAGCACTTTCTGGGTTTTGCTGATATATATGTCATTTTTTACACTCAGCACTTAAGCACCGTATTTTTTTGCACAATAAGACGCACTTTTCCCCACCAAACTCAGGGAAGGGGGAAAGGTTGGGTCTTTTGGTGTGAAGTTGTGACTAATAATAAAGTGGCAGAGCAAAATGAAAGAGCAGGCAGTCGCAGGTCTCCCATCTCTCACCCACAGAGTAAGCATGTGCTTTCTGTCCAGATCAGCCGCTGATTCCCCACAGGTTTTCCCCACATTTTGTTTTTTTTTTTACATTTTGTTTAGTCAGTTTCTGTCATTGGACTAAAAGCCCTAGTGGAGCCTCAGCCTTACTGTCTGTGAGCTGGACTTCTTCATCCCAACTCTAAGGCGTGTGGCTCTAGCTTCCCACCTCACATACCCATCTGCTGTAGGGGCTGGAGGTAGGGAATCTGTCATAGGCAGCTTCCCCGCCTCCTTAACCTCCCTGGCGGTTCACTGAGGTCCAGATTTCTGTACCAAAAGTGATACAATGTTTTGCCTTTCCGCCCCCATCGGCGTCACCGATGACGCCGATGGGGGCGGAAAGGCTCTGTGTGCCTGCAGCTCTGTAGAAATGCTGCAGGCCCACAGAGAGCCAGCGGTTGCGCCTGATTCCGGCACGGGCGCAGTTTAATTCACGATCAGACTGCGCCAGTACTTGTTTCGGGCGTAACACTAGGGAGGTTAAACCGGCCATAGACTATATGCTTGGCGGGCGTTTATCGAACAATCGACCGCAGCATGATGACCTCATCATGCCGTGGTTAATCGTTCGAAATACACCATTTGCGATTCGACAACCGATACTTTGGAATTCAAAGTACTGGCGATCGACCAGAGAAAAACTGATCAAAGTTTTGTGCGACTACGAACGGTTGCTCCAGGTGGATGCGTTCATTTTGCGATTGATCACCAAGCGATCACCCCGAATGCGCATGGTGATCATTCGCAAAATCGGCCACAGAATGAAGCGCTATGGCTGGCTTTAGAGGTACAGAAAAAAATAAATATTTAAAAAACATTTTTTTTTTTTATAAGCTTACATTTGCTTTCTTTTCTTTTGATTTGGATTGGATAAAACATTTATAAAACATTTATCCAATCCAATTAAAATAAAAAACAAATGTAAACTAATGAGAAAAAAAAATCTAAGAAAGAAAATTTCCTGTACCTTTCAATTTTAAATCTCCCGCCCGGGCTGTGACGTCACCGGGTCTCTGTGCCAGAAGTGAATCCAGCTGCTAGCTAGTGGATCCACTTTTGAACTGGATCAGATAAAGACATTTCTCTGATCCTGTTCAAAAGTAAAAAAATAAATAAATTAAAAAACGGAAAAAAAAAGGACGTTGCTGGAGGCGGCAGCCGGACTAGGTAAGCTCCCGCGCCGTGCCCGTGGCTTCGGGCGTATCATTTATGTATAGTGAGTGTCTTATGCAATGGAGCGTCTTATGAGCCAAACAATATGGTGCCTTACATATCTGTTTGTATCTACCTGTCACTTATCTATCTACCCTTTAGCAACTTAAGGTGACCATACACGGGTCGATACCCATTCAATCAATGAACCCACAAGTGCAGCATGATGACGCCACCACGCTGTGCTTGTGTGTTCGTCTATTGAATGGAGAATCGATGTGCAGCGCTTCTGTGCAATCAATCCCATACGGCAATCAATCGGCATATAAGACACCGTCTGAACTGTCGGCATCCCTGCCAAGGAATACAAAGAAGAGAGCTGTGGGCTGTGTTCGTCCCGATGGCGCCCGGGAAACCGGTGCTTTTGGGGCAGTCGGCGCCCCCTCCTTGGTGGGGGTGCAGGGGTTGCCAATCTGCTGGGCTGTCTGCAGCTGAACTGAACGCAGCCTCCTCTCCTCTCTCCCTCTCAGATCAGTGTAGTGTGACGTGTGTTCAGCTGACAGTGTACTGCTGCTAGTGACACCTGCTGGCTGAATTGGATATTGCATTCATTAAATTCATTGCATTATCCCAATTGATGTGAAAACGTATTAAATCTTTTTTTTTCTGGATTTTCTGCCCTAAAAACTGGGTGCGTCTTATGTGCCGATGCATCTTATAAGGCTAATTATAATTAACAATTATAACTGGGACTTAGGACATGACAGGGATATGTCTTTTATTTAAAAAAATTTAATTAAACAGTTTCTTTAATTACTTCCAAAAGCTGGACTTCTGTACCACGAAGAAGTATTAGATCATTATGTCAGAAAATGGAGGAAAGTGATGCTGCACCTAACAAGCAATTATGGGCGGAATTCTCGGTACTTTGGCATTTTTATTCTCCCTTTTATTGGAGAGACTCGTTGTTTTGGTGCCATCAGATAATCTTTTTGACTCAATGATTTTAACTGCTCCTGTTAATGTTTCTTTAAACAATCACAACGGCACAAGAGTTGATGAGAACATCCGGCCATTAGTAAAAGGTCATTGTGCTTGTTATAGATTGAAAACAGTTCTTTTCTCCTGCAGGTATGCGCCAGCAAGTTAAGTGTAAAATCATTAAAGCTTCTTCTACTCTGAGACCACAAAGCCAGGCAGTTCCCAGACATGCTTTGGTTCTAGATGAACAGGCCATCAATTTTTAATCCTTGGCTTTGGTGTGAGGTATTTTTCTTCTCTTCATTAATCCAGATAGTTGGGTGCTGGGACTTCTGATGAGAATATCTCAGTGAAGAGACATGGTGCCACGAACAAGAAAGTATGTAAAGCA
>CM070036.1:108823481-108836098 GCA_036250615.1 Ptychadena robeensis
GACCAAAATTAAGAAATATATTGTGATATAAATTCTTGCCATATCGTCCAGCCCTATGATAAAAAGTACTAACCAGCATGGGTTTCAGGCAGCAGTATTGCCTGCAGATATAAGTCTCCTCTAGTGTTTATGGCCAGATGAAGTCATCTCTGGCAGAGCAGAGATAAAAAAAAAACTCAGGACTATGCCTATGCATACTTTACCCTACATTTAAAAATATCTGTGATGATCTCATGATTTTATAATAATAAGAGTATTTTGCACTTTGTAGTTATCATTTGGAGTCATTGTGATATTGTGACACTTGATCAAATTAACATTTTTGATGATGAGAAAAAAAAAGAATGAAATTTTATCTATAAAAAATTGTGGTACCCTTAAATTTAGTGAACTTATGCCCCCCACAACGACCAGCGTCCTCATTGAAACTAACGGCCGGCACACAAAGGGTGCCCGCCGATGCTGTGAGCGACAGAGTGCAGCCTGATGACGTCATGACGCTGCACTCCATCGTCAATCTGTTGGCCCCCACTCTGTACGTGTGTGATGGCCTTAAGAGAGGCTGGGTGCGGTAACCCCCACTCTCTTATTAGGTAGGCTGTACAGGGAGTGCAGAATTATTAGGCAAGTGGTATTTTTGAGGAATACTTTTATTATTGAACAACAACCATGTTCTCAATGAACCCAAAAAACTCATTAATATCAAAGCTGAATATTTTTGGAAGTAGTTTTTAGTTTGTTTTTAGTTTTAGCTATTTTAGGGGGATATCTGTGTGTGCAGGTGACTATTACTGTGCATAATTATTAGGCAACTTAACAAAAAACTAATTTATACCCATTTCAATTATTTATTTTTACCAGTGAAACCAATATAACATCTCAACATTCACAAATATACATTTCTGACATTCAAAACAAAACAAAAATGTATAATGTTTTTGTATATCATTGTTTATCGGCTGCCGATCGCAGGTGCCCGCATGGGGCCACAGAAACCTCGGTGGCAATTAGTTTCAATGGGGACCGGCGTCACAAAGGGTGCCCACTGATGCTGTAAGCGATGGAGAGCAGTGTGATGACGTCATCACGCTGCTCTCCACAGCTCATCTGTAGGTCCCCACTCGGTACTGCGTGGGGACCTTTACTTTCCAATAAACATGTAATCTGAAGATGAATGTCAAGTCTCCATGAACAGCCTGTCAAAGCACAAAGGTACAAAGTGATTGAATTCACAGAACAAGATAAATTTAGTATTATAATTACACCACAAGTTCTACAGTCTGAATAGAACTACTATGTTATCTGTATTTATAAAAATATTAGTAAATAAGCAGTTAATGCGTATAACTATTTGACACCCAGAATCTCATGACATACATATGAGGTGTTATTATAATTTTTTATATAGCACCAATATATTACACACAGCTGTAACTATAAATTAGTGTTGAGATACAACACAAGATGACACACAAGTACAGATCGGGCTTGCAATCTAATAGGTGGGGAAATAGTATACAGTAGGTGTGGGGGATGGAACTGGCATGATAATTATGTTAGGAATATTATGGGTAGATCAGACTGAAGAGGTGGGTTACCGAAGGTAGAAGCAAGCCTAATGGGATGAGGCAGAGAGTTCCAGAGAGTTGGAGCTGTCCTAGAGAAGTCCTGAAGCCTTGCGTGTGATAAGGTTATGAGTGGGGATGTCATTAGTAGGTCACTGGAGGAGCGGAGGGGGCGGTTAGGGGTGTATTTGTGTACCAGGTTGGAGATGTAAGGAGGACAGGAGGTGGGGAGTCATGTAAAAGAAAAGCACAGAACTTTGAATTTGATTCTCTGTACAATTGGAAGCCAGTGAAGAGATTTGCAGAGAGGAGCAGTAGATAAGGAGTGAGGAGTAAATGAGTCTAGCAGCACCATTCATGATGGACTGAAGAGGTGACAGTCTAGTTAGAGGAAGACCAGAGAGGATGATGTTGCAGTAGTCCAGACAAGAAACGATGAAAGCATGTACCAGGACTTTGGTGGTCCCTGGGGAGAGGAAGGCGGGCGGATCTTGGAGATGTTGCGGAGTTGGAAGTGGCAGGATCTAGCAATGTTCTATATGTGGGGAGTAAAGGAGAGTGCAGAGTCGAAGGCGACACCAAGGCAGCGAGCTTGTGGACTGGGGAAGAGGGGGGTAAGGCTATGTCTCCACATCGTTTTGTAATACGTTGGGACCCCCTATGTTAAACGCAGTGCTTGGCGGGGGTCCCGACGGATCACATACACTTGACCTGCCCGGCGGATGCTCTGTTACCACACCGCTTTGCTGATACGCCGATAATAACTACAATGAACTTGTCAGATTGTCAGGATTCTTCAAGTGCTGCATTGAGGAAGCTATATATAATAGAGAGTGAATACCAGTATCCACCATCAGCATATTATAAGAGCCATTCATAAATTGCATGCCAAAGGGTGCAAGCTGTGGTGTCTGTCCCTTGTATCTTTCTTCTCGGCACACTATGATTGGAAATCAGCTGTCACATGACCTTGCCAAGCCCCTTTTCCCATTCCTTAAACTATAATCAGCTTTGTTTGCTTTAAGGCCTTGGACATACTATGCTTTACCTCTGGCAAGGAATAGCTTTTTAAACAAATATTATGTTCATGGTAACATAATACCAATGCCCAAAAATTGGGCCTCTTTAGAGTGTCATAGTAAAATCTGTCTGGCTTTTATGGGCAACAAAAATATTTCTGTTCAAATAGTATGGCCCGACCTACTGACCAATTTAACAAATGTTCCTTCTAGCTTCAACTCATTTGGGGTAGAGGGGGCATAGCTGAGATGAATAGAATTTGATATAGAACCCATCTGTCGTATGGCACCCAATACGTTTCAGAGATGTCACACAAAGTGTCACACCACAAGTCCCAGTGTGAGTGTTGTATAATATAGTTGTGTGAGGGTGGTTATTGTGATCTGAAGGATTCCAATACATTTGTGTAATGATTGGGCAGGATGTTCACACATAATGATCATCTGAGTAATATATCCGAAGAAGGGATATTTTGATCATCTGGCACCATTATCCAGGCATCTGATACCCAGAGTTTATGACCAAATTACTAGAAACACCAGCACATCAGGTTAATCCTGCATTGGCATTCCAGATGTATTATTGTTACATCCGTGTAAATTTTTAACATATAAGTATATTGTCAATCTGTTGCAGGAACAGTTTCTTTTTTTCTAAAAGTATTGCTCTAGCTCTTGTATAATGCGCATTCATCAAGTTACAATTAAGTTGACTTGCAAAATTGTTATGTGTTTGAGCAATACTTTTTTTTTAAATGTTCTGACAACACTTCTCTACACCTTCAGCAATTTGTTGATGATACCATATTCAGGGGCTTTTCATTTAACTCAGTCTGCCCGCAAAATTTAGTTTGAGATTTTCATCTCTTAACTACAAAATAAGCCAAATTGCGTTTTTCAGAACATTTGGAGTGCTGGAAAATTGGGCTTATACTTAAGAATGTATGGCAGTGTTTCAGAACATCCAACCAATCAGTCAAATAACAGTTAAGCTAGCCACACATGGTTTGATTTTAGCGTTCAATCAACGTTTTTCGATAAAAAATTCGATCGATTGAAAGAAAATCGGGTTTTTTTTCCCTCATAGTACAATCGACGATTTGACAATCATTGATTATACTATGTGGGCAGAAAAACGATTTTGGTCGATTGTATAATCATCAAACTACATTCCTTGCAGCTTTTTTTTGGTCGAGTCAATGGTACTCTGTGTGTGTGGCTACTTCCCTTTAACACATCACTTCCGATTGAAACTAAAATCGTAAGAGGAATTCAATCCACAATTTTTGATTACTTCGATTAACTTTTCAGTAGGAATTGAACAATAATTGTAATCCCCATGTGGTGTATATCGATTAAATTAAAATCGATTTTCCATTTTTTCATCGAACTACAAAATCTAATTGAACGCTAAAATTGAACCATGTGTGGCTAGCTTTAGGATCAGTCATCTGAGTACAGCATTGGTAGCGGAGTGTCATGTGTGTACAAAGTCTAAAATGGGAAAATGATTGATCATAATGTGACCTATTAAGATAGAAGAGGAAAACAATAGTGCTTGGCTAATATATTCCAACCCCCTATCCCCATGATTATGAGAATGGGATATTAACAGGCAACTTGAGCTATTGCCCACAGTAACCGCAGTAACCATCTGGCTGAAATCAGATTATTCAAATCTGATGTCTGAGGACCCTAAGTTTGCAGTCAAAAGGAATATATCTAAATATAATGCGTGCTGAGATTTATTTAGAGAAGTTCATGCGGCGTTTAGTTTGTAGTAAGCAAAGCCAATGAGAATGATCACATTTCACTCGCTGTGTTTACTATAAAGAAGGTCCCAGTACTGGGGCACGGAGCCAGTGATTTCCTCAAATCACATTACACGTAGCACATGACATGCGGTCACAGGCTTCCCTGTTCCTGCCCACCTTTTTCCTGGCTCGGGTACTGCTAGTCACACATTGATGGGAACGCTCAGTCTATTCATACTTACTTACCATATGTGGTGTCAGAAGTAAGCCGGGAACGTACACTGTATCAACTGAAATAACTAAAGGGGAACTGAGGGGAACTGCGTCCATCATATATATTACTAGTTGCTGGGAGGTTTACAATGTCATTTTTGGAATGTCTTATTACAACCAAGAATATTCCAAATATTCCCCAGGTCCTGATGCATGCTGAATGTACATACATACTATCAAACAGAATAGGAACTTCTCATTCATTGGGATTGCTGTATGTCTCTTATATGCATCCCAATCAGGTTTATGCTTAGTATGAGGTTTATAGTTTCAGCAATCAAAGTAATTAATTGGATAAATCAAAGTTATTAATTGAAATGAAGTGCAATGTTCTGCAGAATACTTCCAGTTAACTTGTGTAGTATTATACTTTATAATAATAAACTAAAAGTTAAATTAAGGGCTCATTCACACGAGCTGTAGTGCTGTATACCTTGTTTCCCCGAGGAATAGACACTGTCTTATATTTTTTGAAACACCAAAATATGCTCTAGGTCTTATTTTCAGGAGGATGTCTTATTCTGTTCACTCTGTGCTAATCATTGTGCCCTTTGATCACTCTGTGCCAATCATTGTCCCCTTCACTGACTCTTTGGGTTCTACCGGTACGGCCAGGTAACAGACTTCATTAAGGCAGGGATCAGCAGCTTGCTTGTCCTTCCTGCACTGCTGGTACCCATTGTACCAACAGCCAATGGGAAATTCGGGCAGGTATCGGTGGGTGTCTTATTTGCGGGGGGTGTCTTATTTTAAAGTTTTGGGCTAAAGACAGGTTTCCAATAATCCTGACCAGCCAATCAAGATAGATCAAGTTGATATGTATCCCCATGTATTCCCAGAAGAACTTTTTCTAGAACTCCCATCCCTACCTAAAAGTTTGCCCCTAGCAGTACCAAAGAGTGTCTGTCTGTCAGATCATGTCTCTGGGATTTTTCAATGGACTTTTCATGTGGCAACAGAAAGCAATGCTGAAAAGCGCCATGGGTTGTTATTGAAATAATGCTATGATGTATTGTGTCATATCCGCCTCACACCAAAATCAGAAAGAGGGAATTTCAACACAATGGAGCCTAGACCTTATAGCAGTAGACTGATGAGGTTAGCTCCCTGCTCGTCTTCCCTATCTTCCCTAATCTGCTAACAGCAGTGAGGCTGTATGGGAAATTGCAAGATTTTAGGTGAAATTTTGAAAAAATATATTAGTTATATTTATTAAAAAAAGATTTTCTTATTATGGCTCCATGATATTTCTTTCCCAAGAGGTACCCACACCTACACCTAAATATTTTGTACACTATAAATAGGGAGATCTGTTCTTGTACTTGTACTTTGAAGCAACTGGAACAAGATTTCCAAAAAGACCCACAGACAAGCCGAATGTATCAAAATCTGTGTCCGCCTTGCAAATGGGAGCCAAGGCTGGTATCAGACAGTAAACATGATGATCAAATGTGCACATGAACACAAACTTTTTCATCTCTTAATCACCCATTTCTCCTTGTCTTACTTTATTAAGATTAATTTGCTAGAAGTCCATGAGAACAGAATTTAGTTAGAACATTGTCTTAATCTGTTACAGTGGAGAGGATATTTAAAATGCTGAAAAAATGTGTTTCAGAAATTACAAATTGGAAACTACATCAGTGGTTATCAACCTTTTTAGATCCTCAACCCCGGAAGTGATGTCAATGTAGCTCTACAGTCATTAATACTATGCATGTGCCTACATTAAATGTAATATATATATATATATATATATATATATATATATATATATATACACTAAATTAAAATATACTCCCTCATTTTCCCTGAACAAAAGGGCAACCCCTGCACAGGGTTATATAGGGGTTTAGGGGGTAATAGAGGTTTTAAACCAGGGTGGAATTGATTTAAATCAAACTGATTTAAATTGCGATTTAAATCACTAGTCAGTAAGGCTTGATTTAAATCAAACTGATTTAAATCAATCATTCTTGCTGGTATAACTTTAAAATTCAAGTAGATGAAGATTTTTAGAATAACAACTTTTCATATTAGTTTTTTTTATCCCCAGTTTAATTTAATCATTCATTTTTGGAGAACTTTTCTGTTGTACTTAGTTTTGAGAACTGCAAAAGTAAACCAAGCATCTGTGATAATATCTTGCAGCAGAGAACCTGCTCAATAATCTTACAGAAACAGACAGAAGTTGATGATGGCATAAGCACATCACCCAAATTTCCCCTGGAATAGACATGGTTGAGGGGACACAAAAGCAATACATTTATTATACAAAGTGCCAGAAATGAAGTAATGACCATCATATCAATCAAAAACAATGCGCAATGTTGCAGATGGACACATCTGTACACGTGCTTAGGCAATTAAAATAGTCCGAATGGCGCAAATTTCACCCCAGCACGCACTTCGTTGAAGACTTCTTCAGGGGGTACGATATGTAATTTCATCGGCCAAATCTACATAACACAAACAGCCAACACAAGGGGATCAGTCATACTGAATAACCAAATCCACATAAAAGTGGACACAGACCCTCAGGGGTTACTCACGTCCATATATCAATATAGTGGGAAAGACATGATTTCTCAAGGTGGTGTCCCCACTGTTGATCTGCGTAACAAGACCGACCCAAACCATCAACTGATCATGTGTACCAAAGTAAATGTATTAAAAATTGGTCTTGTTGTACGCAGATACCCACAGCACTTATGTGTCTGTCTGTCTCTCCGTTCCCCACTGGTGTCTGTGCAGTGGGGACGCCATCTTGAGAAATCATGTCTTTGGTTATTCAATATGACTGATCCCCTTGTGTTGGCTGTTTGTGTTATGTAGATTTGGTGATGAAATGACATATTATACCCCTGAAGAAGTCTTCAACAAAACGCGCGTTGGAGTTAAATTTGCACCATTTGGACTATTTTAATTGTCTCAGCACCTGTACAGATGTGTACATCAGCAACATTGCACGTTGTTTCTGATTGATCTGATGGCCATTACTTCATCTTTTGCACTGTGTATAATGTATAGCTTTTACATATTGAGTGGCCCTTTAAGTCCCCTCGCCCTTTTCTATTTCAGGGGAAATTTGGGGTGATGTGTTTATGCCATCATCAACTTCTGTCTGTTGTTTTTGGGATGTTGGCCACTATACACCTGAGAGTGTAGTTTTATTGATTATAAAATCTTACAAACATCTCTGGAAGAGCCTGACATTGTGAATGGGTTAATGGAATTTATTTAGCAAAAAAATTTGGTAACATATACAGCCTTATTCTACATAATGAGTGCATCATTGTGTCTCTGATTTACCATCCACTCACATGCTGGGGGTGTGCCATGGCAGCCTGGGCCTCGAGGAAGACTACTGAGCAGCATGGAGTGGCTTTGCACTCTCACTAAATGTATTTCTTTTTTATTATTATTATTAACATTTATTTATAAAGAGCCAACATATTACACAGTTCTATCCATGGATTAAGAGTTGAAATGCAAAAATGGGTTGTAGTAGCTAAATTGTTTTTTATATTTTATGTTTATATATCTATCTATGACTTTTTTAGTTTTAAGGCTTTGTTTCCATTGTACGCCGGGACCCGTACGCTAAGCGTATACGCTAGCAGGGGTCCCGACGTATCTCTGACGTATCTCACAGACCTTTGCCTGCCGGCGGACGGTCTGTCTTCATTGCGCTGAGCTCATCCGCCGGTGTCAGGCTGAACGTAGTCGAGTACGTTCAGCCTTTACACCGGCGGATGTGTAAACAGACCATCCGCCGGCAGGCAAAGGTCTGTGAGATACGTCGGAGATACGTCGGGACCCCTGCTAGCGTATACGCTTAGCGTACGGGTCCCGACGTACAATGGAAACAAGCCCTAAGTCTTTTGGCTTGAGTTCTGCTTTAATCGCACTGTGTTGTCTGGGTTGGGTGTCCTGACAAAGCATCATTAATAAACCATTCGCAGCTACTATATGTACCGTAATTCAACTGTGTATTTAACTGCCTGGAGTTCATGAAAAGCATGTACATATTTTACTATTTTACGAGTGTTTTAATGGACACTTGGCAGTTTAATTATAGTATTCGGTATCACTACTGTGTGCCAGCTTTGCCACCAAACATGGCACCCATCCTCATTCACTGAATGTTTTTCACGTTCTTGGCTTCTTACATAGAACTACTTACCTTCTGACTATGTATGGTTAAAATGTACAGCCATATACAGCATAGTAAGGGAGACCCAGATAAGTCTTCCTCCAGCCTAGGCATACTAAAGGGTTTTTAAACCCTAATCAGAAATAACCCTTTTCTTTAAAATGTATATATTCCCCAAAATAAATGGGTCAGATTCTTGGTTTCCCCTGTAGAAACCTTCAAAATCCAAGCTGAGTTGTCTTTTTTTTCTGCAGTGGCTATGTAACCCACAGACATGTAGTTCCATAAACTGACAACTTTAGTTGTAAATCAGTGGGGCCCACACTTTGTGAGCTACTTTTAAAATTATAAGCAATATACTAAACTCTCTATATGTGCAGTAGCCAACATCCCAAAAACAATAGCCAGAATTTAGTGATGGCCTAGGCTCATCACATAGAATTTTTCCCCTGGGCAAGCAGGGGCAAGGGGACTTTAACGGCCGAACTCAGAAGCTAATCATGTGATTAATATAAAAATACGGTACATAAAATCATCATTTTTAATAAACATTAGGTAGATAGACTAATCCTATCCTTTCTATGCATACACAATGTCTCAAAGGCACTTATGTGTACATATGGTATAAGCGCAACCTTATCACTAAATTCTGGCTACTTTTAAAATTAGTCACACTGATATATACAGGGAGTGCAGAATTATTAGGCAAGTGGTATTTTTGAGGAATAATTTTAGAACAACAACTCATTTTCTCAATGACCCAAAAACTCCATTAATATCAAAGCTGCCACTGTTTTTTGGAAGTAGTTTTTAGTTTGTTTTTTAGTTTAGGCTATTCAGGGGATATCTGGTTGTGTGCAGGTACTATTCTGTGCTAATTTATTAGGCAACCTTAACAAAAAACCTAATTTATATACCCATTTCAATTATTTATTTTTACATGAAACCCCAATATAAACATTCTCAACATTCACAAATTACATTTCTGACATTCAAAAACAAAAAAACAATAGTTAACCAATATAGCCACCTTTCTTTGCAAGGCACTCAAAAACAGACCTGCCATCCCCTGGATTCTGTCCAGTGGTTTGATCTGTTCAATATCAACATTGCGTGCACAGCAACCACAGCCTCCCAGACCTGTTCAGAGAGGTGACTTTTTCCCTCCTTGTAAATCACACATTTGATGATGGACCACAGGTTCTCAATGGTTTCAGAATCAGTGAACAAGGATGCCATGTCATTAGTTTTTCTTGTTTTTATAATAAACCCTTTCTTTCTTGCAGCCAGCTGTGGAGTACTTTGACCCATTGATTTGGAGCACTTTCCTGCATTAAATCATGTTTTTTCTTTTCTCAAGGATGCATACTTCTCTGTAACCACTGCTTGAAGAAGGTTTCCTTCCAGAACTGGCATAGGACTGGGAGTTGCAGCTTGACTCCAGCCTCAACCCGAAAAGGCCCCCCCCCCAAATTCATCTTTGATGATACCCGCCCAAACCAGTACTCCCCCTCCACTTTGCTGGCGTCTGAGTCCGACTGGAGCTCTCTGCCCTTTACCATCCCATCCACGTGCCCATCACCATCTGCCGTAACAAAACCCATCCCGACTTCTCCTCATTTATCAGTCCATAAACCTTATAAAAATCCAGTCTTGAGATATTTCTTGGGCCGCGTCTTGACTTTCAGCGTGTGTGTCTTGTTCATGGTTGGTCGTCTTTCACCTTCTGTCCTCTGATAATTGCACCCTGTGCTTTTGGGCACTCCAGTGATGGTGCAGTCTCTGAAATTTGGCCAACCTGGGGCAAGTGGCATCATTGGCAGCTGCAAACGCCTTGATTTTCTCAGTTCATTTGGCAGTTATTTGCGCCTTTGGTTGTCCACACGCTTCTTGGTGACCCTGTTTTGACTATTTTTTAATGAAACGCTTGATTGTCGAGATCACGCTTCAAAGCTTTGCAATTTTAAAGAGTGCTGGCATCCATCTGCAAGATATCTATCTCACTATTTTTGACTTTTCTAAGCCTGTCAAGTCCTTCTTTTGACCCATTTTGCCAAGTAAAGGAAGTTGCCTAATAATTATGCACACCTAATATAGGTGTTGAATGTCATTATACTCACACCCTTCCATTACGAGATGCCACATCAACCGAATAGCTTAATTTTGGTATAGGCTTTCGAGCCTATACAGCTTGTCGGTAAGACAACATGCATAAAGAGATGATGTGGTCAAAATACTCATTTGCCTTATAATTCTGCACTCCCTGTATATACACACACACAACTGCCAGTGCCTTTGCCATCTACCAATAGATACCAGTGGAAACCTTGCGCGCCATGGTTGTAGCTGAACTGGGACGCGATATGAATTTTGAAGGATTCAACAGTGTAAACCACAGTCAGTATTATTTCTTTGGGGGCATTTGGGGACGTAATAGTAGGGTTTACTAACCCTTTACATACATCATTGATCCAAGATGTTCTTCTCCTCTCAAGGTACAATTACTTAGCTTGAAATGTTTTTTTATACATAGTTAAAGTTTAGATATACTGACTTTAAGGTGTTGTTTTTTTCTTAAATGTCCAAACAATTTATATCTTTTGCTCACTATCAAGTAACATGAGCAAATGAAAACCCCTTTATACAAGATCATAGGTGATGGTGGAAGGTCTGGTTTATAGGTATGTATTAACCTCCCTAGCGGTTGAGACGAACCCAACTGGTGTAAGTTCGCCAATGAGAGGTTCCCCGCAGTGCTCACTTTCCGATCCGGCATCTGCAGTGCCCTTTGGCGTCTGCTGCAGGCTTCCAGGATGGCCGAAGATCTCCCAATCTCACCCCCGGTGTGATGGACCTGATGACATCACACTGGGGGTGGGGGTGCCAAATTCAAAAGAGACTTGTACTGGATACAGTGATAAGTTAAAATAAAACACAAAACACACTGTCCAATTGAATTAAACTTTTATTATAAATAAAAAACAAATACACTGTAACAGTTGAAAACAGACATATTTTGGGAAGTTACAGGCCTACAACATAAAAAAAATTTCATTAAAGTCTATGGTGCGCTTTTGGTACAGAAATCTGGACCTCAGCAGAGAGCTAGGGAGGTTAATCCCCCCATGAACGGCAATTTCGCTGCTGATAGATGGTGTGCACATTCGCGGCGATCAAACAGGCGAAATTTGCCCGCAGAGAGAAGCTGCCCATTTGGAGTGACCGATTCCGATCGCTCCAAACGGCAAATGGCCAAAGAATCTACTTGTATGGACTGTTATAATTTCTCTTGAATAATGATTGTTATGCGAGTAATATGATAATGATTGTTATGCGAGTAATATGATAATGATTGTTAGTTCTACAAATCACTGCACAGCAGCGAAATGCCTAAAAGTGAATTGAGAGCTTATTGCGGGTGCTCAGCCTAAACTCCCATGTCTCTGAATTCTGTCCACTTTACATTTCCTCTCCTTGTGTAAAACAGAGGAGGAGGAGGAGCACATTTTATGGAGTTTCTTATCCCCCCAAGACATGGAAATAAACACATTAACCACGAGGCTGCTGAGCATGAAGTGCTCTGTAAAGGTCTAAATGGCAGGTGCTGCAAGTGGAGTAAATATAGAAATGGAGCCCTAAGCACTGGTTCCCACAATATCCAGATCAGTGATGAGAGTCACAGCATGATGTGTGTCCTATGATGTGACACTTGACTGCTCTTTGACTTCAAGGTAAGATTCTTAAAGTGACCAGGAACTAACTGCTTAAGCAGGGCCGTTTTTACTGATAAGCAGCAACAACTGCTTAGGGCGCCACAATTGAAGGGGGCGCCATTACAGCTTTAAAAAAA
>CM070036.1:108838847-108855824 GCA_036250615.1 Ptychadena robeensis
TTGTGTGCTCCGTCTGTCCCAACAGAGCATATACAGATTACCTGCCTGGCGAATCCTCTGTTCCCACATCCGCCGTTGCATGGGTTAATGTACTGCACTACGTCAGCAGATCGCCTCAAAACCATGTGAACAGTGGTTACGCCGTGCAGGTAATGTGTATGTGCACTGTTGGGACCCCTGCGCACATAGCCTTAGTTAGCCGCAGAGGAGTGGACTTACTGTGGGAATTCAGCCTTCGTGAAAGTAAAGGGAAATCCAGAATTCAAGGGAAAAAACTTCAAGCCTCATAAACTGAATACCAAATTTTTCGAACTATAAGACTTTTTCACCCCCAAAAAGTGCCTGCCTCTTTTGGTCTGAATGCCTGACCACTTGCGGCATCGCACCTTGGCTCCCTGACAGCACCCACGGCAAGGAGCCATATCTCCCATCTGAACTGTATGGGTCATATCAGCAGACCCCAGGTGATATAAGCAATGCAGAGAGGTGTGTGGGAAAGCTGCACTCATGCTGGCAGCTCCCTCACACACAGCCTAGCAGCTTCCTGCGGGCACCCCCCCCCCCTTCACCACGTGTGAGGAAGAGGACGATCTGCCATGACGTTTGTCTTCAGTGATGTGCTCTCTAGTGACACCAGTTCAGTTGTGGCTGAAGTTGGTACTGCAGGGAATTTTTTCCCCAATTGTTTTGAACACTTGAAATATTTTTTTGGGCTTTTCCTGCTCTATAAACTGGGTGCGTCTTAAGGTTAGGTGCACCTTTTAGTACAATACCTATTGGCGTTTTTGCACTGCTAGTCTGCTATGGTAGCTGCTATTCTGTGGTTATAAGAGATAGCATCAGTAGGAATATTCTCCTTCAATGCAATGTTTTGAAGATCAGCCCATGTAGCAAATAAATATAAACCAGAAAATGTTTTAGTACTAATATATATATAAAGAAGAGTTTTTTTGTCAAATAAAATATCATGCATCTATTCTTAGGTAAACGTTCACTTATAGAAGAGAGGACAAGTTCACTTTAAGGATCACTATCCTATAGCAGAGGAACATCTTGTATTTTGCAGCACATTATCACATGCAGCGACAGTCAACTGTTATCTTAGTTCACAATGTTTTATTTAAAATTTGTTATATCCTTATCAAAATAAATTAGCGGTAAACCACACATGCTGGGGACTTGAGTAGAGGGCAATAGTGCACGCAGACCCCGGGGTCTTGGGCTGTCTCATTATTTGGTGGACTTTCTGCAGTGACCCCCAACTCTTAAGTTACAAATGATGGAATCCAAGTACTCCAACTAATTATCTTCCTCAGCATCTAGAAAAACATTCCTACTACAACAATGGGGAGTCTGTAGCCATGTGCAGTGGAAAAATAAATGAGAAATGCCTTAAGTACGATAATGAAAGGTCAGTTGGCATTATGACGTTCATTTCCGCTCAGAATAATGGAAAATACCCCACAACTCTTCACATTCTGAACGTTCTTAATAACATACATTTTACTTTATTTGCTTGTGCAATAGATTGATCATCAATATCATAATCTGCAGTAAGGTGTAAAAATGTTAAGCAAGTATCGTATTTTTGGACCATAAGACGCACCCCCCCCCCTATAAATTAGGGTCTATGGTGCAAATGTGGCCACAAGTGCTCGAGCTTTGGCTCCCCACTAGCATTTTCGCTCTTCCGGCAAGATTAGCCAGGGAGGTGGAGGAGATGTCAGCAGTACTGTATTAATTTATCAGCAGAGCCCTGCTGATATAACCAATGAAAAGCAGAGACAGATAGATGAAAGAGCTGCCAGCCGACACCTCTTCCATCTATCTCTGCTTGTGTGTGCAAGCTGCACCTTTCACACACAGCCATAGAAGAGAGACATTTGCACGCTTCCCCTCGGCCCACATCTTCCCTCGATGTATGAGAAAGATGATGTGATGTGCCGTGAAGTGATACTAGGGACATCTTGTGGATGAAATTTGGTACTGCAGCGGGGTTTCTTTTCCCCAATTCATTTGAACATTTCAAATTTTCAAATTTTTCTTGTTTTCCTGCTTTAAAAACTGGGTGCGTCTTATGGTCAGGTGGGTCTTATAGGCCGAAAAATATGGTATCAGATTTGGACACTATGATTACTGGGAAAGCAAAATATGCTAAGAGAATAAAACTCAGACTTCAGGCTCTTTCACTATATGTGCTTTGTTGCTGATAACAGGAAACGTGTGTTACCATTCATACTAGTATGCACTTCATTATTATCATCATTTATTTATATAGCGCCAACATATTACGCAGCGCTGTACAATACATTAGAGTGGAGATACAACACAATATAGTACACACAGGAACAGGTTATGACACAGGAGGAGTGGAGGATGCTGCTCGGATGGGCTTACAATTCATTCTTTTAACACACTGCTGCATGCATTTGGACTTGTATTTTAATTGCTAACGCAACACGCCTGAAGGCGCATACAGTGAGTGCTCATGTAAAAGAGCATTATATTAAAAAATGTATAAATATATTCGTATTAGAGAATACTAATGCTTTAAAAATGGTCTCCTGAATAATTGTATTATTTCTATGCCTGTCTAGTATTGTCTATATGATGGCCTCCTGTTTTTCTTCCTTTGCAGCCTCAGGACTGTCATCTTCCCCATCCACTCCCACACAAGTGACCAAGCAGCCCACCTTCCCCCTGGAATCCTACAAACATGAGCCAGAAAGGCTAGAGGCCAGACTTCGCTCATTCTCCTCGCCACCAGACACAGGCCAGAGGTTTTCATTACCGCACATACCTACATCTGTCACTAAGTCCTCCCTTGTGTCATCAACCCACAGCGCTACCTCAAAAACAGTGAGTATATCAGCTGTCCTGTTTGTGTTTTATATGCTTCCAATCCTTTGTTATGTTATTGACCACAACAAAATAATAATCCCTCAATAAGAACAGTGTGTAGCATGAAAATTTGAATAGCAAATTTTCTTTCTTGCGAATATCGGCACTTCTGGAATATTGTGCTATATCTTCGTAATCTCGAATAATTAATAATCGCAAATTCGAATATTGCCTATCCTGCTCATCATTAATAAGAAATGACCCCAGAACAACAAATAAATATATAATTCCACTGTTTAACCCCAGCACCTTAAATATGGTAAGCAATGCCCAGACACAGCAGGCATTCCGTCAAATAACTTCTAGTATGGATCAATTTAATATAGACAAGACTCCTGATCCACTATCCAAACAAGTTCCCTTTTATTGTGACTTCATTGAATACCGGTAAGGCAGGGTTATGTTGAAGCCCTGAAGACAGAGCCTAGCTAGGGCACCAGGGCCCATTGGAAAGGAATGAAAGATGTACCCAGGGGCCTTCTTGTAGCATTTGTGTGCTTTAATTTCCTTTGGCCATTTGTGTGAATAAAATAAGACCCTAAAATCCTGTGCTACGAATACCTGAAGTCTTGTACAGGTGTACTGACGATTCGTCCTAGCTGTCGATTTATCCTACCTTGCCAACTGCGCATGTGCTGGACGGACCAGTGCTCCTTCCCTGTCAAGATCCCTTGCCTTTAACAGCTGCAGATAGCCGTACTTTTGCGGGGTTACAGGGCTCCGCTTACGGTCTGTGGCTGTTAAGGTTAGGGGGTTCCGAGGGTTAGGGAACTGGGGAGGTAAGTTTGCTTTTTTTTTTACCCCCCAAGTCCTAACCCCTGCAGTTCACCCCCAAAGTCTAACCTTAACAGCCGCAAACTGTAAGTGGAGTCCTGTAGCCTGGCATGGCTATCTGCAGCTGTCAAAGGTAGGGGATCTCGATGGGGGAAGAACACTTGTCCGTCCTGCAAATGCGCAGTTGGCAGGGTAGGATAATTTGATGGGTAGGCCAGCTCATCCATACACCGGTAATGATGGCATTGCTGGTGGGTGATGGGAGGTAGTGGAATGCAGAATCTGTTCTGAGTCACTAGATGGCGCTGTAACTCTCACCGCTCACCCATCAGGAACATTACACTGACAGCACTGGAGAGGAAAATGTGAACTCATCACTGAAGGGAGACAACAGTCTCTGCTGCAAACATTTACTTGTACTCGTTTATGTTTGTGACACATTACAACATAAGGTGAATTCTAGCTATGTAGCTGAAAATCATGACGGAAATGTCAGGCCTTGTTTACTGTCTAAGCCGAATATTTGTAACCTAATGAGAAGTCATTATTGACCTCCATCTTTATACGAGTCAGATGGCTGTAATTCTGATCCTCTTACTTATTTTTTAAGTGATTCAGCTGGAACAGGTATGCAGACAAAAAGTGTCAGCACACCTAATGCACTGGCTTATAAGCGAGTCATTATAGCCGGGACAAATGTGGAATAAACTGAGAACTTACATCCCCAGTATAGGTGGTAAATGACTCGCTCCCCTTTACAGGTATGACAGCACTGGTGCTCTGTGATTGGCTACTTAGACACAGTGCATGGAGAGATTCTGCAAGAACTGTCCCCCAAAACCTAGGCCGTAATTCTGCAAGAACTGTCCCCCAAAACGTAGGCCCTATAATACTGCAAGAACTGTCCCCCAAAACGTAGGCCCTATAATGCTGCAAGAACTGTCCCCCAAAACGTAGGCCCTATAATGCTGCAAGATCTGTCCCCCAAAACGTAGGCCCTATAATGCTGCAAGATCTGTCCCCCAAAACGTAGGACATGTAATATTGCAATCTGTCCCCCAAAAGGCAGGCCCTATAATGCTGCAAGATCTGTCCCCCAAAAGGCAGGCCCCTTAACACTGCTAGAACTGACCCCTGATATTTAGGCATGCATTAACTTGCATTGGAAAAGCATGGTTACTCTGAATTCACATCACACGTTTCTGTTCCTGACCTGGAGTCTAGTGTGTGGGTCCTGTTTGAAGACACAAAAAACAAAACTCAGTGGAGTCTAAAGCAGTGGTTCTCAACCCCCAAAAGTGACACCGTGACTTGTCAATCCTTGTATTTGCAACACGGAAAGACCAGTGTTTCGTGTCATTTCTGCATTTCAAATACCAGAAATAACACTGTTTCCATTATAGGTCGGGAACCCTCCGCTTATACGCTTAGTCCCGGGGTCCCGACGTAGCACATTGACATTGCCTGTTCGGTGGATGGTCTGTTTACACATCAGCCGGTGCAGAGGCTTAATGTACTTGACTACGTTCAGCCTTACATCGGCAGAGCGGCTCCGTTAAGTCTATCTGCTACGTCCGGACCTCCCGCTAAGTGTATACACTTAGCGGAGGGATGCCAACGAAATGGAAACAAGCCCTAACACCCCCTCCCTCCTAGGTTAGAAGAGTGGACATTGCGCTCCCTCCGAACCTCCCGCTTGCGGCCATCATTGCTGCTGCTTATTAGCAGCAGCTATGATGCTTTTAGTGAACATGGTGGCCCCTGTGAAATGGTCGTTGGAACCCCGAGTTGAGAACCGCTGGTCTAGAGGTGCCACCTTGGGAAGTTGCAGTCTTTACCCTCCATTGACCAATCACAGAACAGCATAATGATGCAATGTGGAAATTGGAACGTTAGCAGGTCCCCCAAAACAAGGCGCGGTCACGCTGCTAGAACTGACCCCCTGCTTTGTTGAGGATAACATATAAATGACCATTGGATTACACTTCTGTTCAGGGACGGTCCCTCCTCCTGGGGGTGAGCTGGGGCATGTCACAGTACTGTCACATTGTATGACAGCCCCCGCACACACGCTGCTGCTGCTGCTGCTGTACGTGTCCCCCGTAATCGAGGAATCCGCCATCCCCGCACCAGGTGTTCCCGTGAACGCGCCCGTCATGTCCCTCACACGTCAATCACATGCAGAAGGGGGCGTGGCCGGGAGAGAACCCCGCCAGGCATGGTCGCACTCCAGCCAGCGATCCCTATAGTGACAGCCGGCGGCGGCTCTTGTTTGTGCGCTGCGTAGAAGAGGCGGGGCATAGCGCATTCTTCCAAGGCATTGGTCTGCTCCCCTCAGATACCCGGCCAATCGGTCGGGGTGTTTAGTTGCTGCCCAATAGACGCAGGCCGTGGAGTGTGGCGGGCAGGGCTTCCCCGGTACTGTTTCGTCCCTCGCTCCCTGTATGAGTGCTCATCCCCTGTCTCTGCCTTCTCCCCACACAGGCTCACGGCACCATTGAAGGCATGCTGGAGAAATTGGAGCTAGAAGATGAAGGTAAGAGACGTGCAGCATCCATGACACCTGGGAATCATCACTGGCAGCAGCTGCTGGATGCCAGGCACACCGGACTGATGATGTGTGCTATAGGCTGGGCAGGGTGGGGGGTGCAGCCAGTGTGGGTGAGGGCTGTAATATCCCTGGTTATATGATTATCCCTATTACTGGAGGGCCTAGCCCTGAGTATATTGCAACCTGTGAGCCTGAGCTCTCCCCCTCCCTCCATGATACACAGCAAAGTTACTGTGTCAGTACATGGCATCACACCATGTATTACACTGGGCTGCAGCTGGCACCAATGTCAGGTACCCATGTCTTGTATGTGTGTAGGTGGGGGTAGGGTATGTGCCCAGGGGCCTGATATATCAGGGCAGGACTACAGGAATGCAGGGAACCTCTGCACATACATCTAATACAACTGTCAACAGGTTCAACACTGGACTCCAGATGTCAGATTCCCAAAAATTCCCCTCTGACCCAGAACAAGGCCAGTGGACACCAGTATTAGCTGTAGATATTTATACTCTGTAGCGGGAGGTAGCAGATCGATAACGCTTTTTATCTGATGACCGCGCTGACGCCTTATGATCATATCGAAGTTTATCTAATGCTCGGTATGTTTTCTAGTGAACGATGACATTGCACCTGCTCTCTGCTAATAATAGACACAACAATGACTTGATGCATCCATGTCTGCAGAGAGCTTTCTTCTTCAGGTGGTAAAGATGGCACAGGAAAGGGAAGGGGGGCAGCCGAAATAGCTGACATTCTCTGGTTCTGGGAGGAGTAGGAGGTCTAGATTAAAGCCCCCCATACACCTTTAGATCACTCCATACAATTTCCTTTAGATCTACCAACGACTATGTAGTTCCGGGTCCTCCCTGATAGAAGACATAGTGATTGGAAGGTTTAGAAAGGTCCTCATATTACAAAGTTGATTGTACAGAAATTGTATGGTAAGATTGTAAGGTGTATGGAGGCCTTAACAGAGTGTTAAATGTTGATTCTAGTTTTGACTCTGAAGAGCCGCTTAGACGCGTTGGGTAGTAATTGCGCACTGTAGGACGAGACACACTGGGGTAAGGCCTTGACACTGAATCATTGTGCTGAGCTGATTCTCTAGAGATCAGACCTTGTGCACAAGAACCGCTATTATGACACGTGTTTGTTATACGCACAGCGCCACTTCATCACCTAAATAACAACATCGCTTCCTATGTCTCGTGTACTACATCCAGCTTGGTTTTATTTAGTTCATGTAACTAGGTGCCAGGTAGTAAACGCTGGATGTGATGGGGAGTAACATGTTGATTTGGTAGAAGATGGATTCTAGGTGGGTGCTCCAGGTTGATGATCAGACCGCAAGTGTGTAACCAATTGGCATAAAGTGGTCAGGTAATGCAGCATCTGTGAGATGCTGATCTGTGTAGGCAGTGAGATTGCAGTCCTTAGTCATTGCTGCTGCCCTGGACCCCCCTCTAGGCTCGGCTGGATATATGTTCCTACCAGAGAATGCACACACTTGTTTGTTCATAGGACAAGGATCCCTGGGACCCTCTTAATGTTTTATAATAACCTTTTATATTCTATTCTAGAATCGGAAAGATGGATCATTACCTTCTTTCTGCAGGGTTTTGTTTTCTTCTGGCGTTGGGTATATCCGTTGGGTCTGACAAGCAGGAAGCCAGGCATGTAATGTAGTGTCTCCGCGTGTGAATGATTTATGTGGCTGCATGAGTGTAGTGTGTCTCTATTTGAATGATAATTGTATCTGTATGATTGGTGTGTGTGATGTATGATTGGGGTGAAAATAAAATAAAGTTGTGTGAGTTGTATATTTATCGTAAAGTTTGGGGGACATTTCACACCAGTACTAGTACAGAATACTGCAACGCAAACATGTCCAAAGTGATATGGCCCTCTGTCTGAAACTGTATAGTTTGAATAGGGAGGGGCGCTGGATAATGTTCCTAATTAGAAAAGTGGGGCCCTGCAGGGAAATTGTGGGAACTGCTGGCTTAAAGTAACTTGGTCAACAATTTTCTATCCTCGTTCATTACCACCTTATTTACTTTAGTCTAAATCCAATGTATGGCCAGCTTTAGATGATGCTGGCCTATTTGTAGCCAATATTATGGCAAAGTTGTCCTAGATTTTATAGCACACTGTTAAGCTAGGCATACATGTATGGATTCCCACGTTCGGGCAGCAACCGATCACATCGTGGTGACGTCACCATGCCTATTTCGGCCAGCTGCCGAACTGAAGGGAACCGTTATGTATGTCACTCACACATGGATTCCCGTAAGATACTTTTGATAGTCCCCATCCAAAGTAAAACGATTGACCAGAGAACAACAGTCAAGGCAGATCACCGTGCGGCCGCTTAAGGTGGGCGCCTCTGTTTTGTGGGTGATCGACCCTCGAGCGAGCGCACACATCTGTCAATCGTCTCCAAATTTGCCCAGGGATCCATATTTTAGAAGCTCACATTATGCAGTGCAATCGGAGAAGGTACGTTCTCCAAAGTTGGCCCATGTTATTTCTGAGCCTGTAACTCTGCCAGACCAGGATTTGTCGTGTTTTGTCTGTAGTCCGGTGTAACAATGATCAGAATTAAATGATTGTTGTCTTCCCCTACATCACAGTCAATTCACTCAGAGAAGTCTACATATGGAGGGAGATTACAATGCAAAGTGACCATCTAGCTGGGAGCCGTCGGTCCAGGTCAGTGATCTCCTGGATGCTCTGCTCTAACTATACAAGAACTAGATAAGATGCAGAATTTCTGGTTTTAGCATAGTGGCCATATTTGTTGGATAAATGATGGATGTTGAATAGTTGAACTTAGTGTAGGCATGTGTTAGTGTAGGTATCATGTTGCTGTATATTTAGTCTGCATCCCATCGATTCTTCTCTGACGCTGTGTTTTGAAATGCATGCTTTGGCCACGTTGTGTTGTAGTCTGACGCTGTGATCTAACCGGCAGGGTGTTTTCTTCTGCAGTGTTTCCATGCGGTAGTTTCCTCCAAGCTGCTATATAATGCATTATGTGTTGTCCTCTTACCTATAGCACTAAGTCTGGGGAAAGTCTTGGATGCTTCTTTTTTTGCTTTTTTTATATAAATCAGCAGTGCTGGAGTACAGTGAGCTTGTTCTAGAAACATTTTTTCCTTTTGAATTCAGTGGGTCTGAGTTTGATGTACCGTAGTCCTTTTTCTGTTGTGTAAGGATGAATGCAGGTTTACATCAATCAGGCTTTAGGCATGGGTTGCCAATTTCTTCACACCAGGAATACTGCCTTCCCTCCTGTTCTAAGCTGCATTACTTGGCTTCTCACCTTAGAATGTATTATTTCTATGTCACATATGTTAGGGACTGCACTTTTCTAGTTCAAAGCACCCTTTATGTCCTGGAAAAAGATGGCACCATTGGACCAAAACAAATGCTGTACAAACTTGGCTATAGAGCATTCAATTACTGTATATACCTGAATATAAGCCAAGGTACCTAATTGTATCTACAAAAAACTGGGAAAACGTATTAACTCAAGTATATTCTGGGGGGGTAATTGAAATTCCACCATCTCCAGTAAAAATTAACAATATGTCCACAAGATGGCGCTGAGGTCCAACTTTATTTACATTTTACGAGCCGAGAATGCCATAGATTGAATACCAATTACACATCGGACCATTCACAGAGGCTGCCCGCTCCTGCAAGGAGATCACTGAATGAGTTTTTCCCCATGTGCCAGTTCTTGATTTACATCCAACCAGTGAGGACATTCTTTAAAACTTCATTGGTTGGCTAATTTGCAGAGAAGCACAGAAAAGAGCTGCAGTGTCTGTAGTCTCCATTACCAGTCTTCAGCCATATTGTAAGGAAGGCACACAGAGGACAAAACAACATCCACTATCAAAACTCATCAACACTTCTAGAAAGTGTCTTAGTTTAGAAAATATTTCCCAAAAGCAGGGTACAGACATGTAGATATGGGCCAGATTGATGCCAGTTTCGAGCGCCGTGCATGCTTACGGCCATCTATCTGGCCCATATGGTATGAGGCCATCGCCATATCAGACATGACCGTTAAATACAGCCAATGTCCGATGCTTTGCATGGAAACTGCTGGAGAGAGAGCAGGGGACATCAGACGGCTCAAATGTCCACCTGTCTGTTTCCAACTTTTTTCCTTAAGGCCCCCACACACGTACCAAGTGGGGGATGACAGATTAGCGATGGAGTGCAGCATGATGACGTCATCACGCTGCACTCCGTCGCTCACAGCATCGGTAGGCACCCTTTGTGTGCCGGCCGTTAGTTTCAATGGGGACGCCTGTCTCCATTGAAACTAACTGCACTAACTGGCCGGCCTAGTTTGGGGCGACCCCGATCGCCGGCCACGAGCACGCACGCACATCGGTTGGTGGCAAAATCAGTCCCCGCTCGGTGCGTGTGTGGTGGCCTTAAAGACCCTCTTTGCTTTTTAGCAAGACATGCCAGGCCCCCTTGGTGCTTCCGCTTGTTTACATTTCAGCAGCCTGAGATTACAACTTTCAGCAAGTTTTATTATCACCCCGAGCTGGATTTGGTTTACACAGAGAGAGGGGGGGGGGCATGGAGCTGAGCTTGCAGGCTTTCTCTGTCAGAGGCTGCAGGACACAGAGTGTCACCCTCCCCTTTCTAATGCCACCAATAGTGCGCACCCCCTCTGATGTCTAGAGCCCCCCACCCAGGGAGGTTGCGGACCCCAGCTGGAGAAAGACTGCCCTAGGAAACTGATGATATCTGAAGCCTGCAACTAGGTTAGGGAACCATTGAAGTTTGATCAGTTTGCTCTTTAACACCCTGTACAGTCTTAATGAGCCCTTTAATATTACAGTGCGTGAGCCAGACATGTGACAGTGATAAGGAGCGAGACTGAGTGACAGTGATAATGGTTGGTAATGGCGGTCAGACTGTAAACCTGCCGAGTATGAGTACCGCATGTGTAGTGAGTGGGCATTCGCTGGCATCTCCTCCCTTTACTAATGATGTTTGGGGCATAATACTGGCCAGACACTTGGCACTCTGTGCACACTTTCCATTAGACGTAGCAGCAACCTTGTAGTGTCAGCTCTTACCTTAACCATTCATTTAGTCTATATCCAGCCGGGCAGGCTCTCAGAGATGCAATCTAATGGTATGATGTGTCCTGATTTTCCTTCTATAGAAATGTGCCGTCAGTATTCCAGGCCTTAACAAAATGAATGATAGTTTTTAGATGGTGCCAACTTAACTGATACTTCCAGGCAGTCTGCCCACAGTGTACTGTACACTGGTAATGCCAACCCTACCCACCTGTTTCACACTGTGGGTAGCAGCCAAATAGGCAAAGTACATAGAGGCATTAGTAGATTGTTTATTCAGTTGGTGCATGTAAAGTATTATTTTTATTTTGATATAGGGCACATGAGGGTTAATACTACTTCCTACCAGATTGTTTATTTCTTTGCAAATGCCCTTTCACGTCCTGTTTCAGCAAGCTAGAGGAAAAGCAAGAAATTGCTATTACCTCTTGTTCTTGGCGAATTGGCAAATATCCCCAATGCAGATAAAAAAGAACACCTATTACAAAAGTCTAAAGGTGGTCATACATGGTTAGATATTCGAAAAATTTTGGAGCGCTAAAAATTTTGCTAACGCAAAATTGGTCGCAAGTCTAGTGCTTAAAAGGTCAATTCGGCCGTATATCCGCCTGGAAATTGACTGGCGTCCCCATACAAAGTAATGACACGCAAAGGAGCCCGGCCGATTCTCAGCAGAAGATCGGCTGCTATTCGAAGCGCGTGTGTGTGGCCGGCTTAACCCATTCCCACTCTCTGCAAAACATGAAAACCATGGTGGGGTGGAAGTGAATTGGAATGCTTGTCTTAAACCGAGACAAATTCTGAGTGCAATAATTCTTGTACAGATTATAAAGGTCACGTTCAGTTAGTTGCTCTGGGATTTGCCTCCCGGATGGGGATCAACTCAAATAAGAAACATGTACAAACAAACCAAAACTTTTATATTATTTGGAATCTTGGAATCCTATTCACAGGAAATGTTTCTAGAAGTACATTGCAGGAACATGGCGTTCGGCTGTGCAGAAATCTGGGAAAAAATCGACAACTGCTCAATTCAGGGGACTTTACAAATGTAGGATGTCCCTACCACTTTAAAGTTGGCAAATTGCAGGATTAATAAACAAAATATATTTACAAGTATTATGACGTGTATACACAACAAAGTAATGATGATATTGTGTAAGGCAAAAAAAAAATAAGACGATATAGATGGAATGATGGTATAGCTTTTTAACGTGATGCCGTTATATTGTAATCCTATGGGAGTGACCAATATTACCACATGATAATCATTTTATGTTCTGTTTTGGCATTTTTTGTTTGTTTACAGCAGTGTTTTTCAACCACTGTTAGTGTGCCGCGGGATGTTGCCTGGTGTGCCGTGGGTTTTTGACCCCACCCTCGGCCCTCCTATCTAGCTGCCTCTTATAGTATAAGTCTTATACTATAAGAGGCAGCTAGATAGGAGGGCTAAGCAACCGCATCCTCACAGAGCCTGTCCGTGTATAACACTATACTATATATATATATATATACTATAAGACTTATACAGCTGATCCGTGTTATACACGGACCGGCTCTGTGAGGATGTGGTTGCTTAGCAACACGCGTCCCCACAGAGCAGGGGCAGTGTTTTTGCTCTGCTGGTACGCATCTGCGTTCCAGTGGGGCACCTGCTGATGACGTACTTCCGGCGGGGACCAGAAGTGCGCCGCAATTATGCGTAACGTCTGTGCCCTACGATTTTTTTTCATGAAACAAGTGTGCCTTTGCCCAAAAAACACTGGTTTAGAGTACAGAATGCTGTATACACGGTGAAGAGATGGGAAGGTTTTTTTTTTTTTTGGTCAGCGTCAAGGACCTGGGCAGAGGTTGCTATAAACTGGATATGTCAATGGCTAGACCAGGGGTGGGCAAACTTTTGACTCGTGGGCCACATTGGATTCTTAAATTTGATAAAGGGGCCGGGACAAGAGCCTGTAATGTCAGACCTGCCATAGGTGTGACAATTCCATGCATCGCTGGCATCACTAATGATGGTGGCGATGTGTAATAGGTGACGTGTGATGGAATTTGTTAACTTAATGAGCAGAAATTATTTCTAGAGATTGCCTGTTGTCACCATGAGGATGCACCCACATTGTCCTCACATCATCATGCCACTGCATCGTCCCCAAGGCAACGTTTGGACACTAGGCATTATGTGCACTCATTGCTGAGAACAAGCGGAGGGGAGCAAGGTGACAAAGGGCCAGAAATGAAAGCTAAATGGGCGAATCAGGCCTCCAGGCTGTAGTTTGCCCCTCCCCTGGACTAGACATATTTTTTGGGGGCAAAGTATCTCCTAGCAGTAGGACTGTAGAGTTTTTGCTAGCTTCAATATGACCTTGGATATCAAATTGTAACCTGTTGCCAAATGTTAGAGGCAACAAGACAATGGCACCACGTATGGGCCACTGTGTCTTTTTTGTGGACACCTTAAGGGCTTGTGTCCACTTTTGATTCTCTAACGTATGTCCAGCGCAAGTAATCAAGGCGCATGCCGACACATTTGCCGGGCAGGGGAAAGGCATTGAAAATCAGCGCCCAAAGCTTTCCCGCGTCATGGAGACACCTCCATTGATATTTAATGGGGGTGTCTCCATTGGCATGCGCGGTGCTGCTTTGAGCACGTGGCAGCACGCAGCTGAAAACAGCACCCTGGGCAGCTAAGATTATGCAACTACGTAGTGGACACAAGCCCTTAGAGACAATGAGTAGTGATTGGAGGTCTGTGATTTGTAGGGAAGCAGCCTGCTTTGGCACTTGCCAAAGATATCTAAAGTTCAAACAAATTCAGCTGTTTATTCAATTATAAATCACAATTCAACCCCCCCCCCTACATTAAACTTGTCTTATTTACGCCCGTAAAAATTCTAAACGCAGCTCTCATATCGGCAGGTGAGGGAGCCAATCAACTGTGCTGCATGCATGTATATCAGTTTGCTGGAGGTAGACTGAGGGCAGTGAATCCTTATCCATAAATTGTGTGATGCTGTGTTTAGAGGTCTTGGAAGGTATAAGAACTGAATACTCTGAAAATAAGTCACTTTTTTTTCTAAATAGCTTTTCGTCATGAAACTCCTGTGTCCAGTGAAATACATTATAATTATCCTACATTTGTTTATAGGAGCTGCCGTGTAAGGTTATGTTTATTTACTTGTGCATTAATATACATATGTCCTCTCTGAGAGTTAAGTAGCACATGGGGATGTTTTATGCATAATCAATGTTGGAGAGAGGCTTGCTCAGTCAGATGCAAATAATAATTGATTGATGAAGATTGATCAGCAGTTTAAGTACCGGGACGCCTAAGTATGCTGCATTTCTATGTGTATGGTATGTATATGCACAATTACTTAGTTTAGAACAGTCATTGGGCAAACTATTGCCCGATCTGGCCCTTGTAGCTTTATACTCTGGCCCGAGCTGCCATCCCTTCTGCTCCTACATGCAGCTATATCTTCCCCATTGTGGCATGCGGACGCCATTGCAGTAAAAGGGGAGTGCAGCACAGGCCAGATTGAAAAGCTGTGAGCAGTGAATTGGCGGAGGTAACCTCATGGGCGGGACGCCAGGTGGAGACATATGGGTGGCACCCATGTCTGATTTTTTTTTATCGTTGATGATTGATGGAATTATGCACGTTGCTGCATTGCCCAGTGTTAGAAGGGCCAGACCAAGCGGATGGATGTCCTGTCAGAACCCATTGTTGCCCCTGATTAAAAAAGTTTGCCCATCTCTGGTCTAGACCCTCAGATATTTTGTTTTGCATCTTGTACGTTGTTCTATTCCCATTTAGTCTTTTCATTTGGCCTTTTGTCACCTTGGTGTCGAGATGCTCTTGCTCCCCTCTGATCATTACCTGCATGAAGTAGAGATGATGCCTAGAGGATGATCGTTTGGGTCGTCCTATAGGATGTAGTTTGTCTGCAATAGAATGTTTAAGTTTGCTCTATTTTATTTTTTATTTCCTGTCGGGGCTATAAGGACTTTAGAACACCTATGTTGAGTGGCCCTTACAGGTTCTGTGTCCAGCCCCTCTGTTAAATGTAATAACTCATTGTGGCCCGCTAGTCAAAAAGTTTGTCCACCCCTGTCCTAGCCTATACTTTATTTACTAAAGAGTTAGGCAAAGACAATTCAACATGAACTTCAGGTTCAGCCAAAAATCCCCTTGCATATACAATTCCAAATTGTATATGTATAAAGAATATTTACTAACCTCCCCCCTCCACTGCAGCAGTCTTTATATAATTGGTACCTGCACGTTGTGCTGTTGGCTGCGTTTTCAGCCTCTGACCCCGTCCTTCACAAGGATGAGAGGGTCGGATTTAAGACAGTTGCTACCTCTGTAAGTGCTAACCACAGCAGTGACATAGTTAGGCCGGCTCCTCACAAACTAACAGTCTACAAACTCAATATAGGAACAAGGTTAACACTTAGTAAAAAAGTATTTATAGACATCCGTTCCTCAGTAAATTGTACAATCTAGCATAGTGCGGAAGGACGCTCTGAAATGGAGAATATACCTTACAGACATCTGTCAGTGGCTATAATCATCCATCACAGCAGTCATTGTGTGAGAAGTGTGCTTGCAGCGATGTTCATACTAAATCACAAGTGTTGGATTGTGTAGCTATAGGGTTTGGAGTGTCCAAAGAGGAATCGACTATTTCTTCCAAATGACATGAAAACACAAATGATTTAAAGACAGTGCTTGGAGTTGTGATAAAGCTAAGAGCGCTATCAGTGTTGGGGCTTGTTAGTGCTGTAATGGAATTGCATGTAATAAATATGTAGTAAAGTCCGTTCCATTGTGGTAAGTGTTGAGTGTGTGGCCTATCTCCAGTGTCCTTTAATAGTTTATTAATAATTGTTCACCTGGTAATCAAGTAGAGACATATATTTAACATGTGATAAATGGAAACGCATCATGGCGTCATCATACAATGTGCTTGCATCCCTCACTGCACAGGGAGCCATCTGTACCATACTCTCTCTATACAACTATTCAAGGGATATCCTTGAAACCATGCCCTACCCAGGTTTTCTTCGGCACTTTGTATATGAGCAACATAACATCAAATACAGTTATAAAGGTCTTTATTCATAACAAAATTGGACCGGTTATTCTAAAACCATGATAAGATACATAAAATTCTGATGCACATATGGCTAGTCACATTTGCAAATACCACATGGTTTATATATTATGATGGTAAAATCTTAGTCCTCCTACATGTTTAGTCCCCTTACCATAGTTGTAAAAATTGATTTTGTCTACTAACTATCTGTCACTAGTTTAGTAGTGCAAGTACCCCCAAAATAACATGCGTGCTTGGCTGGGATGCTGATCCTCCAGCTTCAGTATTCTCACAACGTGAAGTAGGAAAACGGATCTATGATAACGTACCTAAAAAAAAACTACTAGAAAATACTTCTAAGCAGTATTGATTGGATTCTGGTCACAAAAAACTTAAGTACCGTATATACTCAAGTACAAGCCAAGTTCAATAAATGGTCTTAAAAAGTCCCCCTCACCTTTGCTCGGGTCAGGAGTTAAGGTCCCACTTACCAATGCGGGTGTTCGCTGGTCTCCCTGCAGACGCC
>CM070036.1:108877949-108899723 GCA_036250615.1 Ptychadena robeensis
AAAATATGGTAATCTGATCCTGAATATGGAGCACTTTTCGATCAATGTATGACTTATGATTGAAGACTCAATCGAATGCCACAATCGTTTAAAAAATCGATCACAGGGAAATCGAGACTTCTATGGCCAGCTTTAAAAATTTACTTTTTAATGTTCTAATGTGCGATAACAATTGATGAAGGCTCTTTTTATATCTCAAACATAACCCCCCACCCCTTTAAGTACTGGTGCTAATATTTCAATATTTCATATTGCTGGTATGTTTCATTGTACTCTGGAACACAGCTTTGTTTGAAGTTATTGTTAATTGGTCGTTCGTTATTAAGTTATTGAAAATTCATAAAAGTAATTTATAATAATAATAAAAAACATAAGCCCCTCCCTAAAATAATTTGTAGGACTTGTATCCGGGCAGGCGCACAGTTATGATTACACACAGCATTGCGACCCATTTCCTTTTATTAATGTGTGCAATTCACTTATTTGGTTTTGGTAAGCAGTAGTCCTAGAATAGCATGAGCCTCCAGAAAAGGACGGTCTATTTAAAGTCCTGTGCTACCCTGCTAACCGAAAAGTGAGATGTGTTAACGAGCTATGTTGTTTTAATTACCTCAGGTCTTCTAATCATCACCTGCTGAGGGTGTCAAAGTCATTAAACACTCTTGGTGGGTGATGGAACAGAATCATTAGCATGCGAGGTTCTGAATTCTTCTGTATGCAGTGTATGCCTGTGCTAGAGAGTGGTGTCCTCACATACCTCCTGTTTTTAAAAAGACCTATTGGTACAGATTTCTGGGGAGATTGTTTAAAATAAATAAATGCCTTTTTTTTCTTGTGGAATGGACATTTACATTAGCTTTTTTATGAAATGCTGACACTTTAATATTTAGTATACGGTTGTGTAAGATAGTTGTGTGTGAATTTTCTGAATTTCAAGTTAAAAAGTTTAGGAAATCCAAGTGAGAAAAACTGAAATCTGGAGAAATTTTCTCAGGGTAAACGTCTATAGCAAAAGATAACAAAACAAGCAGGAGAGTGTATTAACCCCTTTGGCTGTTCGGCCGTATCGTGTCATTGAAACTGTACTCTGCTGTGATCCCCGCCCTCCCCTCTTCATGTGGGCTGGGAAAGTGGCTTCTCTCCATTATAACGGAGGTCTATGGCGCTGCCCCCGCCTCTTCTGCATCACTGAAGACGCGGTGATGGAGATAATTGGTAGGCCTGCAGTGATGCAAAATTGCTGCGGGCTTGTATAGAACAGGCCAGTGTGCCCGATCCCGGTTAGTGCAGAGTTTGTTTTGTTAACATACTCTACCCGAACCCTGCCAAGGGAGTTAAAGAGAGACTCTGGTTGTTGTGGCACTCAAATGGCTTTGGATAATTCCCCCCTAAAGTTTCCTTAACTGCTTATTGCTTCTGCTGTTGTCTCAAGTACTGTACACACGGCATTCACTCTGTTATATGAAGTGGGGAGAAGGCATGGTGTCCTAGTCTCATAGGGAAATATAATGGTCATTGGCCAGACCTTTTCATATGCAATGTGATTACAATGTCCCTTGACGATTGGCGTATAGATTAAAGGCAGAACAGTATTAGACTAATCGTTTATATATGCACCCTTTTCTGGTGAAGTTTTTTCCTCCATCTATTTGTAAGTAAATCTCTGCAAATCTCCTCTGTTGTCCCACACTTTGGTCACAGAACAACTGTTTATGCTCGAGAATTCTTGGAGTTTCTTATATGAAATGGTCATGCCTGTCAAGTTTCCCTTTCCGATTAATAAAAAAAATGGCAGATAGTGACATCAGGGAAGTCACTTCTGGTATTTGGACTGAGGTGGTATTTCTTCCGCGTTACAAATACCGGAAGTGATGCCATGGACGTCACTTCCGGTATCAGGAGGTTTACCTCCCCTGGCTCCTATTTAGTAGCTGGCTAACCTAACAGGGAGTGCAACGCCCCTTCACTCCTAACTTCCCACCCCGCACCTCATCTGCACAAGCGGGGTGGGAACTTAGGAGGAATAGTAACGCCCCTCCCTCCTAAATGACCCCAATTTTAAAATCCCATAATGATACTTGCCAGGTATGGAAATGGCCCTGTCATTTTCGTCTATATTTGTTCATTTCCACTTGAATGGTGAGAAGTTCTTCCCAGGGTTGGTTGGTTACGGTTTGGGCTCTTTTACTCTTCTGTTGTCTCCTTGTAATTAACCATACTTTCGATTGACAGATGCCTAATTCATTTTCAGAATCTTGCTGCTGAAAAAACATATAATAATTTAGACATCACGGTGACGCAGGCACTTGAGCACCGCTCGCAGTATTTTGAAGGCGTTGTAAAATGCAGTAAACTGGAAACACTGGAGACGATTGTGGATCGAATAGTGAAAGCAGAGGTAAGGATTAGACAGCAGGCGCTTATGAGAGCAGCCTTTTCTGATATTCACACAAAGAAAGGAACCTTAGAGCTCTGATTACGTAATTAAATATATGAATGCAGAGCATCCATATAAATGTTTTATCCAAATGAAAAATAAAATTAAAAACCTATAGAGTCAACTCTATTTGCCTCCTACTTATTAGGTTGACCAGTATTTCTAAGAATAATATTATGATCTTATGTGATTTGAGCTCTTTACCCTGTTCCTTGGATTCTATATTGGGGTAATGAACTACTGATTTCAACCTTGAAATTATTTGTACCAACAGATGAGATCCACATTTAGCAATGCAGCTTTATTTAACTGTCTGAAGCCCCCCCACGCCCTCCGCCATACACCTTTTGATCACTAAATACTGTTTCCATTAGATCTACCAACAACCATGTAGTTCCGAGGCCTCCCTGATAGAATACATAGTGATTGAAAGGTATATATCACTGTTATGTAGTGCCGGCTCGGATACCAGTATTATACCTTCCAATCACATGTATTCTATCGGAAGAATCCTGGCCCTAACCACCACCATCAGTGCTATATACTTCCACTCACGAGTAAGTCTACTCAGGAAAGAACCTGGCCCACCAGCAAGAATACATATGTGTGGAAGGATACTTCACTGCTAGGTCGGCACAGGGTCCCTCCCTGATAAATACATACGTGATTGAGGTATCTATCACTGGTACAGGAGGACCCGGCACTAATAACAGTGATATATACCTTCCAATCACTATGATTTCTATCATGGAGACCCAGCCACTACATAGCATGGATCTAACCTTCCCATCACTATGTTTCTTTATCAGGAGGACCCCGCACTACATAGCAGTGATATATACCTTTCAATCACTATGTATGCTATCAGGGATGACCACGCACTACATAACAGTGATATATACCTTCCATCCACCTAATGTATTCTATGAGAGGCCGCACTCCTATCAGTGTTATAACCTTCTAGATCACTAATTTATTCTATCATGGAGGACCCTTGCACTACAGACAGTGAATATAAACCGCCCCTATTCCCAATCACTAGGTATTCTATCCACTCCTATGTAGGGCCGGGTTCCTCCCTGATAGAATACAATAGTGTTGTGAAGGTAAAATCTCATCTGCTATGTGTGCTGGGTCCTCCCTTATAGAATACCTAGTGATTGGAAGGTATATTATCACTGCTATGTAGGGCGCGGGTCCTCCCTGATCGAATACATAGTGAATTGAGGTATATATCCACTGCTATGTAGTGCTGGGTCCTCCCTGATAGAATACATATGATTGGCAGGTATATATCCTCTATGTGTGCCGGGTCGCCCTGGATAGAATACGTAGTGATGGAAATTAATTAGAAAGGTCCTCATCTACCATGGTTGGGTAGCAAAACGTTGATTTTCCCGAACTTGTACGGTAAGGTGTATGGGGGCCTTGACATTTGTCATTTCAATCTGTTATGTAATTCATGTGTGTATTGTTGCAGGTGCACCGACTGGTAGTGTGAATGAATGCTCATATTATTGTTGGAATTACGCTCTGTCAGATATTCTACAAAGCACTGGTGTTGTCTCCGCAGGTAAATATAGATTTGTTTATGTAACATGACTAATCAATAGACTTGTAAAGACATACTTCATATTTTGTCGTACTAGTATAATAATATTATGCGGGCCCTACCTCTGAGTCAAAATTAGGATCGATTAAAAACCACCAATATATCCCCTACGCGCGATCTGTTTGGACTCTTAATTTCGTCAAAATTCTAACCTACAATGAAAATCCATTGCTGTACACTTACAGACTCTTAATTTGTTGTTTTAGAGCGATGTCATCGAAATTAATCGGCACGTTTATTATGCCAATTGTGAGTTTTTTTTTTTGATTCATATACAACAAAAATAGATACTCCAGACATATACATGCATCATATATCATACATCTAAAGATAGATATACTACATACATCATACATATAGAACATTGTATACATACTCCCACATAATATGGATATAAGAAAGGTATATATTATGCGTTATGTACTCGCGATATGTAGCATACATTTAATAATATATAAAAATATTTCATGGATGCGAACCCAATATAGATTTAATATCCTATTTTAATGATAAGTCAAGTGTTAGTTATCAAGGAATATCAGAAATGTTCCAAGCCCATTTACAGAGTTCAGTCCATGTAGTCATACAAGGGGATCAATCCAAATAAGTATGTTAACATGGATAAAATATTATAGTGGGGTAGGGCTTGAAATTATTCCGGTACGGCTCTATTTACACGAACGGTCAAATGTTTCAGAAGTTTTGAATCTTTTTGACCATGTTATATAGATATAGATTATAATATATATATTATATAATACTATAATAAAAATATGTCATTTACTATATATCTATATAAAGCGAGAGAGAAGCGAGAGACTTGGTGTATACCTTTTTATATATACAGTTTATATCAACTTTTAGATCGTTTATATATATCATATATATACACACACACCCTTGGTTGAGTCTCGGGTGTGTTGATCTGATTCCATCACACCATTGTATTAATCCTAAAATTAACACCTTTCTGTCTATATTCATTTGTCGACTCAGTTGCCATGTATGTCGCTCTGTATCTATCTGTTGCAATTTTGTTGATATGTTTGTTTCTGATACATTGTTACTAGTTCGACCAACAATTCCAGTCCCCGGAACCATGTTGCAGATACTGAACACACATTCCCGCTGAGTGTCACCAACATTCCGTTCCCAACATCGGTAGTTTTAACTGATGCGAATGTTCTGCATCGGCCGTATCGGTTGCTCACACAGAAAACCCTGTGAGGTTTCCCGATCTTGCCAGACCAATTAAATTTTTGAACAATGTCCCATAAATGACGACCGAGAAACGGCAATTACGATCGTAATATATCGGTTTTACCCAGTGGTGGGACTGCACGGCTTTCAGGACGATAAAAATGCATTTATGGTTGGTTTTAATCGATCCTCATTTTTATCTCAGAGTGTATGGCCAGCATTAGTGTTGTGCATTTACACAATGTTTAGTTATTAGTTTATGCTTAACCTAAGGCCTAGTCTCAACCTCTTCGAATTGGGTTAGATACTAGTGGAATGCTAAATTCCATAAACATGTCAAATGGACGTGTACCCACAGAGAGAGATATCTAATTTGTCAGTTTAACCTCCCTAGCGCTCTTGTGAGGTCCAGATTTCTGTACCAAAAGCGCACCATAGACTCTAATGGAATTTTTCTTTATGTTGTAGGCCTGTAACTTCCCAAAATATGTCCGTACAAGTTTGTAATAGACATCCTGAATATCATAATGTTTGAAACACACAATTATTATTAAAAAAGTACATTAAATTTTTTTTTATAAAATGTATTATTTGAATGATAAAACCTCTTGAATACTTATTTGGTATGAAAGATTTCAAAACAGTATTTATGTATTGTTTATAGTAACATTTTTATTACAATTAGAAATTGTTTTGTTTTTGTTTTACTTTGAATTGTATTGGATACAGTTATCACTGTATCCAATACAATGTCATTTGGGACCCTCTGTAAGGGTTAACTTCAAAGAGCACATCTTGAAATGACACTGGTGGTGATTTTCCAAATGTGCTCTTTAAAGATAGCCAAATTTGCATATGAATGGCGGGGGCCACGGGACATTCATATGCAAATTGGGCTTGGAGAGGGGTGACATCGGCCTGCTTGCTTTAGTGAAGAAGCAAGCTTAGAGCATCAGATCCCCCAGGACAGCACAAAACAGAATGTGCTGCTGCCGGGGATCTAAGCTAAGCTGCATGCCTCCATCTCTTCAACTGCAATACTGACAAGAAAGTGCTGGACGAGATGGAGCCGCCAGAAGCGCTAGGGGGGTTAAGGAGGCTGCTGTGGGGAAAGGGCTCCCTTTTATTCTGATTATGAGTAGGTGAATGTGGTAGCTGCCCTGACAGGTGGCCCCACAATTCGTGCTAATGGATCTGGGAGTCAACTGCAGTTACCCCAGGTTCTCCTGGGCGCTGTGCCCTCTCCTTATACCTAGGTTGCACCTGGTTACCAGTCCCACGACGTGTCACATCCTGTAGATACCACTCCTTGAATTAACCCCTGATCTACCAGTAAACCTGAACAATTGCTATAGCTCCATACTTTCCTGAGGAAGCCCCATCTATAGGGCAAAACGCGCCAACTCATATCTAGGAGCAGCAGGGTTATATCGTCTATCTGGCAAGCCCAAACTCAACCATCAAGGTCTCTAAAGGACATATTAACTACTATATGTGACACCTCTGTTGAAATGGTTTTTATTCTTGACCTATGTGGACTATTTTAATACATCAATAAATTATTGCTATATTTGCATTTTCAGCCTATAGAGTTTACTTTGCACCTGGGGACTGGCAACCCCCTACTTGAGTCTGTTAACCTTCTGAGCGTTCTCCCCGAGTTAACTCGGGCTGAGTTTCATGCATCATGAAACTCAGCCCCAGTTAACGAGAGGCACGCTCGAGGTCTCGCCGTCTTCTTACGGCGGTCGGGAGCATCGGCATGTATGCCGATGCTTCCGGGTCCGCCCCCGATCGCGTCACCAGTGGCGGCGCCATAGACCTCCGTCAAACTGAAGGGGCGTCGCCTTTCTTCAGCATAAGTCCGGCGTCTCCAGTGACGCCGGGCTTATGTTTACCTCCTCCAGCTGAGCAGGAAATCACGGCGGAGCATATTGTTTTGAAAAAACCGTGCCAAGGGCGAAACGCTCAGGAGGTTAATGCAGTTTAAGAATATTCTCTTAAGTCATTTTGCACTGCATGACATAATCTTAACGCTGCTCTCCAAGTTACCTAGTGTGTTTTTGCCATAGGACTTAATAGTAATTTTCCCTTTGCATTAAGAAACCTGGGCGTCCTCTTCTGTCATATGAGAGGCAGGTCAAACATTGACTTGTATGTAGTTTACAGTCAATGTTTTGGCGTTACCAAGCAGGGACTTTGACATTCAAAGGATTTAATAAGAGTAATACACAAACCATCTCACCCCAATACAGTTAAGTTTGCACTGCGGTCTGAAGCCTATTCAACAAGCAAGTAAACAATAATGTGCAAATAGGACACTGTACTCGGCCCTGAGCCCTACTTGTACCCTTCATACATTCCTAGTGTAATATATACAGTTACCTGATGTTATGATGATTGTTTATAAGAATTATAGAAAACAAGTTTAACATCTATTCTGTCACATTCTGTTGTTGAGACACTGGCTTTGTATAAGGCTTTCTGCACCTAACACCCCATCAGCCTATTCTGGTAAGGTTGCCATGGTAACAAGCTCGTGCAGGCAGCCGTTTCTAAAATACAATAAAACTTTAATTGCTAAAAGAACAAGGTTCATTGTATGTTTCCCAACTCTAATTAATATCATTATGTTTTATGACTTACTGAGATTGGTCTGGTCATTGCTTTTGTGTTACAGGTGCCAAAAGGAAGGAAAGTGAAGCAGACTGAGTCCCCCGAATTCCTAGTCTCTTGTTGTGACATTTTTCTCCAGAAGAACTTGAATGATGTTTTCATGTCAAAGCTTTGCCTCAGAAACATTGACTGCAATAGCTGAGGAGAAGACCTCTGGAGAACGTGTGAAGTGATGGAAGGGAAGGACATGTTGGCTTCCTTTATTTTTTTTTAGCTCTTTCTTAGTATCATCTTGGGCAGGAAGAATAGCATGGCGGAAAAAAACTGACTGTTAAATGGTTAATTTGTTTTCTTTAGTTTGACATATCAAAATAGAGACGCTCGGCCTTCTTTCAGAATTCCTGATTTCTTGGGGAAGATTTATGCAACGGTGTGGTCCTGGGATTGTGTGCAATGTTCTGTGTAATGCAGGTTCCACCAGTAATGTGCTGGGTTGGGTTCTATAAAGCACTGTATTGAATGTGAAGGTCTCTGAAATCCAGGTAACACTTAATCTTCATGCTTTGCTGATGGTTCCGTACCATGTCAAACCTTCATTCGCAATGTATCTAGCTCTAGGTTTGGATCGTGGTGTGATGCTCATCAGTGCTTCTGTTTTATGATCTGACGTTTTTGTCCCACCGTGCAATGAGACAGGACAGTTCACCTGTAGGGTCATAAAGAATGTTATAATTCATTTGTCAAGGTTGCCAAAATGTGAATATTATGGGACATGTTCTGAGAGAATGTAATAACCATTGTTGTCCTTTAACTGGAAGACATGCTTACGTCTTTCTAAGGCTCCAACCTGGATTCAAAATGGCGGAAGATCTGATTTTACTGCTCATCTATTCTACATGTATGTTCCAAGTCACTGACTAAGAACATCAGTTTCCAGTTGTTTTGTACACCATTCATGTGAGAGATTTTTCAGTACCCAGCGGTATGATTTGGTTTGTGCTATATTCTACATATAGTGTTCAGTGGAGGGGAGGTGACCCCACAGTAGAGAAAAAGAAGATGGTCTCAATGTTAATGCAGATTTGTTGAACTATAAAGGCTATACTGAACAACCATTTTGGGTGGACTTGACCGTTACAACTTGCATTTAAACACTGAGTAGAACCCCCATACATGCTTTGATTTGCACCAAATCTGCCCTGAAATCAGAAACAAATCGAATGCTTAAACTTGCAATTTGGCCAGAAATCGTCCGCCAAATCAATCTAAGCCATTACGGACATGAGCGATTTCATTATATTGGATGGGGACAAGCCCCCATACAAAGTAAGTACTGTCACACAAAGGGTGCCCAGACGATTCTCAGCACGATCAATCTGCCAGGAGATTGTCAGCTTTTCTAATTGTGTGTGGGGGGCTTCACTTTTATTTACATTTATAATAGGTTACTAATGGCTCAACATGTTTGGGTGGGTGGCTTAATTGGTCCCTGTAATTTAATTATAACCATGTTGTGTTAGTCTTATGTCACAGTCTTCTAACGAAGTCTAGAAAATCCTAGAGCTATATATACATCATAGGTCCCCACACTAAATAGGAAAGACCATAACCATCACAAACATGAGATTGCAATTACTTGGCCAAACGCACAATAAAGCAGAACATTCTTTAAATCTTCCCAGAAGTCTGTGCTCCAAACGGCAAAGAGCGTGATAAGGAGACAAGGAAGCCGCATCTGATAGCTTCCCTGCCTCCAGCCCTGACTGCTGAGTTTGTGTCTGTGAGCTGGGCAGCTTGAGCCCAATTCACATACAGTGCAGGGTGCGAGTGGATCTCCAATCTGCATTTGCCACTGTATGTGAGTTGGGCTCAAACTGCCCAGCATACAGACTAATCAGCCAGGCCATGGGATCATCTTTCCTATGGCTCTGTGCTTACTAACTGCTATGGCTCTCAGATATACAAGCAGAGCTGCATGGACAGCTCTTTCATCTGGCTTTGCTACTTTATTTTTTATATCAGCGGGGCTCCACTGACATAAACAATGCAGTATAGATGAAAGATCCACCTGTGGGCATCATACAGCTTCACCCTGGCTAATCTTACTGGCAGAGGAGAGTGGCAAAGGTGTGACCACCCACGCCCCGAAAACGTGTGTCTTATGGTGCGAAAGATGGCAAGTTGTAATCCAGCAAGGGAGAACATTGTTGCACTGGTAACACTGTAGTACATTTTAGTGGAGCAGAGTCATTGCGGCCAAGGCATAAACTTTAGCTTTTGTAAAACTTCTCCCCGCTCTGCAATAATCCAGACCAGTTGGTTCCGCTCAGATACACAGAAAATGTTAAACAACTCAATAACTGAAGATTTCAGAGCAGTTGGGACGTTTTGATGGCCTTTTATGTAAGTCGGTTTCTGTTTTTGGTGTAATGGCCCTGAACATGACCATTGTCTGATAATAAAGCTTTTCTATTTGTATCAAACCTCTTAAAGCTACATGTACAAGACACTGAACAAGAATACGTGTTTATTTATTTTTTACTTTAAGTTTTAAAAGTTTTTTTTCACCAACTTGGTGAATAATGATTGGATTCACCATATCAATAAACAGTTGATTGTTTAAAAATAAGTGCAAATTATTTCCATCATTTTACCTTTTATTGAACATCTGTGGCTGGAAAAACCTTTTCATCTTTCCTCGAATTGTCAAATGTTATGTTCGTTATTGAAGATACAAAGTGCCACAGAGACATACCGATATATATAAATATATTTTTTGCATATACTGTAAAATGATATTTGTAAAATTTTTGTTTTTGTACGACTTTGTTTTTGTCTTCACATGGTTGGCTATGGTTTATGAGGCTCATTTATTGTTACTACAAGGTAAATCAGTCCTCTTTCAGATGTAATTTTGGATTGATGTAATGTTCTCTGCCATCCAGAAGGTGCACAATTGCTTACACAAGAAGGGAAGAGCATGTTCTTATACTTCTAGTTTTTCTTTGAATAGATTTTGTGGTATTGCTTATGGAAAGTTTAAACTAGGAAGCAATAAACAATTTTCACCTTATAGTTGGGATGCCCATCCCTGATTGTTACATAGCACACAAAAAAGGATACCTTCATGTAGGGACTAATTGGGGCACATTGGGGGGTGTTCGGCGCCTCCCCTTGGTCCTCCACATGCCGCCCCCAAAACTGAACTGTTAATACATAGGGCAATGCAACTCCCCTGTGAAGTGGTCACACAACTTCACAGGTGAGTTAGCGATCTGACATCAGTAAAATTGGCAATGTTGATCAGGGAAACCAGGTCTACATATGAGCCCTGCACCCAGGGGCAAGAGGGGGGTGGGTGCTGTCGGGTTTTGACTCGGGATCCGTTTTACCACCTGCTGGGATATGTTGACAGGGAGATGGTCTGAATCCCTAGTTGTCATATCCTCCCCATCTTAAGTGTGCCACCATCCCCAAATTAAATTGAAAAAACACAGAGCAAAGGGAGTGGGAAAGAGCAAGCTAATCGCTCAACCCCTATCCCCTATTGGAGCCTGGCACTCCGGGACTTTAAGGGCACTACATCAGTATATTAATTTAGTAAAACAAGATAATGTAATAAAGGTAACCATTTTAATGGCATAAAAAGTAGGAGCAACAGTTAATGAAAAAAAGTGCACATTACAGTGAATGTCATGATGGCGATATAGTGTTACAAGATCATAATCCGAAATGTTAAAGTATTGTACAGTTAAAATTTACATATATATATAGGAATACATAAGGAATGCTGATATTTGATCTTGACGCGTTTCGCATTTAAGCTTCATCAGGAGATATTTATATTCAGCTTATCTGGTGACATCAAAGAGATGGTCTGGATCGCTGTTATGTGTGGCCCTTGAGTGATGCCGAGGGCCACACTTGTGGCCCTCGGCATAAACTCATTTGCCCACCACTGATCTAAGCGACTTAGATAAAATTCATACATTTTATTAGGAATTGATTAAAAGAAACACTTGGGTGGGTGTTCATAGAATACACACTGGATACATAGGAAATATTACATTGTCCTTAGGTCAAGATGTTTTGCCTTCAATTGAGCTTCTTCAGGATGAAGACAATGTATCTAAAGAACAGAATTTAGCTTTGTTACATATTCTCATACATGTATACGTGATATATATCCAAGGGTGCACCTAACTTTTTTAGTGAGCTCCTCAGATGCGTCAGCTTCCTGCATGGTAGATTCTGCTGCAGATGGACCTTCCTGTTCCTGATTGATCCTCTGATTTGCTGTCACAATCCACAGGTCACCAGCTAACTTTGGGTCAAATGTAACTCACAGTACAACACATTTGAACCCCCAGATATTATACCTTAGTAGTACAACCCTGAAATTTTCTGTGTTAGTAACTAACCTCTGAGACTACCTGTAGTCCAAATGTCATCCTTTTTATATTCCAACTGTCACATAGTGATTTTCTCTTGTCAGCTTTTACTCTTACATATGCCTACTCTGAATTTCATCCCCCAGATCTCTAACACCCTTAGGAGTCCAATCTTTTTTTTATTATTATTAATTTCACACCCCTAACTCCAAACTTTTTTAGTTATTAATGTTTCCCTGAGGTTATCCAAGTGATATAAATCATATACATTTAGCTGCGGCTGCCCAGACACGGAGCGCCTCCAAGTTGTTACTACGCATATGAGCTGTGTAACAATAATGCAGGTACGCATAGCTAGTTTTTGGCCCCTTTTGAGTACCAGAGTACCACTTAGGGTCACCCCTTTATATATCCTCTGAACAGCAACATCAAGTATACAACAGTATCGGGTATAGCATTATATTAATCTACACCAGCTCCAAACTAACATTAAAGTTCATAGTATATGTGCAGGCGCTTATCCAAGTCAGAGGATTCCATCAGGATCAGAGGGGGCAGAAGTCACTTAGATCCTTAATATAAATAATATTTGGGATTGCCAGTTAAAAAGTCCCTACATGAGGGTGTCCTTTTGTGCTTATGGAAAGTTTGTATTAAAGTGAATGTGTTATGGACATGTTTTACCTGCAACTGCCAAATAGGCCAGTACAGGCTAGGACAGCTAGAGATGCTGTTGTGGTGGGTGGGGTGTCAACGATGGAGAAACTAGTCACACCACAGATTTCTGCTGCTCTGCACCCTTACAGATCTCCTGTGTGGCTCCTTGCTCTAGTCTCTCCTTCACCCCACCTGGTTAAAATCTACCAGCTTACATGCTGAAAGGGAAAGATACCTCTCCGCTGCTTCTCCAGCCCTGATTGGGGCTATCCTCTCTTCCTTCTAGCGTGTATGTGCTTTGGGCAGGTAGAGAGGAGGCATTCGACCCAGCTCAAGAGATGGTCATTCCCGACCCCTGGGCTGGGCAGTTTCGCTTGGGGGGGGGGGTTGTTTTTTTAAAACTGCTGCTGGTCAGGCCAAGTGGTATTAAATTGGTATTTGTTTTTTCTGCCATAAAATTCTTCTTTAGAGCCATGCTGAATTCAAACTTTGATGCCTAGTAAATTATTTCATTTGATTGAGTTGTGGGGGCTTTTTAAATCTATTCAGCTGTACAAGTGATGCCACAGCACTGTTAACCCTCTGAGCGTTTCGCCCATGGCACGGTTTTTTCATAACCGTGCCACGGGCAATCGCGGCGGAGCACAACATGCTCCGCCACGATTTCCTGCTCAGCTGGAGGACGTAAGCATAAGTCCGGCGTCACTGGAGACGCCGGACTTATGCTGAAGAAAAGCGACGCCCCTCCAGTTACACGGAGGTCTATGGCGCCGCCTACCCCCGCCCCCTTCGCGTCACCGGTGACGCGATCGGGGGTGGACCCGGAAGCATCCGCATACATGCCGATGCTCCCGACCGCCGTAAGAAGACGGCGAGACCTCGAGCGTGGCTCTAGTTAACTGGGGCTCCGTTTCATGATGCATGAAACTCAGCCCGAGTTAACTCGGGCAGAACGCTCAGAAGGTTAAGGTGTACAAACACTGTTTGAACGACATAGAAAACTATGGACTTCAACAATCAATTTTTATTTTCCCAATAAAAAATTTTAAAAAGTGATTGTACATGTAGGTTAGTATCTAATGGGTTTCAATTTGTATCTGATTCTACTATGGAGCATCGCACAGGATTTTGGAAAATAACAGCAGTAGTATGATTAAAGTATGTTAAGCCCACCATACACCTTACCATGTTACCATACAATTTCTGTACAATCCACTCTTCTTCTACCAAAACCATGTAATATAAGGAGCTTTCTAAACCTTCCAATCACTATGTATTCTATCAGGGAGGACCCAGCACTACATAGCTGTGGGTAGATCTAATGGAAATTGTATGGAGTGATCTAAAGGTGTATGGAGGGCTTTAGACTGATAGTTGATAAATGGAAGATCGGTAGAGCAAAAGTTGAAGTAACTTATCAGCAAGAAATGGATGAAATCCTTTCAGGCAGAGACCGCACGCCGCACCTGATTACAGTATACAGTAGACTCTTTGTAATGTAACGGACTGGGCTTTTATTTGGCAGGTTGAAGGAAGTGGCACATTGTAATAAAACTAAAGTTGATCAATTAAAGAAATTTCAAATGTAATGCTTATCAACTAATTACATTTTTTTACATTTGCCAATTAAGCAGATTACTCCACCACATTTTGAATGGCAGAAGAACTCCGCACAAGTTTGATTTGAATGAGCAGCCCCCTGTATATAAATAATGGCAGACAGAGCTGGCTGATTGAAGAGAAGATCATAGCGACACTTCGCTCTCCTATAAGAACGTTTGCCAAAGACCTAAACTCATGTTTTGTGTATTTAGCTCTTTGATAATACTTGCAGTTTAAACACAGAAATTGTATTTGCATAATTAAGAAATTTGTAAAATATTTAGCATGATTTCCCTGCCCCCCCCCCCAAAGAAAAAGAAAATCCAGATCGCAGTTTTTGCCACACTGGAGTGCTTTCCTTAATTAGCTTTTATATACGTGTAATGAACAACTCAAAATACTTGTTTCCTGAGAAAGATGAAAGATTTTATCAAAATCCTGCCATGTGACATGGCTCTTTACCCTACTTCTTCTCTTGGTGCAACAAATGTAAGGGGCATGGGTCAAGTTCCTTTTTCCCACAGTTCCCTGAGGGGGTTTAGCACCTCTGATCGATTTACAATATAAACCACATGGTTTTCAGGGTGACACCATGTTCAATGAGTATAAAAGTGTTTAGAGAGGTGTCACTATATCACTTTTCATACTCCTCTCAGAAAACATGTACCTTTAACGTTAGCATTAAGTTAGGCTACAAGAGGCTGTCACTTGTGTGCAGGATGGTGATTATCAACCCCCATGGGGGGCGGCTGCTTGGCAGTGAGGGGAAGGAAGCAACATGTCACATCTCACTCACAGCTTTGGTTCGGAGCAGTAACCACATGGCAATCTAATGTAATACCCCAACAGTCCCAGTGACCCACACTGCCATGTGAGGAGCTCGATCAATGGTATGATATACCTCTACCATGGTATATACACAATGTTCCATCTCCATTCTTAGATCAATATTTGCTTTTGTGCAAAGGCAACAAATGAATGGATAGAGCACACCATTGTGGCTTTCTTTTGTATGTGTCTTAAGCTAGGCCCACGGGTAGATCTGTAAAAAGATTCAAGTACAATCAATCAACGTGTGCACTCACGGTGATTGATTGTACTCTAATCTATTTACATACCTACCCGTGTGCCTTGACGTGAGTCTTCATGCAAAGTATTGGAGGAGCACAGCCGTCCGCTGTCAGTGTAAAGGGGGTGGAGCCAGCACTCCTCACTCCTGAAGCTGTAAGTGAGGCAGGCTGCTTCTCCCCAGCTTGTAGTGTGTTGTGCACATTGATTTCCGTTCAGTTGATCCCCGATCAATCACAGCGTGGTGATGTCACCATGCTGTGATTGATCGGGGGTCGATTGCACTGGAATCTAGTCGATTGCATGTAGTATTTCTGGCAGTGAACCTTGGTGAACGTTACATTACCATACAATCCAACCCAAGTGTAGGCATGGTGCATTGGGTTGCCGTTCATGGATAAAGGCTTTCCATTGCCCAAATGCAGACAATGTGCATTCTGATTTAATCCAAGCTAATACATAGCTAAAAACTTAATTGTTTTGCAAGTTTACTTATGCAAATGTGTCTATTCAGCAGGGAATCCTTTATTCATGAATTACCATTTCCTAGGTTCATGAAAAGCGATTATAAAATGTATGAATTACACAATTTCATCATCATTAAGCCAAATGTTCTCGAATAAAACATTTTTCTTTCATTTATGGAGACTGGCAGACAAAGAATTTCTATCTATTGTGCAGCTCTACCACGTTATAAAGGTTAGATAATACACAGAACATTTGGCCCACAGTTCACAGTGCCAGCCCCGCCCCCCCCCCCCCCCCCCCCCCCCCCCGGGTGGATTTGATTTAAATCACTAGTCAGTAAGACTTAATATAAATCCTAGTTTTCTACATAAAGACATTCTTGCTGGTATAGCTTTAAGTAGATGAAGATTTTTAGAATAACAACTTTTTATATTAGATTTTTTATCCCCAGTTTAGGTGAATCATTCATATTTGGACAAATTTTCTGTTATACTTTGGAAGGAGAACAATAATCATTACCTTATTAAAAACAATTTAAATATATATATTCAACTGAATGCCCCTCCCTCCTCCCACTTAGTTTCACGTTCTTCTTGTGCAGATCTATTCCACTCCAAACAATCAGAAAAATATTGTTTCTATTCACTGAACTTCTTGAAACTTAGCACTGAAGGAGTTGATTCTATATTCATAGGTTTGTAGAACAATAGGATTTAGGTATTTGTCTCAACTTGCTGTGAAGAAGAGGCATGCGAGTCAAATTCAGTTTTGAGAACTGCAAAGTAAACCAAGCACCTGTGATAATATCTTGTAGGCAGAGAAACTGCTCAATAATCTTACAAAAACCTCTGGAAGAGCATGACATTGTGAATGGAATTTATTAACCAATAAAATTAAACAAATACAGCCTTATTCTACATAATTAACAAACAAATCTTTATTTCATGATGGAATAACCTGTGGATGGAAATATAATTTTCCTCAAGAGCATTTTTTTTTAAAATCAGGTTTTAATAAAAAAAAAAAAATCGACCAAGGGGGGGGGGGGTCATGTTATTATAAAGCTGTACTTTAAGAAACACAGACTGATTAGGTAAACTACCAACATGGAAGAACATTATGTACATAACCTGTGCATCTCCTATCAGTATTAGTATATTAATAGAGTATTTATAATACAGATCCAATGCAAGCATGTTCTATACAGCAGCACAACATATACTTCAAGAAATTATAAATCTTGTTTTACAAATGAAAATTTTAGAACTTTAATTAGTACATTGCTTTAAAATTTGTAATACATTAGTACTATACCGGAGAGCTTACTGTAAAATGAGATATTTGATTGTACAGGTGAACATTTAATGGGTTTGGTAACTTTAAAATGCATATTTGTTATGTACTATACGTACTTTGTATATACAATAGATGCAAATGTTCTTGTTTGAGATTGTTAAGGAAAAAAAATAACGATGGCTTTTTAATGAGGTTTTTTTTGTGAATAAAACATACTGATGTTTTATTACAAAACATGGTTTACATGGTGTTTTTCTTTTAATAAAATGTGAATAACAACAAAAGGGTTTGGCGAATTTTTCATAAAACTCCATCTAAATAGAACAACGTACAGACAAATTTAGTACAGATTAACTTTATGGCATTCTAGGAAACAACTTTCCACATGGAATACCCCTTGTGCTATCCAAAAGAGACTGACAAAGGCTATGTCCCCACTTTGGTGTTCGTCAGCGATTCACCCGCGATTTTAATCGCGCCCATGCGTTTGAATATGTTCTTCCCCACTGCCGCTCACTGTGTTTTTGATCGAGGCTGGGCGAATTGAATTGAGATGCAATTTTTTAACACGTTCCCATTCATCCTCTATGGTGAAAATGCGCCAGATCGCTTCTGAACGCTTGCCATAGAAATCGCTAGCGGTCACTGCCCCGTTATTAGGATCGCAGCTGATTGCTCATGTGGGGACATAGCCTAATAGAGATGGTTGAATTTTCAAAGAAAAGTTTGGAGATGTAGAGAAGGGTCCAGGGTATTGCTCTAACACAAATAGTTTGCATAAATTAAGTTTAAAGTCAAGTTGAAATTTATGCAAAAACTATGTATGCTAGAGCAATAAAAAAAATTCAAATGCTCCTACAACACTTCCCTAAATCTTTGTCATCATTGTGGTGATAATAGCATGTTCGGGAGCTTTGCTTTCAATATTCAAAGTCAGCGAAGTGAAAAAATTAGTCCTTCTCTACCTACATAAAACATACAACATTCCACACTTTCATGCAGGATTTTGAAATTCAAAACTTTATTGTACATCACAATTTAAGCTCACAATGACCAGAGGACATTTTAGCATGTTTTTGCTGTGCCTCACATATCCCTTTTTTAACCGCCCTAGCGTTATGGACGGCAGCACCTCGTCCAGCGCTCCAACTGGTACTATCGCACTGGACGAGGTGCTGCCGTTCAGTACAAATCACAGCTGTGGGAGAGCATACTCACGCTGTCCCTGTGACATGCTGGCGACATGCTGCTCGGCTGCTCGTGTCTCCTCCCCCTCCCCCCCCCCGCTCCGAGTGACGTGATGACATCACTCGGGGAGGCGGCGGGAGATTTGTACAGTAAATAGAATGAAAGCAGTTTTCTATGTAGAAAACTGCTTTCAAACTCCCCCTATGTACTAAATATCGCCAGAATAAAGTCCCTGATGCCCCAGATGTGCCCATTTGCAGTAACCCTTTCTTCCCTGGTGTGATTTTATCACACCAGGTTAGAGAGGGTTAAGTGCAAATTGGAACATCTGGGGCACCAGAGACTTTTTATTTTGGCGATATTTAGTACATAGCAGCATTTGTGTCCTAATTTTTTTTTTTTTTACATAATTGTTTGTTTCAAACATTATAATATTCAGGATGTCTATTAGACCCTTGTACGGACATATTTTGGGAAGTTACAGGCCTACAACGTTAAGAAAAATTTACCATTGAAGTCTATGGTGCACTTTTGACAGCAAGGCTTTTGAATTTAAGCATCGAGGGGCACGAGGTCTCCTTGCGATGGGCTCACTTCTTCATTCAGCTATGATCATGGATAAATCTTATGCTAGCTGCATTTAAGTCGTTCAAATGGTAAATGAATTATGATTATGTCCAAAGAATGTTCAGACAGAACTTTATTAACCATAGAACTTGTTTAGATCAATTCTAGTTAGTAGGATGGCAACCTTAATACGTCTCTTTTGATACCTTGGTTAATGAATGATCTGTGTTCATCAGTCTGTGCCAAATGAAATACCACCTCTCCTGCCCAGCTGTCATTGTTTGACAGAATTTCCCTGGAGACATAAAATGTTACTTTTAGGGCCCTTTCACGCTATATGGGTTGTGTTTTAAAAACGCACATTTTTTCACAGCATATGTTTTCTTTTCTGCGCGCGTTTTGACATAGACAACCAATGTTACCATTCACACTGCATGCATTTCCGCATTTGTTTTTTTATACGCCCTTCTGTATGCAATTTTTGATTTGTTAAAAAACGCAAATGCAGGTGTAATGTAAAAAACTCATGTGTTTTTGTATATATGCAGAAGTGCATGCCTTTAAAAAATGCATATAGTGTGGAAGGGTCCTAAAAAAAAAAGAAAGAAATTCCCCATTTACCTCACATGCCTGCTTTCTAACTGCATGATTTGGCATCAGGCACGGGTAAGTTCTATATTCGAAACATAACGAGTCTAATGTTTATTGTTTATTGTTATTGTTTATTGTTATTGCGTTGGTTGCATAGAGCCCTATGCAACCAACCCACCTTCCACACCCCTTATGTAGGAAGTCACAACAGTAGGGGTGACCTGTATAGGTAGGCATACACGTACTGATTTTCCATTGCAGGAATCGATTCCTGCCCACCTTGAAAGATTGCCCCCCCCCCCAAAAAAAAATTTAAAAAGGCAATCGATGTCAGTTTTTTTTTAGGGGGGTCAATCGCTGTTACTTTGTATGGGGACCTTGAAGCAGTTAGGGCAGTGGTTCCCAAACTGGGGGGTATGAAGGTATTCCAGGGGGGCACTAGCCCTCATTCTTAACCTGTGTTTCAATAGGGAGGGGGGCTCGATAATGTCTCTAAATAGAAAAGGGGGACCACCACTGGGTTAGGGCAAAAATCGAATAGGAATCGGTTCCCCAAGATGGTGTGCACTGTGATTTTTCGTCGATTTTGTAATTGCATGCTACTTTCACATCGTAACCGTAATGTATATATCTAGCTTTAAAACCATTGATGAACACAACCAAGATTCGCACAATCACCAGAATATGGTGTCAACTATGAGCGGGGACCCGTATGCCGATGCATGCGGTTCTATCCGCGTGGCTGCTACTGACCCCTACCCATGCGAGTCCGCGTGAGCAGATTTTGTGACTGCCCCTGATCTGCATCTGACTGCTCCTATAGGAAATGAATAGACGCAGATACGCGGGTGCGGTCGGGCGCAGCATGAGGATAAAAACGCGGCAGGGTGGCGTTAAGAACTACATCTGTGCACGGCCTCACTAGTGGAGACTGGCCAATGCATTGGCCATGGTTGCAGTTTGTAGCGGCCGCAGCCAAGCGGATAGAACCGCATACATCCGCATTAGAGGAAACAAGCCCTTATGGAGTTCTCTGCAGAGTTTTATGCTCAGGTTCCTTTAAGGGAAAAAAAACTTCCCAGAGAATATCTAGCCAATAATTGGAGGAAAAATGTCTGACTCCATATATAGCAATCACATTACACCTTGCATCCAGCTAACCGCTGTTCTCCAGCATCTAGGCACAGACACTGCATCCAGGCTTCTGCTTCTAAACAAGACACAAATCTTTTGTAACAGGATTCTTCTTTTTTAACATGAACTAAAAAAGTTGTAACTATTTGTTTCTACACCACCATACTCTTGTGTAAACCTGAGATCCCCTTGGCTTGCTTTGTCATATCACAGAAGGTGACTTCTTTCATAGTTGTGAGAAGAGGAAATCCACAAACAATGAACGTGTAGCCCTTCCCTATAGAAGTATTTCCGATTATGAAATTATACTTGATGATGTTGAAAAAGATTCTAATATAAATTAAAGTGAAAATCTAATTGTAGAAAAATAAACACTGACTTGAACACACCTGAAGCCAGCAGCCATACATGACCCATCCAATAAGAGAATTTTCATTATACGTATCTATACATATGAGGGCAAGCCCCAGAGTCAATGCCCATCTCATTCCAAGGATTCAGGATGGGGAAGCCTGGAGATATTACAGTGTCTAAATAGGCAGTATTTGTAGTAGGAGGTTGGCATGGGTATACCAGTGGTACAGTGTGTACAGCAAGTAATATGTGCAAGATAGGTGGTTTGGAAAGTATGTGGGCAGAGTGGGCAATATGTATAGGTTAATGTGGGAGGAATGGCAGTGGGTCGTATGTGAGAAGAGTATGGGAGGGTGTAACAGTGGGCAATATATATATAGGGGAGGAGTGAACAGCAGTTGGTACTATGAGAACAATATGGGAGGGTATGGCAGTGGGCAGAATGTGTTGGGGAGTAGTGTGGAGAGAATGGCAGTGGACACTATGTGAAGAATATGGGAGGGTATGGCAGAGGGTAGAATGTGTTGGGGAGGAGTGTGGAGAGAATGGCAGTGGGCACTATGAGAAGAATATGGGAGGGTATGACAGTGGGC
>CM070036.1:108899823-108925475 GCA_036250615.1 Ptychadena robeensis
GTGGGTAATATGTATAGGGGAGGAGTGTGGAGAGAATGGCAGTGGGCACTTTGTGAGAAGTGTATGACACAGGCCACAGGGGAGTGTTGCTGCTCCCAGGTCCCCTGGGTGATACACAACATTCTGGAGGAGGATGGATTGTGCAATTGAAATATTGGCTGTCAGTCAAACATCAATGGATGGTACCAACACAGTGTGATTAATGCAAAACAGATCAATTAGTTTCCTAAGTCCTGGGTGCATGCTCCATGGTACAATCAGAAGTCCAGTAGAAACACCTGAAACACCGGCCAGATATTCGAACGAATTTTCCATCATGCCCGATCACTGCTCTTGCCATTTTACTAGGGCTGTGGAGTCGGAGTCGAGGTCAGAGACAATTTTGGGTACCTGGAGTCAGAGTCTGCAAAAAGGGTGCAGGGTGACCCTAGCCTAACCCTCACTGATAATGAAGTAAATGTTTGTTGCCGGACTAGAGACGCTTGTATAAGTGAAGGGAATGGATTGCAAATAGTTCAAGACTGAAGCTGTAAAACATTTGAAAAACTGTTGTAATTCAGCTGAGGCGACAAATACTTAGATTGTTAGCTTTTACTTTAAACATGACTATGGGATTCAAGGGAAATCATGTTTGAAGTGCCCCTTCACCCTGCCTCTTCTTGGAACCTTCCACTGCCCTATGTTCAGCAGAAGATCAGAACACTAAGGAAAAAGCAGCATCTTCTGCCTACCTACCTTTCTCTGCTATAAGAGCTTAGAAGAACTGGATGGAACAGCTTCTTGCAATTGCATTCAACTGTAAGTGTTCATATTTATTTTAAAACTGCAGTACAGTACAGTGTTGGTTTCCTGGCCAGTAGTTCTGTGGTTAATGTATGATGCCTTCCTTTCCTTTAATGGATGGATACAATACATTAGCACAGTAAATACAGACGAGTCTGAGTCGAGGAGTCAGAAGTATCAGAAACTGAGGAGTCGCAATCGGAGAATTTATCTACCGTCTGATTTCCATCACTTTTGGGAACTCCATTCATAGATTTTCAAATGATCAACACACACAATTGAACCCCCATCTTTGCTACAGTAGCCATACAATCTCTTCAGAACAATTTGTAATAAAGACTCCACACGTGTGAGGATTATGTAAGTTTTATTGTTGTTTTCATGTGAAGTGGGATTTCCTTCAGAGACTGGTAATTGTAACCTGCATCAACACATGCTCAGCTCAGAAATACACTTTTGTCTCTACACTTCCCTCATCTTGGTGACGCTTATTATAGCTGTCTGTCTCCGAAAAAATGTCCGCTTCCGCCCAAATAATGAAGACATATCCTCATCAACTCTCAGGTCTTCGTATCCTTCTATCACACCCCGCATACTGCGTGACAGGAGACGTCTGTGTCTCCTCCTCCGTGGAGCTCGCGCTCCTGTCAGGAGAAACTACCAATGAAAAACGCGGTTGTGACTCCAGACCCTCCCCTTGCCACAAGAACGAGCCAATAATATTGTTCCCCGCCGATGTGAGAGGCTCGGGGTGACGCAGCGAGTTTTGCGAGGCTCCGGACAGCCGGGTGGGCGGGCAGAATAATAAAAACAAATCCGTGCTGAAGAGCAGAGAAGGCGGGATATAAAGCCGAGCTGACGCCTTACGTCTACTTACGCGCAGGAGCGATCCAGGCCGTAGGTGGGAGTGCGGGCCGGTTCTGTGTTGGTGAAGTTTAGCGAGTGTTTGGCGCCCGACCGCTCCGGTATTCTTCGCTGTGACGGTGGATGCAGCGCCCCAGGCTCTAAACAACACGAGAACAGTGGAGTCGCCAAAGATGCCGCAGCCCAAGTCGCGGAAGATCGCCATCCTCGGATACCGATCCGTGGGTGAGTATGACCGCAGCTTCCCTCCTTTCTCTGAGCAGGACCTGTTGCCCACCTATGGAGGTGGCAGCCATTTTAGCACAGTGTGTCAGTGATAGAAGAATGCATCCTCTCCACCCACCGCTTCCATGTGGCATCAGCGTGCCATAGGCTTCTCATCACCCGGACCCGGATGGGGCGATCTCTCCGTGTATGGCCACGTATATCCTCGTGTGTGCGGCTCTCACCAGCTGAACATGCGTGGCATATGGACACTTTGACCCAGTGATGGTTCATAAAGCCAAAGCCTTTCACTGGGCACATGCTTGATCACATTGTGGGTGACCGGTGTATGATGGGAAGTTCTCGTCATGGTGTGATGTTACCAATGCTAGATGTGTGATGGTGATCCTCTGGCTTCAATCAGAACAAGCATAGTGATGAGTGCCAGGCACTGTAGTATCTTCAGATGTAGTGCGGGCTTCTCCATGGTTTTTCTGTCATGTTCTCAAACATTACGCCGCCGATCTCTGCTCAACCCAACACTTCCATGGTGGCCGTATTCTTCCCGCTAGCTCTTCCTTCACTAGACGCACAAACGTTCCCTCCAAGATGACGGATGGCGATGAGGACCTGACGCTCAAGGAAGTGTCAAGCTGGCCGTACACCTTTAGATCTCTCTGTCAGATATCCTTTAGATCTACCAACAACTATGTAGTGCCGGGTCCTCTGCGATTGAACACAGGTAGACTTGATGGTTTAGAAAGGCTCATATTACATGGTTTTTGTAAAATTAAAGGAGATCATAAGGAAATCTGAATGTGTATGGGGGCCCTGGGACTCCGCGGATCTCTTGTTAGTAGTTCATGGATCAGGCAGAAGGTGAGGTGACATGAATCGATGGTCATGTAGACCACAGACATCCCAGAATGCCCCCCCTATCTAATATCCCCACAACACCTGGAATGGAGCAAAGCTCTGCTGTAATCTGCCTAAAGCAGGGAAGATATGACTCCATATCGGTGCCGTTGGAGGTTCCCAGCAGTGTGACGTCATCGTGCTGCTGCACAATATTGGAGGAGCTGGAGACACAGCACTGCTATCTCCAGCTCCGCCGATGCTTTGCATGGAGACACCATGGTCCCCATGCAAAGCAGTGGACATCGACTGTCTTTAACGGTCATGTCAGATATCCCTGTTTAAGCGGGATTGCTTGGTCCCGCTCGAAAACAGCAATGGCTGCATATTATTTGAGCCAGATTGATGGCCGTAAGCCCGCACTGCTCGAAGCAGCCATTGATCTGGCCCAAATTTACACGTGTGTTCCCAGCTTAATTCTTTACCACTATGTGTGAGGTTTAGTTTCCTGTGCTCTCCATTACAGGTATGACTGAAAACTAGAGAGATAAATGTCCTTCATAGGTGGAGCGCAGTCCCTCATAATATGAGCCCCTGAAATAACAGCAGGAACCCATACTCATTATGGGGGATCAGTCAGAAAATTGTACCTTTGGGGATAATACACCCACTTGTTGAGGACACATATGGTGGGACCTCGGCTGGTGTGCTGTGGCCGTATTGTATGTAACATTATGTTGGGTAAACAAAGGGGTGTAAGGCACCTCCAGGATTTGCATGCCAAGTAAACCATATCCAATATATTTAATATTCTATAATATTTGACTGCTGGAGTAAAGGGCATTGTGTGCAGAGGCTCCATTATCAGTGTGTGCAGGAGGTTACAGCCGCTACAGTGTTATTGAATATTGGAAATCCGAGGTTGCTGTGGCTGGCTGGCCATCTGGCAGCATGAGCACCGTGTACAGGTTGGTGTCTAGTATTTCTGAGGGACATGGACTGTTAAGGCCCCCATACACGTGTCGGATTCCCACCGGATTCCGGCACGATCGATTCCGGGCGCGTGCACGCCAAACGATCGTGCCGGAATCGCATGCAGCCCACCTTGTCCAATCGATCAGGTCCGATCGTTCAGGGGCCCAGAATCGGATCCGACAGAGAACCAACATGTTGGTTCCATCAGATTAATTCTGCCCAGATCAGGGGGAGTTGCCATTTGTGAGGTGGACAATCGGACACGGAATCGTCCCGGAATCCGTTGGACAAGGTGGTATGCAGCGATGGATACTCTTAATTGGCCGATTGATCACACCTGCGATTCCCAGCAGAATCGCCGGAATCGATCGGGTGAGTGATCAATTGGCCATGGAATCCGACACGTGTATGGCTAGCTTTACAGGATATCCACTATGGGCATTGCCAATGTTAGGGGTATCATGGCCATCCAGATGTAATAGAATGGCTTCTTGCTTGGTAACCACGTGTTGTTGCTGATTATTTTAAATAGTGACCATTGCCTATCCAGCAATTTTCTGTACTCTTAGGATGGGCATACACTAGTCAATCCAGTTCAATCTATAAACCCTCTGCAAATCAATATGCACCATTTTGAGCAATAGTTTCCCGTTTCCAAGCTAATGGCCATCCAACAGGGATTTATCAACCTGTTGGATCCCTGTCGCATTCGATTCACGAACAAACGATCACTGCAAACCTACGTGGTGGTCGACTGTTCGGGAATCGATTTGAAAAATGGAACCCTCCACGGACACCTTTAAGGCCGCCGATCGGGGGTGCCCACGTGGGGCGACAGATCCCTGTCGCCCCACAGCATGGCCGGCCAGAGAACGGACATGTCCGATATTCTCTGGCCAATGCCGTTAACTTCAATGAAGACCGGCGTCCCCATTCAAGGTAACAGCCGACACACAAAGGCTGTCCGCCGGTGCTGTCTGCTCGGGACTGCAGCATGGTGACGTCATCACGCTGCTTTCCAGAGCTGATTGGACTTGCTCTGTCGGCCCCCACTCGGTACATGTGTAGGGGCCTCAGGTAACCCTCTCAGACAGGACCCAAAGAAGGCAAGGCTTCTCTGTAGACATTACACTAGACCCAATAATCCTTGAATCTGAAATCGCATAAACAAGCGTGTTTAGGGTGGATAAAAATCGATGATTTTTTGAAAAAAATTAAATGCTTTTTAAGGCAGATATATCACCATCCTAAGGTTATTCCTTCATGAAATTAAGATAATTTTAAAGATATTAGTAATTAAAGAATAAAGCTGTATATGTTAATTGTTTGTAAGATTATTGATCAGTCTCTTTGCCTACAAGATATCACAGATGATTGGTTTACTTTTGCAGTTTTCAAAACTGAATTTGACTCTCATGCCTCTTCACAGCACAAACGTTACATGAACAGAGCTGAGAAAGACCTTAACCCTCTGGGCGGTTTGAGGTTTTCGCGCCATTTTTTATGGCACGAAAACCTCATGTCACCGGCAATCGTGCTTGCCGGCTCTCTGCCCAGCTCTCTGCACGCCGCTGACCTCAAATAGACGCCGGCGGGGTGTGGCGAGGAGAGCGGCGCCCCCTCCATTAACATGAAGGTCTATGGTGCCGCCCCCTGACGCCGAAGGCACGGGGCGGGAAGGGCTCCGTGTGTCGGCCGCTGTTCTACAGAGCCGCCGGCACACAGGGAGACGGTGGTTTTGCCCGATCCCGGTGCGGTCACAGTTTGATCGGCGATCAAACTGCCTGAACTGATCGATCGAGAATACATGGCTCGATATTTGAGCTGAGGGAGATCTCGCCAGTAGAGCGATGACGGCATCCCCGATATTGGCAGTCAGCCTGCCCTTTACTTTGAATGGGGACCTGCGGGTTTACCAACATGAAAAAAGGCATACACGGGTAGATTTCTGAACATGCTCGGCTGTGCAGAAATCTGGGAAAAAATAGTCCCGTGTATTCCCAGCTTTAGTGTGAGGAGGGAGGGGCAATCTATTTAAATTGTTATTATTAGGGTAAAGGGTTATTATTAGGGTAGAGAAAAGTTGTCCAAATATGAATAATTTAAACTGGGGATAAAAAACTAATGAAAAGTTGTTAATCTAAAAATCTTCATCTACTTGAAAATAAAAGTTATACCGGCAACAGTGAGTCTTTATGTAGAAAACCTATGATTTAAATTGAGCCTTACTGACTAGTGATTTCAATCAAATCTCTGAGTAGTCAGGACTTGTGGGAGGATGGAGGGGGGGGGGAGGGGGGTCAGTGCAGCTGAAGGCAGATCTTCTACAGGCCAAAAATATTTGCTCGGCCGGCTATATTTGGCAACTATGGAGTGGAGCTTCCACTGTAAGTGATTTGCCTGGTAATGTTTGACCTCTTCAGGTCAGCTGTGGGTCATTCAGCACAGGACACTTCACCCAATGTCTGCCCAGTGTAATGCATGGCAGAGGTGACTTCCAGGTGACTTTATAGTTACATGTTGTGTCCTATTGCTGCTTATTCATCATGCATGCATGTTTGTGATGTGTTGTGCGCAGAGGTGCCCGGGTTAGTGGAGGTTTTCTCTTTATGGCACTGTGCAGTACTTGCAGGGCGTATGTGTGTTGCCACATGGTTGGGCATATTATTTATTCTGAATAAAAAACCTCCAGATCTATTTTAGATGAATTGGCTGCATCCTATACATAGTTGGTGATTCTGTTTTTGTTGCATGCAGTAACACTCAGAACAGTGTGTGATGGATTTGTAGGAAGTGGGGTCTATCACAGGAAATAGATCAGTAGTACATACATTGTATGACCTGGATTACTGTCCCAATATCGCCACATGTGACTGGGCTGGAAGTACTTCAGGTTCTCTGTAGTAGAAGTGTTCAATAACATCAACAATACAAATAACTCAAGATCCTTAACCAAAATGCCCTGCATCTTATTTTTGTGGGATGTTATCTATTTCCATGAAGAAAAATACGGCACTGGGGCATCGGGATGGGGGGGGATCACTTAAAATGACTTGGGGACATCCTCCTGTGTCATTTTAATTGTCCCCTCTGATTCCCCCTGTCCAGAGTTACAGTACAGTATCCCTGGGGGGTGCCTTATTTTTTTTGGGGGGGGGGGGTGACTTAAAGTCCAATTTTAATAAAGAGAAAAAGAGCACTGTGGGGGGCATCCTTCCAAGAGAAGTTGGTCGGCCCATGGAGAACGCTACAGACACAGGATGGACTATATATCAAAGTTAATGTTGTCCATATTATATCATATGGTGCTATTGCTGTATCTTATTGCACAATCTCTTAAACCTTATTTATTGAACATGTATGATTTATTGCCGTTAAAGGTCCTGTGTGTCTCTGACCAACTTATATTGGAAGGATGCTCTTTTTCACAGTGCTCTTTTTCTCCTCCTTGAATATTGGCATTTACACCTACATTGATGGGAAAGGATATCAAACTGTAATATAAAAAGTCCAATTGTAATGTTTATTTTATCAACATATAAAACATCAAATACTAAAGGATCACACGGGGCTCACCTACCCTCTGATGCATTTCACTCAATATTCAAAGGGGAGATGATCCCAAGGTGGTAGTTTGGTGATGTATTATGTGGGTGAAATAAACATTTAAATTGGACTTTTACTCCTGAGTGGGACTTCTCTGCCGCGGGAGACCTCCAGTTACACATACTTTTCCTGCTTTACTATGTTGTTGTATTTATTTTGAATGGCATGACGAAGAGAAACCTTGTAGTGCTCTCCAACAAATGCTAGGTACTCCACTTGAGTTTTGGAGTGTAAATAAGCTTGTACCCCAGTTTCACCTACTGCCTGTCTTATTACTTTGTGTTCTGGTACACGGACTACTTGCTAACACAACATGGGGAAAACATGAGTTGGAACAGTTAAAGGGGTCATACACCTTTTTATATCTGTCAGATATCCTTTAGATCTACCAACAACTATGTAGTATAGGGTCCTCCGGGATGGAACACAGGTAGACTTGATTGTTTAGAATGTCCCTCATATTACATGGTTTTGGTAAAACAAACGGAGATCTAAAGAAAATCTGACAGAGAAATCTAAAGGTGACGATCCACGGGCGACTTATTTATTTATTTTTCGCCGACTGATGTCAAATTGGGCTGCGGATCAAGGGTGCCCACATGGGGCGGTAGATCCCTGTCGCCCCAGAGCTCAGTCGGCCCAGGAACTGACATGTAAATCTCTGGCTGATGCCATTAGTTTGAATGGGACTGGAGTCTCCGTTTAAACTAACGGCGGGTACACAAAGGGTGCCCACCGATACTGTGAGCAATGGAGACTAGCCTGATCACATCATCACACTGCTCTTCGCAGCTCATTTGTCAGTCCCCACTCGCCACCTTAAGACTGCATAACAGGTCTGAGAAACTGGCAGCTGTGTGTTTAAGGTTCTTGCCAACAAAGGAGGTTCCATTATGTAATGGTTCCTGAACTTTATACACTTTGTCCACACAATGAAGGTCATGTAGCACTTTGTCCTCAAACGCCACAATGTATATTGTGTATCATGTTTGTTAACAAAAGATGCCATTTCAATATCTCCATTTGATCGTTTGTTTTTTTTTGTTTTTTTTTTATCGATAAATCAATAAGAACAAAACTCAATTCCTGCCCACCTGTTACGATCGACCAAAAGTGTTCGGAATCAATCGAAAAACATGTTGGTAAATTTTAGTAGATTCTACAAATATCTGACTGGTTTTCTAGGCATTTGGATTGTAATTATGATTCTAAATACAATCGTAAGCAAGTCACTCTTCTATTAAATGGGAATTAGAATAGTGTTCTGCATACTGCGTACTGCACATGCGCTCCATGGCATGATTGTAAATCACACTGTGGTGGTACGATCATGTTAGACTGGCGTTCGTAGAATCGCACAATACGTTCGTATCATATCGAATGTGCAGAAATTGACCTGTGTGTGGCTAGTAGTGATGGCCGAACATTGGCCGCAAACAGGCAGGTCAGGCGTCCGTTTCTTCACAGCGAACTGCCAACTCCAGAGGCTTGTCTGTCTGTGATGTCTACTGTGGAAATGATCTTGACAGAGGCCAGTGGTGTGGGTGTTCTTCCGTCGGCCAGACCTTTTTTAGACCCCCGCCCCTTCCTGGGGTGTTCCCATGTGAACTGTCAATGGTTCTAGTAGGGGGTGGTGTGGAGTTGGGTCTTCCCACCTCTGTGCACATCCTTGTGGGGTTCCTGTGTAACATCTGGTTCAGTTGTGTTGGCGTAGCCGGTAGTTTTCTTTGCCGAGATTATAGACCTCCTGTACACTTTTTTCTGTTTTTGATAAATACTTGGGCCAGTTGGAAATGTTCTCCTACTTTGGTGTGAAACAATGACCTGGTTGTGGGGACAGCCCCTGAAACTTCAGGAAGCATTAGGTGACTTTCACATGAAAGGCAGGCGATGACATTTCAGGTCACATTGCTGATTCCAGTCTGAAAACATCACTGCGACACGAGTGACCGGCATGGTCCTGGGCATTCTCTAAATTTGTACATTCACAATGCTGACACGTCTCGCATCAATAGGTCCTCCCTGGACATTTCTAACCAGCGAGAACCCACTGGATGGCAATTCTCACTTCTAGAAGTTTGTTTTTGCTGAGAGGGAAGGTACACGCCAACACTCGCTGCAGGCTCATATTAATAATGTGAGTGGAAGGGGCAGATTTACTCCCCTCCTCTGATATTGGAAATGCTGACTTGGCCATTAACTGCTGAGTAGTACAAAAAACAATAGCAATGCCTGTAACCTTTTAACTTTTTTTTAGGCCTTGACTCACCCATTGAAAATGAATGGAGTCCATGGAAAGGCAATAGATTGTGGTGTTCCATGCGTTGATCATGGTAAACATACACATACGTCACAAACGCATCCCTTATGGGTCCCTGACGCATGGGTTGTGTTTATTGGATGCGTTAACGCAGCGCATCCTTAATGCATAATTGAGTCATTTAACTAAAGTCACACTGTTGGCCCTCTGATGACATATTCTTACAAAGACCCAGCCTTGTACCCCATGTTCCCTGCTTACAAGTCCAAGCTTGTTTCATGATTTTAATGTCCCCTTTTATTTATGGCTCCTGTGTATACTTGAAGCCAATGGTACAGTAATCTAGCACATTTACTTTCTGTACTGTATAAGCTGAGTTTTTCTGCCCAAAATCCCCCCCTTGGCTTAGGGTCCCACTTCCCTGGGTGTATGCTGGTCTCCCTGCAGGAGCCGGCAGCCTCTGTGGGTGGTCATATGAGCCTCTCCTCCGAGCCTGTAGTCTCCTGCTGCGTGTCGGTCTTCAATGCGGGCAACCAATGTGCCCAGTGGTGTAAGAACCACCATAGCAGCCATTATGGGGGCAGTAGCTACAGGTGGTCCCACCATTCCTGCCCGACCTTTCTCCTGTATTCTATCTGCCGTGTTCCTGAGCTGGTCTCCCCTGTTGAAATGTGATTTTAGATGGCAGCGCCATGATATTTGTTTTTATTGGAAATGGTGGCATTTCATTTTGTGACATTGAAAGTATCTGCTGCATTGGCCCCCTAGGCTTGTACTCGAGTCAGTAAAGCCCCCCATACACCTTACCACTTACTAATCTTACCATACAATTCCTGTACAATCAACTTTTCTTCTACTCAAATCATGTAATATGACGACCTTTCCAGAGCTTCCAATCACTATGTATCCTATCAGGAGGGACCCGGCACTACATAGTTGTTGGTAGATCTAATGAGGATTGTATGGAGTGATCTAAAGGTGTATGGGGGGGCTGGGCTGAAGTTTTCCCAGTTTTTGTAGACAAAATGAGAAACCTTGGCTTATACTTGGGTCGAGTTGTACTCCAGTATATACAGTTATTGACCCGAGAAACCGTTATACTGTCCTCTATACCTGCCATGCTATATTCTCCAGATAAGCTTTAGGCTCTCCACTCTAGGAGGTCATGCCTGGAAGGTCACCGACCCCTTTATACCCTGCGGCCCCTTTCTGTTGGGCAGGACTATAGCAGTATAAGGAGACCATGGAACATGCCTGGTGAACATGGACAATTTGGTTGCTTTCTTGGTCCTATAAGGCTTAATCAGTGAAGTACTTTATAAAGCGTCGTCCAACAAATCTCTGAACTAGTTACACAGCAATGATAGTATGCCTGGCTGCAGCTGTCATAACAAACACATGAAATATCCCTTCCTCCGGGTACACACCGCTGCTCTGAGATCTGACGGTGTCATCTGGTTGGAGATCAGTACAAGGAGCTCTCACATTTGTTTATCATCGGTGTTTACCTCGGAATGCTCAGCAGGACGCTGAGCATTCCGAGGTAAACATGTCTTCATGTCATGGTGGGAAGAAGTGTGTGAATGCTGACCGTATAGTGGCATCATCTGTACATTTATTTTGATGCTTTTGACAAGGCAGCAATGTCCCACTTTACGAACAAAGGGCATGCACCAGGGCAGTGGTACATGTTGTGGTGCTCCTCATTATTCAGCACCGTGTCAGTCCTCCGTGAATACACCAGTTCCGAAGGCATGGATGGGTCCTTGGCATCCACGCACAATGCAAAGATTATTTTGGCAGAGGCTAGGTGAGGCTACACAATCACGTTGGCTTATTCAAGGATAAAGGTTAGTTGGGGGGGTCGGCGGGTTTCTGAAGAGGTGTCCTTAAGAGTATTGAGCACCTTAGCCTTGTAGGGTGTGGGGGTTATGTTCTGTAACGTTGATGGTCTCAATGCAGTTGCTGCTTCCCCGAACTTTCTTCACCGGATTCTGTGCAATCCGGTCAATCGCACAATGTCTGGTATTTGTTGGGAGAGGGATGAACCCCATCTGTAGAAGCAGAAGGAATCCCTGGGGTTGTGCTCATCTCCTTCTGGACATTATAGCTGTAATAAGCAGCATAGTTACCACTATAGCACACAGACTTCTCGGAGGCTGGCAGGATACAACTATGCAGATGTCATGGCAAGAAGGCCAACGTCGGGCAAGACAAAGAAGCTTGTTTGCCTCTGTGTCATTTGTAAAAATCTAGGCTGGCAGTCACATGACCACTTATCTAAACCTACCTTTTCTCTGTGTGCCGGTGTTGTAGTTGGGAGAGGACCTCTGTTCTTATGTCTCCTTGTTTGTGGTTCCTGAGAGGTTGCCCACAGAGGTCTGGAGCCTAGGTCATGTAGACGATGGAACCTTGCAGGTATGAAGTGCATAGCGGGTGTCCTGTATGTATCCTAGATCTTCCATGAGGTGTGACAGTTAGGGTGGCCATACACTGGTTGATTTTCCAGTAGATTCCTGAGCAATCGACCACCTTGTGGATCCCACTTGAATAAAGCTCAGACGAGCAGGCAACCAACATTGAGATGCCAATAAAGCAGGAATTAACCAACAAACGGCAATTGAGTGGTGCACATCAATTTGTGTGGTGACATCATCACGTTCGATGAATGCTTAAGCGCGTATCGACCATGTATGGGGCCCCTTAGAAGCTGGCGTTCCCGGACACCCAGGGGCTCCTCTGCATTGGGAGAGACCACTATTACATTTATTTAATCCGCTGCAATCCTCGCTAGGTATATGGACCTAGGTTGGAAGTTACAAGATCTCTGACTTTGGGATAGAAATGGATATTTTATGACCGTGTCCTGGGTTAGAGGTGTACTTGTATGTGTTCCTCAGTGGTTCGAGTTTTCTTTTATACAGCGAGTCCCAATGATCAGACCGCACTAATGGCAGTGACACCCAGCGCCTCCTGTAACCTTTCAGCCCGTGTCAAATTCTGCATACGGACAGTTTCAGAATGTCGCCTCTCCTACAGGCTTCCATAAAGCTCATTCCCAAGCCTCATTTGTGTGCACGTTGGCATCTCCTCATTATTACCTCCTATAGTAAGAGTAATGATTCTGGGTGAACAGCAGACATTTAGAAGAAAAAATAACATAGGAGAGATTACATATCTCTGCCATGTCGCCATTTATAACTAGTCATAGAGCTCTATGTAATAATAAAATTTTCTGTCTTCCAGGTAAATCGTCATTAACAATTCAGTTTGTTGAAGGCCAGTTTGTGGATTCCTATGACCCAACTATAGAGAACAGTAAGTAATTGTAACACAACTATTGTGTTTAATGTCCTGCATGTGGCGTGGTTTTCTTCCCGCCCTGAGGTCCTGTGCATAACATAGTTATGCTGGGAAAAGGTGACACTCCTCCATTTACATGGAGCTCTGACACTACCTACCCTGCCCACTTTGCATCACCGGTGACGCGATAGGGGGCAGACCCGGGGATCGGTGGGGGAATCCAGCAGCAGACGCGTACCTTTTTTCCATAGTTAACCTCCAGGGTGTTTGGCCCGAGTTAATCTACAAACTAGTCTATCCCCAATGAGCCTGCAACAATAGTTTTGGTGGACCCCGTCATCTTTTCTGGCTCTGCATTAATGACATTAATTAAAAGTGCACCATAGACTTCAATGGTAAATTTTTCTTTATGTTGTAGGCCTGTTTCCCAAAATATGTCCGTACAAGGGTCTAATACACATCCTGAATATAATAATGTTTATTTTACACAATTGTTTGTTTCAATTTTTTTCTTTTTTAATAAATTTAATGAGAAAACACAAATCAGGGCACAAAGCTATGCTGCTATGTACTAAATCTCGCCCAAATAAAGTCTCTGGTGCCCCAGATGTGCCCATTTGCAGTTAACCCTCTCTAACCTGGTGTGATGTGGTAAAATCACACCAGGTTAGAGAGGGTTACTGCAAATGGGCACATCTGGGGCACCAGAGACTTTTTATTCTGGTGAGATTTAGTACATAGAAGCACTTTGAAATCCGTTTTCTACATAGAACACTGATTTCATGCACTGTATTTTTGAATTTCCTGCCGCCTCCACGATGTGACGTCATCACGTCACTTGGAGGGGGGGGGGGGGGGGGGAGAAGAGACGGAGGAGCTGCCAGCCTGCCTGTGACATTGGGGACACCGGGACAGCGCAGAACTGTAAGTATGTGCTGCCGAAGCCCCGATGTGTACTGGACGGCAGCATCTCGTCCAGTGCTATAGTAGCAGTAGCAGAGATGCTGCCGTCCTGACCGCTAGGGCGGTTAAAAATGTTAACTATGAATCCTATATAAGATCGTAATCTTCGCCCGTCACTGGACATAAATACTCCTCCATGTTTACATTGCATTTAGAAATCCAACACAAATGTGTGCGGGCAAAGCTGCCTTTTATTCTGATGTGTCGTAGGAGGTTCTTCCATGAAGTCTCCATTGTTCGCTCTCCCTGTTATCGCGGACTTTCCATCAGACGCAGGAAGCTGAGCTATATATAGTATCCTGAGCCGTCTGTGCCGAGACTATTATTGTATGTCTAGTGATTTCCACTCGTTCCCCTTTTATGATGTGTGGGGGAAAGGACAATGTCGCTGTCGGATTTATTGATATTCCATGTCGTTAATCTATCTGCCACTATATATGTAACTTTGCTAGTTATAACCATTTACCTTTTTTTGTATTATAGCATTTACTAAATTGTTATCTGTAAATGGACAAGAATACCACCTTCAGCTAGTTGATACTGCTGGACAAGTGAGTACAACGTGTTCTCTATTTGAAGGTCACATTTCATTAATGTGTGTGTGTTCCCTTTGTCAGTTTCTGAACATCTAGTCCAAGCCATATTGCAGTAACTGCCCATTTGTTGAAATCTATTACCATTGGGGGAGGGGGGTTCTCCGGTTTCAACTTCAGGACCATTCCCGTCTACATAACAAATAGATTTATACTTGCAATCATTTATTTATCCTTTAGGGTATGTTCCCACTTGTGCAGCCGCCCGCAGCGTGATTGAATGGCCGCGGTTAAAAACCTTGTCCCAATTATTGTTAATGCTATTGATGGGCGCTCTAATGTAGCTTATTTGTTTTGTCTAGTTCTTGTAGTTCACGCGCTTGTGTAAATGCAACTACTTTCTATGGGATTTGTATTGAGCACAGTGTAAAGCAGGGAATGCATGCATAGATATGGGCTAGATCGACGGCCATGAGCGCACACGCCACTCATAGTGGCCAGTGATCTGGCCCATATCTAATATGGCCATCCCTGTCTTCGAGCAGGATCAATCAATCCTGCTTGACAACAGGAATATCAAACATGACTATAAATCACGGCCGATGCCCATTGCTTTGAGACCGCGGGTCCCCATGCAAAGCCTCTTCAGAGCTGGAGACACAGCAGTGCTGCACCTCCAGCTCCTTCAATATTGGGCTTAGTGCAATGACGTTATCGCACTGAGCTCGATAGCTGATCCATCTATCAGATATTGACCTGTGTATGGCAGTCTTAAGTCTGACCTATCCATTTTATACCCAACATCATCACCTAACCAGTTCCATCACCCACCTCTTAGATTAGAAGCCTGATTGGGCAGGGTTGTCTTCTGTTGTGTCATAGTCTGTACTTTTTTTGTGTTGCATTTCAACCCCTATTTCAATGTACAGGTCTGTGTATGTTGGCGCTTTACAAATAGCTGATCATTTTTTATTTCTTCTAGGATGAGTTTTCAATAATCCCTCAGACTTACTCCATAGATATTAATGGCTATATACTGGTATATTCAGTCACCTCCATCAAAAGGTGAGTCTGTTTGCTACAATCACATTGTCACATTTTTGCCCTTACAATTTTTATGTTGGACACACGTGTTTTTTGTACTAAAATTAGAGATGCACTGATTGACCGGCTAGTGATCGGCCGTTTTTTTTGTTGTGTTTTTACTTTTTTTTGTATGATGGCCAGTTAGGCTCAAGGCTGCCGATATGCTCCTCACACACAGCCTTCTGCTACCCCCTCCTTCTGCATCTGCACTGTGACAACACAGTAGAAGGTGAAACCAAATGTAAACCTTAAGTAGTATAATCATGAAACTCTCAGGGTCAGTAATGCTACTACGAACACCCTACGTTTAGCCCCCCCCCCCCCTTCGCTACAACACTTGAATGCATGTAAAATTTCAGCTAATATCCAGCTATCAAATACTGCTTAGCTAGGGGGGTGAAAATCAGAATCGGTAGGCAACACTGTGAAATCAGAATCTGACAAGAAATTTGCATCTCTAATTAAAATATCTAATCTTTATATAAAAACATTTTTCTTCTCTATTTCGTAATTTTTATTTTTAATTTTTTTTTTTTTTTTTAGTTTCGAAGTGATTAAAGTAATCCATGAAAAGTTGTTGGACATGGTTGGGAAAGTCCAGTAAGTAGTGTTTCTGGTTTGTTATACATGCTGTGTGCCTCCATGGGTCACTCATAATCCGCTCTCTTGCAGGGTGCCCATAATGCTGGTTGGAAATAAGAAAGACTTGCACATGGAGAGGTACGTGTGACCGCTTCTGTCTGTAAATTACTTTGCAGTTGTAAAAAGAATGTATATAGAAGTTTGATGTTTTCTTAATTTTAAAGCTTCACAAACGGGTGGCTTGGATTTTTAAAAAGTCTGACGTCCATCTGTTTGCGGGGAATTTGTATCGGGGGGGGGGGGGGGGGGGGGGGGGGGGGGAGAGAGAGGGAAACAGATGTGACGTCACTTCCGGTTTTTGGAGCAGAGGTTTTACTAGAAGACCAGGTTCTCTACCCGGTCTCTAATGAAAAGATTCTTCCTCTGGCCGGATCGTTCTGCCAGCAGAAGAACAATAAACTTCTTCCCACTGGTGAACAGGGTAGGTTGGGCACCCCCTACTACTCGCCGGTTGTTTCATATATGCAGCAAATGCTTGACCGCCTGTGGCCCAATAGTATTTTGGGCATCGGTGGGCACACATTCACACTATAAGATGCGCACATTTATTCCCCCAATCTCCTTTTTTGTGGGGGTAAGTGCAGAGTGAGAAAGTATCGGAGAAATGTTTTAGGGTCCTGGGATTCAGCTTTCTTGCCCCTGCCCTGCCTAAATGTACAAGAGCACCTGAAACAGAGCCTGAGCTTTCTGTAATTGCATAACTGTGTTGCATACATTTCCTCTGTTTGTTGTTTAAACCCAGGGCTGGGCAAACTTTTTGGCTTTGGGCCACAATGTGTTCTTAAATTTGCAGAGGCATTGGACCAAGAGGCTTTAATTCCTACCCGGCATAGGTGTCCCAAATTCTCGCTTAACCTTGTGTCATTGATACCAGGGACATTTTAATCTTTTTTTATTTTCCTGTACTACTACAAAAAAAAAAAAAAAAACCTTCATAGTGGTGAAAAAGTATAAAAGCATTTCAGCCCAGATTAAATGAAGCAGTTTGGTTCTGGTCCCCATAGTCTTCCCATGTTTGGTCTAGAATCATTGGGGTTATTTTGCATTTGTCTTGGCGTATTTAATAAAATGAGTGTAAATGTAATAACCCGTTGTCGGAACTCATGTCCAACGTTGGCTGCTTTTCAGGGTGATCAGTAGTGAAGAAGGCAAAGCCCTAGCAGAGTCATGGAATGCTGCGTTCTTGGAATCCTCTGCTAAAGAGAATCAGGTTAGTTTGTTCTATACAATACTGCCATATGGGTGACTTCTGAGTATTTGGAGCCGGTCCATGCAAATCTGACCAATGGAAGAGTCTTTAAATATTTTAACTTTAACGGGCATTGGTCTTCAGTTCATGGAACCATAGAGATGTAATAGTTCCTGGTAAATGGAAGGTATTAAAAGGATATGGTCGATCAATAGTACATGGTTGTGATATCTGGATGTACTATGCAAGATGCTTTGACTTGCTTTCTTGTTTGAAATGCATATGTATATTTATCAGTTCCCTGCATTCATTGACTCCTTTGCTAAGCTCACCGTGGGCTCATCTTTGTCCTGGTGGTACTGCTGTTGTGGCTTCTTTAGAGGTCCTTCAGGTTCTCTTAAGTGTTCATTTGTCCGTTTTCGAAACCTGATTTGCTTTGCTGCTACTGCCTACAACCACAATGAGCCAAGGTTCTAGACATCCCAACAGAAGACATCCTGATTTCCCTTAATGGACTTAATTGTACAAATTACTATGTAATCCTTTGAATGAAATAATTTGTGGTTTTTGATCTGCTCTGGGTGCTGCATGCAACTTCACCTCCCTGGCGGTACGCACTCCCTGACACACTCCCCTCTGCATGTCACTGGCGGCCCGGGAAACCGCTCCTCCATTATACTGCCAAGGAGGTTAAAGGTAGCCATACACAGCCCGATTTTTGCTTGGTCAAAAATCTGGTGCTCCCACCCAGTCAGATCAACCAGGCATCTCCCACATGTCGCATTGAACGGTGATCCAACATGCCGGTAAATTTTCAGCTGATCCCATTACTTTGAATGGGACACACAAAAGGTGTGCGCCGACCAGCTGAGGGGCCGGCTGCAGCATGACATCATCCCACTGAAGTCGATCCCTCATCTATTGAGGGAGAATCATGTATGTGGACCTTAAGAGTAGGCATATATAATACTAACTGGAACATTACAAGAGTCAAACTTCTCTTGGCATTGGCAGGTAAGGGATCCCTGTTTTAATGTTTTCATTCATCATTTTATTGTATAGAACAGATTTAAGTAGGAACAGTTAACTTGCAGTCCATGCCTACTACTAACTTTGCTTCAGAAAAACTACATTGGGAAATTTTATTTGTTGTCCTGATGTCCTACTAGTGTGGGTTTTGGTGGTAAATGGAAAGAATTGGGATGAAAGATAAAGTTAAGTCCATGAGATACGAAAGTATATGATTTGTAGCACAGTAAATATCATCCTGATGACTCAAATATCAGTAAATATCATCCTGATCAAGCTCAAAGGTTTAAAAGCCGTGAAGTTGTGTGATCCTGACTGAATCAGCAATGTCTCTGTATTACACTTTATATCTCTGAGTAGTCTGGAATCTAAGCACCATACAGGCTGACATTTAGGTTGTGCAAATTTATTATTAGAATTATATATTTCTTCTTTCCTCAGACTGCTGTTGATGTTTTTAAAAGAATAATTTTGGAAGCGGAGAAAATTGACGGTGGATGTACACAAGGGAAGTCGTCCTGCTCCGTAATGTGATTCCACTACACAAGCTGCGGACACTGGGAATATATTCTACTTGAAACTGCCTGTTCTACTTCAAAACTAGGCTTTTCATGTAACTATTCCTCTCCCAGGAGGTGTGGTGACGTTGGCAGCGCCTTGTGTCCTCTTCTGGGATCGGAAGGGTTACACTGATTTTCGGATAGGGATGGTCACAGCCGCCTTTTTGTTTCCTTAGTTTTATTTTTTGTTCATTCAGATTTAGGAATCTGACTTCTGTGCAGATCTTTTACCATCTTCAGCTTCTCAATCACACACTTTCAATTTGTATATCCATATTTCTTCATATTATGGCCAATACTTTTACAGGCATAATTTTTTTTTTTTTTTGTTTATAATATTGTAATCACTCAAATGATGCATATTGTTACATTTATTCTTTACTTAACCAGGCTTGAGCGTCAGTGTTTCTTTCATTGTTCAGTGTAAACTTGTAAATAAAACAGCTGCAGACCTTCAATGCTTTTTGTGTTTATTAGAAGGACTCTTTGTATCACGTCATTAAACATAACTCGGGTCATTGATTTTTCTTTTTGTATTTTTAATAATTGTATACCATGGAGGTGGATGAGGTGTAGGGGACATCATCCTGTGCAAGGTTCTGTCTCCTGGAACTCCGGCTCATTTGGTCTCATTGCCGTTCAGACTTAAGGAAAGTGATTCCTCTGCAATTGCTTCCTTCTGTAGGGGTCAAAGCCAGTCGGCTGTGGGTGGACAAAATGCACACACCTCTGAACTCTGGTGGACAATCCAGGTGTGAAAATTGTCTCATGATCCCTGAACCGCTCATTCACAATTTGAGCCCGATGAATTGTCATCTTGGAATATGCCGATGCCATCAGGGAAGAAAAAATCCATTGATGGAATAACCTGTCGTTCAATATATTCAGGTAGTCAGCTGACCTTATTCTTGGAGCACATACTGTTGCTGAACCTAGACCTGACCAACTGCAGCAACCCCGGATCCTAGCACTGCCCCCACAGGCTTGTACAGTAGGCATGATGCCTCTTTTCTTACCTTGATTCCCCCATCACTATGGAACAGGACTTTTTTTTTTTTGGCCAGGCAGTGTATATCATATATTTTATAGGAAATATTACACATCACTTTACAGAATACAAGATCCTATCGCTACCTCACAATCAAATGTCCCTAACATACTAACAAACGAACACCTTCTAAGAGGGGAAGCCTCTGCTAGTGGTCAGAAAGGACTGCATTACATCTGATTTGATTCATCACTTTGCAAGCAGAATGGATTGATATGGGACATGTCATATTTTTTTTTTTTTTAACTCATCAGTGTGACAACAGCTGCCAAAGTCATTTTAAATATTTAATTTCTATGATTTATTATTATCATTTATTTATATAGCGCCAACATATTACGCAGCGCTGTACAATACATTAGAGTGGAGATAAAACACACAATAACACACAGGTACAGGTAATGACACAGGAGGAATAGAGGACCCTGCCCGGTTGGGCTTACAGTCTAATAGATTTATGAGAAGTCAAACCTGTTGACAAAGGCTGACTAGGTACTGTGACCAGCAAGTCTTCTATTTGCTTCCCATGGTGCCCAGTCAGACTTCGTAACTGGGTTTAAGAAATCCATGGCTTCAGCATGTTCTATGTATTGGCCTTTACAGTGAGGGCATCAGCCTGCTTAGTCACCCATAGGTGCTGGTTAAGAGATTTACAAGTAGTTACATTCAGCTTTGCTGGTGGTGGTTTTGCTGCTTGTGTAGATAACTTCTAGAAATTGTTGCTGGCAGCATCTTAATTAATGGCAAGATGAAGCCACTTCCGGATCCATTCTTCTCAGGGCAGATGACACCAACCCACCTTCAGGGGCAGTTAGCTATGGCTGGGGGAAGAAAGGTTTCTCTCTCCCTTCACCCATCACAAAGTCTCGCAGATGTGACTCTAATGTCACAATCTTGCGGGACTGGGGATTTCCTACAGCCACAAGGGCATCTGGGAGGGATATCCTTGCAGCTTGTGATATGTAACACAGAGGGGCAGTCTAAAAAGTTTTCAATCAGGGATCTCTGCAGTATAGGCTGAGCTGCAGCCAATACTGCACTGGCCTACCAGGTGGTAGGTCTGCTTTAATTTGGCTTTTAACTTCACAGGTTTAGCTCATTTTCCTTTTAAAATTGATTTGAATGGCTGTTTCTGCCATTTTTTTTATTTTTTTTTGCATGCACATGACAGTAGGACAGTGAGTAGTGCTCTGGCGGGTATTGGCCAATAATGATTCTTGAAGTACCCTGCAGGGAGTGGTCTTCACTAATGACCTTGTGAGTGTGCTACGGTTCATTAAGCAGTTGGAATACCACATGAAAGGAAGTGCTGGCTATCCCAAATAGAAATAATGTGCCGTGTTGCTGTAAGTGAACATGTTTCATGATCCAGTAGAAGTATGGACCCCTCACTTCCACAAATGTAACATCTGCTAGCTCCCTATTCAGCAATAACGGATTTGGGTTTCCTTTGGTTCCTCTCGATGTGGCAGTGAGAAAATGAATACACATTGGGCCGAATATACAGACTAGGTAAACCAGGGCAAACAAGCCGATAACAACCCTGTGTACATACTGTATTTCTGTTATAAAATGCTGCCATTGTTATCTGAAGATCCGTTATATTGCTGTGATACAAGCTCGAGTCTGATTATTATCATTAGTCCTTCCTGACTATAAATGGACCGATTTTCAGGTAGTGATGAATTTAGAGATCAGATATGTTCCTGTCTGATGTCTGTACAACTTGAATCCCCAGTTGGTTATCTGTTAGAGGACATGATAGGAATATTTCTGTTGCGAGTGTCATTATCGTAGATCGGAATGTATTACCCATGTTACATTTCTATAAACTCAATTGTTTAGTTTATTTCTTTGGGAATCCAATATTTCCTCCTGTGCTTTATTTGCATATAGTAATACTGTTTACCAATTATATATTAAGCCCCATATACACCTTAAAATCTTACCATTCAATTTATGTACAATCAACTTTTCTTCTACCAAAACCATGAGGAACTTTCTAAACCTTCCAATCACTATGTATTCTATTAGGGGGGACCCGGCACTACATAGTTGTTGGTAGGTCTAAAGGAAATTGTATGGAGTGATCTAAAGGAGTATGGTGGGCTATAAATGGGTAAATGTCCCCATACATATCTATTGAATTTGGGTGCCCACATGGAGCACACAAAAGTTGTTTGGCCAGAGAATGGACATGTCCGTACTTCTCTTTACTTTCTCTCTACTTTGGATGGGGCAGCACACAAAGGGTGCCCACCGATTCTCTGAGGGGTTGGCTGTCGGTCCCTCATCTAACGGGAGAATCTGCCTATGAATGGGCTTAAGTTTTGTAACTCAAGTAAATGAACTTGCCCAGAACTGAGCAAGTCTTTATGATTTCCTCATTGAAACAAGATGCATTACACACCTGAATAAACTGATAAACACAACACGGCATTATTCTCACCTGTTTCCAGGCTTCTACATCTTTCTGATGATTAGGAGAGTCTACAAAGCTCATTGGCTTATTACAGTAATTCAACAGAAGAACTGATCAATAACTACACATATTGGGAGGAAACTAAAGACCCTTTACTTAGGGAAACCTATTCAATTACATATTTACAATTCTTTATCCCAAGCTTAATGTTGAACACCATGTCAAGTTTTTAGTAACGCAGTAGCAAGTCTAAAGCCCCCCATACACCTTTAGATCACTCTATATAACTTCCATTAGATCTACCCACAACTAGGGTTTGGGAAAAACAAATCATCTGTCACGATGTAAATGGACCATCAGATGGTGTATCCTGGAAGGAATCCAGCATAGTGTTGGACAACAATAGGTTGTTGTGCTGTTTCTGTTTAGTGTTGTTCTGGGATCTTAGATTCTGGGAGGGAAGGAACTGGGTGGGCCTTCCCATTCCATCCAGGAATTTTCACCTGATGGACATCAGGGAGGTGGATGGGTGTGCCTCCACAAAAGAGATTGAAGCCAGGGCTCCCAATGAGGTTGGAGACCGTTCTGCTGGGCGCAGCAAATACAGGGCACACAGGGAGTGTGTGGCCCCATACTGGTGGCTGCAAGGATGCAGGCCATTAGGGTTTTCTATATATAATAACCTTTGTTTGATCGGTGCAAAGCCAGAAGGCTGAAAGCCCCCCTTTGAGCTGAACCCCCACAACGGCTATTACACCATTTAGACTGGTGATCACAAATAGACACAAAAATGAGGAACTATGGTCAAAGGAATAGTGGCACCTTAAGGTACAACAAGCATGATAGATATAGATACCAGAGATCATAGCTAACAGCACCTGAGACTAAATAGGCCCTGTCCACAAGATGAAACGTCATCTATGTACCTGTGCCATGAGAAAAAATCACCTGTGGAAATTTCCCTTTGCCAACCTACTAATGACGTACGACGCACATGTTGCTTCAACATTAAGGTATTTTTGGTTTGGTGCTAATTTTTTCCAACATCCAGGATGATGTAGTACAATAGTCTCTTATCTTATGTGCAGTTTGTTGTTGAATTGTCTGGCAACAGAGTCTCTTCAAAGTTAGAGAACAATTGACACCACACCTCTGTAGCTCCCTCTACACAATTATTGGTAACCTGCTGCTAACATTTTCATGGCAGTCTGTTATGACTTCTGTTAGGACTGAAAGCTTATTATTATTATTATATTTGGTGCCAGGGGTGTAGCTAGAACTCACTGGGCCCAATAGCAAAAAGTCTATACTGGCGCTGCATGCCCCCATCCCGCGGCACACAGCCCCCATACCGCGCCCATTGTTTACCATTGTTTGGTACCATTGATAGCCAGAAACTGCGGGCCCTATTGTGGTCATGGGCCACATATGGCAGCTATGGTGATCCCTACACCACTGTTTGGTGCATTTAGTGTTTTGTATAGGCCATGTACTACTAAGATAATAAAAGGCTAGTGTAGAAATTGCACAATATTGGATTGCTGAATCCTTTGCAGTTCCCACTGTCTGATTTATTTTTTTGTTGATTTATATACATCTTGTTATATACATTATATTGACCCTTGAGTTACAACTGGCTTTACTTAAGACCAACTTTAATTTTGACTTACAACCAAAGATTTGACTTTATGGCCAAGCCATGTCTCTGCTGGCAATCCAGACCTAATGTCACTAATAAGCATATTGAAATAGACCACCTTGACAATCTACATAAGGCTGCAAGGCCAGATTCCTGATGTTCGTTTGGAAGGGGACTCTCTTCCTGAATGGCCAAGATGTCACATTGAATGGTGATTACAAATGTTTCTGGTAAGCTAGGCTCATATTATTTATTTGTGAGAACAACAGGAAAGTGATTTGTGTTTCTGGTAAATTACACATATTATATATAATTTTAATTATGAAATTGTTAGGTTGGGTGTGTTTTGTGAGTTTCAGAATGCATTATGGGCGTTTTCATTATTTCTTATGGGAAAAATTGTCTTGGCTTACATCCAACTTGACTTACAACAACCAATTACGTTCATAAGTCAAGGGTCAACTGTAATAGGTAAGAATACTTTTCCTGGCTACTGAGGCAAATAAGTGCAGGTTTTGGTGGCCCCTCTGTGCAACCTGTGGTCTTCCATGGGACTAAACATTCTGTGTATTTTAGGCTTATAAGTACAAGAGGAATTGTAGATTTAGGAGGGGAAAAGCTTTAGCAGTAACTTTGATGTGTACTATGTATATGTATGTCCTTGCATGGCCAGCATACTCCACCAGTCATGTCAACCATTGAGAATGTGGGATGCTCTGGATCAGTGTATAAGACAGCACATTCCAGTTCCTGGCAATATTCAGCAACTTTCCACAGCTTCATTTAACTAGCAACAGCTCTGGTAGACATTCCTGCAGTCAGCATGCCATTGCACACTCCCTCAAAGATTGCAACATATGTGACATTCTGCTGTGTAATCAAACTGAGCACATTTCAGAGTGGCCTTTTCTTGTGGGCAGTCTAAGGCACACCTGTGCAACATTCGTGCTGTCTAATCAGCACTTTGATATGCCACACCTGTAAGGTGGGACAGATTATCTCGGCAAAGGAGTAGTGCTCACTGGCACAGATTTAGACAGATTTGTGAACAATATTTGAGAGTAATGAGTCTTTTGTGTATGTAGAAAATGTTTCAGATCTTTGAGTTTAGCTCATACAAAATGGGAGCAAAAACCAAAGTGTTGCGTCTATATTTTTGTTCAGTGTATATCTATGTACAGGTATATCTATATTAATATCAACTTGCCTAACAAGCAAGACCCTGCTACTGGTCCTATTCATGTATTCAATCTTTTGCAGTTAATCCTTCAAGAATGTATTTGTATTTTGTGGTATAAGGATTTGAGGCATTATCTTCCTTGTAGTAACGTTACAATTACTTGGGACATTCCTGAAGTTCCAGAGCATTAGAAACCTCGCTAATAGGTCAGTTGTGTTTGAAACTAAATGTTAAAGCAGTAATAAAACAATGCAGCGATTATTGGAAGGAATTTGGCTGAGTTTGTGTATTCAGGAAGAGTTTTCCGTTTTCTTGAGAAAATTAGCATGTATTTCCATTGCAACAGAAAATCACTTAGTCCAGCAGGTACAGAGGACCAACATTGTAAGAGAAACAAAATCTCAGTTATTGTACAGTGATCATTCTAGCTCTCGTCATCAGTGGTACCCAGCATGTGGCCTGTCCCTGCTCAGTGATTTGTGTCACATCTTAATTCAGGTCTGGGGCATAG
>CM070036.1:108925575-108970595 GCA_036250615.1 Ptychadena robeensis
ATATTTAAAAGTAATATTCATTAAATTCTAGAATCTTCACCAAGTCCAGCCCATAGTAACAGCAGAGTTGTGGATTTGTGCTTCCGCAATGTGGCACATGTGTAATTAATATAGAAAAAAAACAGATTTAGGCTGAGGCTCCATTGGGGGCCTCTCAGGTGCGTTTTATAGACACGCCTAAACCGTTCCCATGGTTCCCAATGGAGCAGTCTCCACAGGTTGCAAAAACGCACCACAACCGAGTCCTTTGATTTTAATTATTTCAGATGTGGTTCAAGTTGACATCAATGGACTAAAAAAAACTGTAGAAATAGAACGCAGCTCATTTGCATATGTTTTCTGGCCATAGCAGTGGCAAAAATGGCATTCAATCCATACCCAGCGCACCTGTGGAGACTGATCCTTTGGGGACAATCGCAGTGGTTTAGGCGCGTCTGAAAAACGCACGAGCCGCTCCCAAATCGCCCCAGTAGAGTCTCAGCCTTTTTTTTATTATAACTGAAAAATCTAGCCACTCATGGCCAGCTCTAGTGATTTTTATTTTCTGCAAATCAAGGAAGAACGACAGGAAAAAGAGTAAACACATTGTTATTGGGACTCATATACCTTGGCCTTTCTAGCATTTGGGGGGCATTAAGGCCCCCATACACTATACAATCTTTCTATACAATTTCTGTACAATCAACTTTTGTTCTACCAAAACCATGTAATATGAGGACCTTTCTAATCCTTCAAATCACTATGTTTTCATTAGTGAGGCCCCTATACTACATAGTTGTTAGTAGATCTAATGGAAATTGTATGGATTGATTTAAAGGTGTATGGGGGGCTTTAGAGTGTCCAGTCTCAAGAACTTAATTGATTGGCAAACATCAGCTTTGAAAACATACTGACTTAAGCCTGGCATAGACACGCCAATTAGCGGCCGATTCTGCCGCTGACCTATGGGCGCGCGCACTCGTGCTGTCAGTCGGCACCAAAATTGGCCGCCAATCAGCGTGTGCCCACATAGGGCGACAGATCCCTGTGGCCCCACAGCTCGGCCAGAGAACGGACATGTCCGATGTTCTCTGGCCGATGTCGGCCAATGCCATTAACTTCAATAAAGACCGGCGTCTTCATTAAAGGTAATGGCCGGCACACAAAGGGTGTCTGCTGATAAAGTCATCACGCTGCATTCCAGAGCTCATCGGAGCTCGTCTGTCGGCACCCGTCTGTGGGTGTATGGCAGGCTTTAGAGAAGATCCACAAAGAAGAGTTGGCCAAAATCCCTCCTGAGGTGGGTGCAAACCTGGTGGCCAACTACAAAAAAAACATCTGCCCTCTGTGATTGTTAGCAAAGTTATCTTTTGCAAAGGAATCAAATACTTATTTCCTAATTAAAATGCAAACCGATCTCATTTAATGCGCTGGGTTTGTGAGATTCTTTTTGTTGTTATTCTGTCTCTCAGAGCTACAATACACCAACCAATGCAATTATGGATGGGCCATTTCTTTGTTGAAGGGCAAACGTACAAAATCAGCAGGGGGTCAAATACTTCTTTCCCTGTAAATGTTAATATGAAAATATTTTCAAGAATTGAGAAATTACCAACTCAATGATTCCATCACTGGTCCACATCACCTGGAACAGATAGGATTTGTCCCAAGAAAAAAAGCCCATTAAAATCCCTGACCTCTCCCTCCCTTGTCTCCCTTGTCCCCTCTCCCTTTATTATTGCAATGGAAAATTTAGCATCAGAGACAACCCTTTCCTAGAGGGAACTAAAATTGAAAAGCCTCATCACAAGATGGGAATAATTGCAGACAACCTATTGATTTCTGTCTCCAACCTCAGATTGCTTTTCTTGTCCTGTCTCGGGAGTTTATCCCTTTAAGGCATTTATCCCTTTACACACTAAATGTAATACCTCTCCTCAGCAAAACCAAATCACTGTAAAGGCCCCCATACACGCGTAAGTTTCCCACCGGATTCCGGCCCGATCGATTCCGGGCGCGTGCACGCGAAACGATCGTGCCGGAATCGCGTGCAGCCCACCTTGTCCGATCGACCAGGTCCGATTGATCAGGGGCCCAGAATCCAATCGTACAGAGAACCAACATGTTGGTTCCATCAGATTGATTCAGGGCCGAATCAGGGCCAATCGGGCACGTTGGTGGTGGACATCAGATGGATCACCAGCAGATCTGCACAAAGGAGTGTGATCGATCGGACACGGAATCGTGCCGTAATCCGTGGGACAAGGTGGTATGCAGCGATGCATACTCTTAATTGGCCGATTGATCACACCTGCGATTCCCGGCAGAATCGCCGGAATCGATCGGATGAGTGTATGGCTAGCTTAAGTGTCAACTACAACATACCACACACCAACTATCCTCTTGACTCTTCCAAAAACATTATTCAGATCCCTACGCTCATTGGTATCCAGATACTTTTGTCCCACAAGTCACAGGAAAGGGGTTTCGGAGGGAACAACATTTTTTAAATATTGAATTTTATCTTACTGCTTTTTCTGGTAGGCTATGAATATATAAAATTAGGAATATTATTGGTCTTTCTTGCATGTTACACATATTTAACTTTTTTTAATATGAAAAGGTAAGTGGTAATTTGGAAGGTCCAGGACGGATTATTGTCCGTCATTTCCATAATTGCCTATAAGAAAATGGTTTGACTTACAACCAACCCTTTGGAATGAATTAAGTTCATAAGTCAATAGTCCACTGCATTACCAGGTCTCTGCCATGTTGGGAGTAGTAGTTCTTGTAAGCGGAGAGTTTCTTCATCTCAGCGATGGAACAACAGAAAATTTCCTTCATTGCTCCGATATTGTTTATGAAAAGTCTGAGCCCATTCCATTCTCCCACACCTACTAATGAGCATGCTGCTAATGTGATATATAAGTCTCACTTATTGCTGGGGTCTTACTCATGATGCACAGATGGATCCCACAACAATGATACGGGGCTCTCTGTGTCTGAATGTTTGCTCAGAGCCAGCTCTGCAGGACAGTCACAACATGTAGTCTTCAGCAGATGGAAGTGCTGCGAGGAGAAAACATTGACTCAACCTGTCAGCCTCATACAATGTACAATCTTCAGCTTAGTCAGGGATGAGTAATCAGAAACTGTGCAAACGTTGCATTGTCCTGATCTACTAACCACAGCGATACAAAGGCAATATTCTGCCGCTCGTCGTTTATTTCTGGAGGTGTCATTGGCCATTAAATCTCTTTTGGGTTTCCTATAAAAATCTATTCACTACTTTGGACTTCGATGCACCCATCATAAATCTGCCAGTGGGGAGCAGTTCTTCAAACGCTGATAAATAGGAAATTCTAGTGTTGAAGCTGTGATTTGGCAGAGGGCTGCGTGGGCCTAACTTGCTAATGGAATGGTCACTGTCCAAGGTACACTGTTGTATCCCAAATGGGGACATTTACCATCACTATTTGTCAGTGACAGAAAGAGAAAGGAAATTCCAACAGTTGTCAGCAAAGCCGGAGTAGAATATAAATTTACTTGTCAATTCATCTATGCTTGTGTTCCACCTAATTACCAAGATGAAAGTGATTCACCAAGACGATATTTACCATAGGCCAAACTAACCGAACTAACTGACCAGACTAGACAGTAACCAATGTTATAGAGATTCTACTAAATACTATAAATCCATTTTTTATTTCCTTTTGTAATACTGTTCTACAGAGAAAAAAAAAGCTACTGGCATGTCTGAAACAGCATGCTCACCAAAACTGATGCGATGGGTGCACACTCTATTCATGGGACCGCAGTTGGAGCTGGATGGCTTAATCTTTTAAGCCTATGTCAGCACCAGACTGAGCAGTGACATGGGGGTTAGAGCATACCTGTCATAAAAACTGGGGAAATACAGGAAGTGACATAACTGACGTCACTGCCGGTAAGCTAAATCAGGTTCTTACGCGTTCCAAATGCTGGAAGTGACGTCACTGAAGTCACTTCTGGCATTGGGCTTAGTTCTCGCCTGATTTAGCAAGGAGAGGGCATTAAGCTAGGCATACACGGTTAGATTTAAAACGATCAAAGTTTACATCGATCGAACTTTATTCGTATACCGCACACATGGTTCGATCGTCAAAAATTGATTGATAACGTTCAAAACATCGATCGAAGTTGATTATACAACGATCAAACTAAAAGCAATGTGTGTGTTGGTCGGGTCGAATGTATTTAAAGAACACATTTATATATGACTCCTGTGTTTTTTGATTGAAACTAACATACAGCAGATAGATTGTATTACAATTACGAATGTAAGTAGATTGTATTACGATTGAACCTTCCATGCGGTACTACTTTTGGTTTGATTACGATCAGTGTTCAATGAAAAGAACAGGATCTTAAAGGCTTGTTTCCAATACCACGGTCAGATGCGGATGGATGCGGAAAGAATATAAAAATACATGGGGCAGTGTCCACCACTGCGGACACGTGCAGACGTGGTTTAGGGTGCGGTTGTGAACGTCACCCTACCACATTTTTATCTGCATGCCGCGTACATCCACGTGCTGAAACCCGCCTCCGTCTGCATCCATTGACATGAATGGACGCGTCTATTCATTTTCTAAGGGCGCGGTCGAGGGGCTGTCACAAAAAACGCATGCGATCGCGTGGACGACTTGGCATGTCCGTATTCAAAAGCCCATGGGTTGTGGTTGGACGCGCGGTTCTATCCGTATCTAACCGCACCTGACCGCGGTAGTAGAAACAAGCCTTTAATCGAATTGAAGCTCGATCGTGCTAAAATTGAACCGTATATGCCTAGCTATACTCTCCCTGCTAATGTCCCACCCTGCTGATAATGTGCGGGGTGGGACATCAGCAGGCAGTGTAATGCCCTCTCCCTGCTAAATTACTGCGAAATCCGGGAAGGCCACATAAAAAACTTGACTTTCCTGGCCAAAATGGGAAGGTTGACAGGTATGGGTTAGAGCCTTTAAAGACAAATAAAAATATATTAGACATAAGTTTAGGGCCAAGTCTTGATTATGTGCAACCCCCCCCCCCCCATTAGGTCCTTTTAGGGCAGCGCAGCCAATAACTCAGCCCCTTTAACTCAATGGGCTGATGTATACCTTATGTGTCTGGACATGTTAGGTATACTTTAGTCTCTATTGACTGTTGCACCATACATCAAGTCTTCCGACACGTTTATGCTGATGCAGGTTGTAAGTTTTATTTTAGTTGCCTATATGTAATTCATTTAGGTTTATTTAACAATGTAAAGTGAATGTAAAGCACAATGGTGTTGTGCAAATTGAAATTACCCAAGGCAACCCATAATAAAATCATGAGCTGTGGTTGCTTTGTTTGATAATAAACCCAAGTGTCTGATCCGCCAGCCTTTTTCTTCCCTAGTCCTGTTGTGTGGCATCAGCTTGCAGCTTCAGGAGAGGAAAAGCACTTGTGCTGACCATAGCACTTCATGTGTTTTTGTTGCTGACTGAACTTTCGAAGGCCTGTATATTCATTTTCTTTTCCTGATACAAATCAGAGGCTTCGGCTCCAGGAATAATATTTGTTAAGCCGGTTTCTTTTTGCCTATGGCTTTTCTGGGTCTGGAAAATGTCATAATTGTTTACCCACTCCTTAAACCCTAGTTGTTCTTTGTTTAGCTCTTCAAAATCAAAGTAATAGTGCTCAGTGTTGTATGCCATTATTTATTAATGTATGAGAACAGGAGTGGAGCTAAGTTCCTGCAGCCCCCCAAAAAATGTGAACCTTCTGGTATCTCTCAACGCTCTGCCAAAATCTTCTCATGAATAGGTCATGATTATTTATATGGTTAATGTATATTAGGCCTGTTGTGTTTTTTTTTACCATGAGACATTGGTTGCTACTTTTTTCTCTAGACCTGTTCAGGCTTCATTACCCTGCTTGCCTCTATAAATTATCTCACTCTAGGTTTTTAACACCTTTTATGACTTTCCTTGTTGGAGTTCTGTCCCTGGAAAGTACAGAAACAATGTATATGTAAGCTGGGTTTTGCATTCAGTGGTAAATCAGTTCATTATGGGCTAGATCATTTACAAGGTGCGTACTGCTTCCAAACTGGTATGTACACACTGCATGTTTGCCAGTCTTTGTACCTATAACACACTATGCAACTTAATCTAGACTTAAGAGAACAATTGGTCCAGTAAATGTATTCCATGTGGCTTCATTTTCAAGGTAAAATGTGGAAATCAACTATGAACTATAGCTTCATAATAATGTGGGGTTCCTAGTTATGGCAGAAATTCTTACTGGACAAGGGTATGCTACTCTATTTCCATCTAAAGGCTGTCCATACATAGGTCGCTACCCTACCTAGAATGCTCGAGCGGTCATTGTTACATCACCACACTGATTTCAAGCTTTCGTCATTTGAACCATGCACACCATTGGTCCCCATCTGAATAATGGCAATCGAACAGGTATTTACCAACATGTTGGTTCCCTGTTCGATCAAGCTTTCTTCAAACAGGATTGATTGATCACGTTTGAAGAAAGAGTGGCTGCGTTCAATTCCCCAAAATCGATCATAGCGAAAGCACACAGTGATTGACTGTTCGGCAATCTAACTAAACATCGACCTGTATATGGGGACTTTAACCCTCCATTATTTAAAACAATCCAGCCAGTGGGAAGATTTTTTTGTGTCCTCAGTGTCTCATTGTCCTCATGTTGTGGCAGTGCAGTTGGTTGTGGCCCCCATGTTGGTGTAGGAAGTTGCCAAGCCTGGTTATCTACAAAGCCAAAAACCATAGTGATCCTAGAAGTGCATTGAGTGCTGATCTATCCTGACAGCCAATGTCTACCTGCGCTGCATTAGATGTTGTCAGCAGTCATTGCCTGGCAAAGGAAGCAATGAGTGGAAGCCTTCTTCTGTCAGCTCTTTGATTATAAGTGAGTATTTGTAGTGTGGCTACACCAATGATCCAGAAGTGAGTGATGCTGCAGCATTGACCGGGGTTACCTGGAAGTGACCAAGCATTTCTGATTGCATGCTTCACCCCAGACCAATCTTGTATTTTACACTCCACTAGCAGGGCACCTGCCGGATGAACCAGATTTTTTAAGGTGCACATACTTTGTTCAAAACACTCTGGATTCAATAAAGTAATGTCCATGCAAGCTGGTTTATATATTTATATATATATATATACAGTCTTTCACCATCACCTTTCAGGCCAGGGATGGGGTGCAAGCTTAGGGACTAGCTATGCTAAAGGGGGAATTTTTCCTTCTCAGCTCCTAGCTCTTCCAGAGCATAACACTTACACAATGACTGCTGGGTCCTGTAGTTCCCCAGGCCTGTGGAAAAGATCTGCTCCCATAGGAAGGAAGATGACTTGAAGAGGTGGCTGCCAATCGTCTACAGCCATATTCCGTATGACAATCCCAATAACTGGTTGCTTGGTAGAACTGACAATATAAACAAGAGATTCTAGAGCCTTCCAGCAGTTTCTACGATTTACCTGTAAATATACAATATATAAATGTTTCATTGCACTACAACGCTAGAAGGGATCGAATAATCTGTGCCAGATCTGCAGATATTTTTCTTGCTTCATATTGATTAGGATATATCATAAATATGCTTGCATTGCAGACATGTGAATATTTTTTCTTTGCCCAGGCTTATTCTTTTAATGAGATTCCGAGTCCAACTCCCAACCTTGCTGACCATATTTTGTTACATGTGAGAAATGGAGGAAGCAGTAAGGGAGTAGGTGTAATATTTCTTCTGTTTATCCAGGCAAGCAGTGCGATTTATCAGGATGAAATAAATCTCTGCTGACCCGAGATGATCTACTCCTACCTGACCATCTAAAGTGCACTTAGCAGAAGCAGGATGTCAATACTGTTTACACTACTTGCCGCTACTTCCTTCACCGATAAAAAGATAATCTGTCAGAGAGATTATGGAGGGAGAAATATGAGGACCAAGAGGAAGCATGAGTCAGGTGTTCAATATCCCAAGGGCTCTGCTCAGTCTGAGTGTAACATCCTGTGTACTAGACAAACTGATCTCCAAATATTACAAATTAGGTTACTAAGGCTAAATGACCATTCTGTCCAAGACTGATATTTTAGATAATGGTGGACCATTGTAAGTCAACCTCTGGAATATTTTAGGACTGTATAAATAGTATCCTTGTTGTAGTTATTCCTGTATTGTTTCTGACTACCAGACATGTTTCTGCCCATCAGTGTTGCGGCTCCTGTTCCTGGAAACTGGAACTCCTCATACCTACCCAACCTAGGGTACAGACACAGCTTGGAGCGGCCACTAATAGGGTTTATTACAAACTTTTTTATGTTTCAACTCTACAGAATCAACCAGAAGTGAGCTGTGTTGGCTGACCAGGTCCTATTGGTACAAAAATAAGACAGCTGCTCTGGCTGCGTTGTTATGAAAGGTACAAGGTCATCATCTGGGTTACCATTACCTCTTATGCCCGTGGGATCGATGCCCAGCCGAGCTCAGTGCTAAGACGCCATCACGTGAACACGCATGGCACATGATTGTGCTTGAATCTATTACAATATTGAGCCATGTATGCCTAACTTGACTGAGTGCCTGACCCATATCATGTATATGAAATGGTTGCATGACACAAGAGATACCAATATCAGCATATAGAGGTTTATGTAGTCTATCAATTTATTCACTTTCCTTTTGAATTTAGTTTCTACATTCAAAAGGAACTTTCGATTCCGTTGTCACACAGAAATGTACCATCTTGTTAGAATGATCATCCTGGCTTAGCACATTTCATTGACTAAACACATTCATTATTTATTCCATTGTTCTGTCATCAATGTCTATAAAGCTGATCCAGATTAGATAATCTTCCAGATCACTAGTAATCACCCCCAGCCATGCACCGATGTGTGTTCAGAATAAGGTTTGGGGGACATCCTACTTATGGTTATAAAACCAAACCTTTTAGGTAGATCTGGCAACACTTCTTTTTGGCCCATAGGACGAGATGTTTTGGCCCATAGGAGGAAGTTGGAAGCTACTATACTGTCAGGTTATCAGGTTAGTTCAGGAGCAGGCAAACTCGTGGACACGTGGCCGGATCCGGCCCATTTATCTTTCTTATCTGGTCCTTTGTCACCTTGTTGAAAAGTTGCTCCCCTCCGCTTGTTCACTGCACATCATGCCTAGAGGTGTCCAAATGTCATCTAGGGGACGATGCAGTGATGATCATGACATCCTCATGGTGACAACAGGCAGTCTCCAGGAATTATCTCTGCTCAATGAATGAGCAAGTGTAGCGATAACAATGCCCCTATTACACATAAATTGGCACCCTATGGCGGGTCGGCCATTACAGATTCTTGGTCTGGCCCCTTTATCATATTTAAGAAGCAATTGTAGCCCAAGAGTCGAAAATTTTGTCCCAATTTCTGGGGGGAAAAACACAAGCCATATGGTCTTAACCCTAATAATAATACAGAGTACCAATTTAGTTCAGTAAAATACAAACCAGATGACAACCTTAGTTTTGACAGTTTTTTTCCTTTACTTTCAGCATTTTAAAGAAACAGTGACATACACTGACATGGTGTATTGAATGGGGTATAACTGTGTAGGTGGCATGGTATATTACTATGAATTACTTTGCATGAGTGCATTTCTCTGTCACTAGGCTGTACAACATGGTAAGGTTACTATGTACAGTACACCCACAGCATAGTGTGCTGCTCAAACAAACATCTAGTAATGGGAATGGAGATCCGTATGGTACATCCTGGCAGCTGTTTCCCAATAAAGCCTTACCACGGTGCAACAGGCAACTCTGCAATATGCCCCATGATCCTTCAGACACACTTAAGCTAGCCATAGACTGGCGATTCTCCCTCAAAAGATGAGGGTTTGACTGCAGCCGGGTGACATCATCACAGGGCACTCTTTGTGTGCTGGCCATTACTTTGGATAGGGACTGCATCCCCCATCCAAAGTAGTTGGATCGGACAGGAATCTATCTTACAGGAATTGATGTGTGAGTGACAAACATCGCGATTGCTGTATGTTTAGCAGCGATTCCTGTATGTGACATCACCACACTGTGATCGCTTGCTGCCCAAACGCACAGGAATCCATACATGTATTGTTAGTTAGCTTTAGGTTGGTTCTCTTAATTACTGGATTTCCACCTGTCCAATATCGCTCTGTCTGTGCCAAGTGATTTTTTTTACTTTCGTGATGCACTCTACTCATGTGGACCATTAGTCCAGGACTTATTACACTTGCTATAAAATCTTCCTTTCATACATTCTATGAAAGCATTTTTCATAGGCATGCGTTTTTCACATTACATCTGCGTTCGCGTTTTTGAACAAATCAATAAAAAAATGCATGAAAAATGTATCAAAAATGCATACAGCGATATGTTTTAACAAAAGCATGTGGAAAAGCAACACATACAGTGTTAATGGTAACATTGATTATCTATGTAAAAATGCACGCAACGCATATAGTTTGAAGGGGCCTTAAGGCATTAATTGTGGTGGGTTCTATGTGGAGCCATAACCTCTTAGAAATAAATATAATTTTTGGGCAAATTAGCATGGCGGGTGTAAATAATTATTATTGCTCCTTGATTTTTGCCCTCTTTAACAAATTGAAATATGAAAATGTTAGGGCTCCAGAGAGCCCTCCCGGTCGTTGGGGATCCAGGGGTGTCCTGCAGACACACCGGAAACATGTATGTGACCTAGGAAACCATGCTGTAATTCCGGACAATTTGCTCATAGAAATGTATAGGAAGCAGTGTTCCGGGCACAGTTTGCTTATAGAAATGTATAGGACGCAGTATACCACATCCTAAGCATCGCACAAACAGCGTGCCCATAACGCCCCCATGGTTGCTGGGCCGGTATAGCTTAGACCCAGTCTTACCTTGGGGTGCACATAACTTTTTAAGTGAGCTACTCCAATGAGTACCAGGAGATGGTACTCACCCCATATGTAGTGTGGGTTTAGTTAGTGTGGTCTTCTTCCCGGTCCTTTGCGTCAGCCTCCTGCATGGTTGGTTCTGCTGCAGATGGACCTCCCTGTTCCTGATTGAGCCTCCGATTAGCTGTCTCCATCCACAGGTCATCAGCTCGCTTTGGGTCAAATGTAACTCTCACAGTACCACCCTATTTGAGCCCCCAGATCTCATACCTCAGTAGTGTGACCCTGAAATGTTCTGGGTCAGTAACTTACTCCTCTACCAGCAGTCCGCATGTCAATCTTTCATAGTCATATTCCAACAGTGCTTTTCTCTTATCAAATTTTACACTTGCATATGCCTACTCTGACTTTCATCTCCCAGATTACAAACGCTAAAAGTCTAATCTTTCTTTTTTTTAGATTACTTGGATTAGTAATTTACATTCCCAATTTCACACCTCTAACTGCAACCTTTCATAGTTATTTATGTTTCCCTGTGCTTATCCAAGTGACATAATTGTTTACATTTAACAATAAAAACTGAAAGCATGAAAGCATTTTGGCAATCCAAAGAACTTTTACTAACAAACTAACTTTTATAGTAATGTATACATGATAAAGTGAAGCAATATCAACTTCAGCCACTAGATGTCACTAGTCAACATTTGCTGTCAAAGTATTGAGCACAGCACTGGCTTCCTTGTCACACACCAGGGAAGTAGGGGGCAGTGGGGCATGCTGCGTGATTTCTCCCCCTTCTGAAAAGTACGCAGATGCGCAGAGGCTGCTGTCAGGTCACAGCACGCAGTACTGGGAAAACAGGACCCAGTATAGCAAGAAAGAAAGGTCCCCCTATTACATGTTTTTGGTAGAACAAAAGTTGATTGTACAGCAATTGTATGGTAAGATTGTATGGTGTATGGGGGGCTTTACCATACAATTTCTGTACAATATTTTCTTCTACCGAAACCATGTAATATGGGGTTCTTTCTAACCCTTCTAATCACTATGTATTCTATCAGGGAGGACCCAGCACTACATAGTTGTTGGTAGATCTAAAGGAAATTGTATGGTGTGATCTAAAAGTGTATGGGGGCTATAGTCACTAATACTAATATCTTGTCATTAAGAAGTGCATGAATTATAACAACCAGTTTGCTCCAATGGTTTCATGGGGTTTCTCGAGCAGTAGCAGATATATCTCTATGTGCCTATATCAGACGTGTGCAAAGTAAGGCCGGGGGATCAAAACCGGCCCTTTAAGCAGCCCATACACGGGTCAGATTTTCAATCAATCGACTTAAAACGATACATTTTTTAGTAGATTGATTGAGAATTGAGTTTTGCCCACCTGGTTAAATCGACTTAATCCGATCAAAATTGAGTGAAAATTCAGTCGTTTTTTGATTGGACTGGATGGTAAATTTTGATCGGTCGATTGAAAATTGGTTCGGTATTTTGAGAACCAAGTGTGGTCAACCAATTTTTGATCGATTTTTTTCTACCTATTCTACCTCACTTCTGATTGAAATTTTAATCGGACTATTTTGGATCGATTGTTTTGTGGATTGAAAAAAATCGATCAAAAATCTTGTATTACATATGGCCCATGATACAATCGACATACAATTTTATACCGACTTAAAAATTGATCGTTTTAAGTTGATTGATTGAAAATCTGACCTGTGTATGGGCTGCTTAAGTGTTTTAATTTGATCCTTTGTCATCTTGGTGTCAAGACGCTCTGTCCTGATAAGTGAAGATAATACCTAGAGGATAATTGTTTGAATTGTTTTTCTTGAGGCCATAGTCTGCAATAGAATGTTTAGGCTTCTCTATCAAAAGCTTCTATTTATAATTTTTTTTAACATTAATTTTTTTTACATATCCTGCCCTAGCTACGTGAACTTAGCACCCCAATGCCGGGTGGCTCTTGCAGGCTCTTGGTCCGGCCCCTATGTCACATTTAAAACCCCATTTTGGCCCAGGAGTTAAAAAGTTTGCCCACCCCTGACTTATATAGGTCTAAAGCCAACATCACTTGGCAGTAGCAGTATGTGTGACCAGTGGACACTCTTTCCATTTAAAACCAAAGATTAGTGAACTTTCTCTCTCTCTCTGTTAAAGGCTGCCATACACGGCACGGATTCGTGCCGGATTCTGGCGCGATGGATTCCGGGCGCGTGCACGCGGATCCATCGTGCCGGAATCCCCTGCAGCCCACCTTGCCCGTCCGATCGCATCCGATGGATCAGGGGCACAGAATCGGATCTGAGGAAGAACCAACCTGTTGGTCTTTTCGGTCCGATTCTGCTCTGATCAGGGGGCGTTGCGGTCCGGGAGGCGAGCCATCGGACACGGATCCCTCCCGGATCCGGCCGTACAAGGTGGGCTGCCACGATCGGATTCCCTAATTGGCTAATCGTTCTCACCTGTGGATGCCGGCGGAATCGCCGGAATCCATCGGGTGCTGAATCGATCAGCCAGGGAATCCGTGCCGTGTATGGCTAGCTTTAGGGATGTACTGATCACACGAGTATACAGTACCATGAGCTGTGGATATATTACATTTTATCAGGGTTTCCTGACACCTGAAAAATACTTTCAAGGGGTTCTTCATGATAAAAAGAGAGTCTACACACTACAAAGCTATAAAATATTAAGTTTGATAAGAGACTGACACAGGCTTCATTTATATTGGAATTGTTCCCTTCTTCACCTGATGATGGCAGCAGAGGGCAATCCTTCAGTCGCAGCAAACAAGCTCACCAGTAACAGTAAGAATTATGCCTGTTACTGGTGCCAACTGATAGTTATTTGAACAGCAAACTGTGAAATCCATTAGCCCAACATTCAAATGAGTTCATCTGGGATTTACAGGACTTCTACTAACTTGTAACATGTAAATGCTCATCATCTAGTGATGCCTTGGTGTTCAGGACAGAGTTTGCAGCAATCTTTGCATGTTTGCCACTTTAATTTTAGGTTCACAATTAAGGAGTTACACTTAACAGATCTTGTCTACTTTTCATTGCTAGCTATTGATTTTGTGAGCCAAATATCAAGCCGTCTATACCCTGTTTAAAGCCCCTAAAATGTACAGTAATTGTCACCAAAACTCCTGAGAGCTAGAAGAAATTTCAGAGACCATGTAAAGCAAAAAAATCTTGAATTTAAGGTGTTTCATTAATTTACATTGTTTTTACATTATTTTTCATAACATTTATATTTACTTAAAAAATAGAAATGGGTTCCCAGCTATTTTAATTTCCAACCTTTTATAGGCATGGGGGTGGTCTGCAGGTAAAGAGCTCTGGGGTGTCATTTGTTATGCTTTATGTGGTTTTACATCTTGGAGCATATAACTAAACGAGAAGCAAGTTAAAGTGTCCTCTCTATTTAAATCACGTGGTATTTCAACCTGTCTGTGTGTTTATTTCTTAGGTCAAGAATATGTAAGGGGTCCTGGGGACCCCTATACTTATTCCATAGGGTGATCTCAGGGAATCCCTTATTAAAGGGTCCTCTAGATCCTCAGTGAGCCCCATTACATTTGGAATTAGAATTGTAAAAGGAAGAAAGTAAAGCAAATTCATGAGTGTCCATACTGTAGGTATACTGTCCTGATAAATCTGCTAAAAATGATACTGCGTCTGATAAATAACAAACAGGCAGGATTTCACTAAAACCTTAGAGAGGCCAAAACTCCAATTATCTTACATCTCTGTGTCTGACAGAATAGTAGGTTAGGGCTCTTTCACACCGTGTGAGATAACATTATATGGTGTCTTTTAAGCCCCTTTCAAAACACATGGCGATTGGGAATTTTGGCAGATTTGCTGATCTTTTTATGGGTCCACCTCTTTGGCATCAATGTTGCAGAAGAGTAGGTGGCAATGTCAGTATTTTCTGCCCCACATGTGAAGGGGTAGGGCGGGGAATCATGGCAGATTACATTGTAAGCATGCTTTTAAAAAAAGTGTGCTATTGGCGAATCACCCAGTAAAGTTCAATGGAAAAAAACACCCGTGTAAGGGGAAAATATTAAAAACATTTAAAAGGTTCTTGACTTGGCAATATTTGCCCACTCTTGCAAGGGCTTTTCCATAGCATATCCAAGATAAGGTAACCACACAGATGTACTATTTGGATTTATGTCTGGGCTTTGACTGGCGCATTAAAAAAAATTTTTTGTTTGTCATTTTTGCATTGAAAGGTGAAATTAACCTTTAGCTGGGTGGCTGAAGGTTTTAGGCAACAAGGGCCTGGCACATGGAACTGTTCATAATCCACCATAAATAAACACCTAGTTCCAACTCAAGAAAATTTACTTAAATCATAATATTGCCACTACCATGCTTTACCATGGGGATGGTGTTTTTTGGTGATATAAAGTTTTTTTTGTTGTTGTACCATTTGGAACACTTTAAACCAGCCCATAACACACTGTACCACACACTTCCGGAGGCAAGAAATATATAGGGCCTGGGTTTTTTTCTCGATGAGAAAAGGCCTTCCAATAGTCTCACTTACCTGTGACTTTATCTCCTCCCCTAATTTCCCCTGGGGTAAGCCCTGACTCTGGTGCTCTTTCTCAATTTACCTCTCGCTATCTTCTCTTCCTCTTCTTCCCTTTCTTTTTCTCTGCCCTCTCAGGGACAATGGTTTAAATGGATCTTTCCCCCTCGTTTACCTTGTTTATTTTCTTAATGTTGGTTAATGTTCTTGAATGTCGGCTACCTCAACATATGGCTCAGTCAAGCCCTCCGAGCTATTCTTCTCATGCGCTGATGGGAACAACTTTGCAGTTATATGTTCTTGACTATAGTTTGCTTGCACTGAACCGATTTATTGCCTTAAACTAGTGGTGCCCAACTAAGTTATTATGCTCAGCATCACTAAAGGGCCAGACATACCATTTTCCATCTAAACTGAGTTGTGTAAGCATTTTATAATAAAACAATGACAGCAGGCAGAGCTAGGAGACAATATTTATGTTTGAAATGATACTTCAAGCATAAGGGAACACTGTAGGGTGGTAATGCACATTTTGTGTCATATACATCGTCAAAGGTTATGTGCCTCATAGATATCATCAAAGTCTTTTCTCAGGTTATGTTCCGCAATATATATTACACAATCACCCCCCGTTCATTGTTGGGAGCATAGGCACTCACCTGTCTGCTGATCCTCCACCAACACTAAAGGAGAAGCGAGGAACTTCCTCAGGCACCATCTTGGGTCGCTGATTTTACATACTTCAACGCATGATTTTACTGCATTTTCACATGTATCCTGGGTTGTACCCAGCTGTTTTCCTATATTGATATTTAATATTTCAATACAAATATTGAACCAGAGAAAATGCCTTCCGTCAAGTTGGAGGGAATTATAAACATTTCCATTAGACTACAGAACAGAACATATATAGTTTCATATTACAGGGATCCTCTGATAACAAAGGTACAGACCTCTACATACTGGAACTTCCTGATGGGAATTTCATTGTGATTAATATAGTCTTTCCTTATTCAATGTAAACAATACATTCTTTAGTAGGTTCCAGAGGAGGAGAATGAGAAGATATAGTATTAGGATTCAACGTTCTGTGTATCTTCCCTTTCTGTTGCCATTATCATAGATAGCATTCAGTACACTATAAATAGGTTCATGTAAACATGGTTCATAGGCAATTTACCTCAAACTGATGTTTGAGGATGAACCCTAATCCACTAGGAATTCTTGATAACTGACTTTCTAAAAGTATTTCTTTGATCTTGCAAACCACATGTGATGTTACTGACCTAATATGACTACAGTACATTTTGTAGTAAGTAGTCACCCTACTTTTAGGTTTTTCCATTGCTTGTGTTACATCCTGGAATTAGAAAATTACATAAAAAGAATTTTAAAAGGTGACAATTTAATTGTGGTTGTAGTTGTAGTCATCACTATGTGTCTATGCATTGCCAAATCACCATGAACTTCTGCAAGTTGTTTATGACATTTATGACATTCCTACCGATTGTGAACATCTGGATCCAGCAATTGTATTCTATTCTTTATTCATTCATGGTTAGTGTAAAACATGTACCTTTCATTAGCTGCCTCCCTTGCAATCATAGTCAAAATGCTACTTTGACAGATAGCTTAAATATAATTAGTGCCATACTGCTGGCACTGACCTAAGAATTACTGAGGTACCGTCAAATGTCAAGTCAAGTCAATAAGAATTTCTAGCAACTTCTGTGGAACCCTAGCTGGGAATATTTTGGTTAGATGGTTGCAACAGCAGCTTACAATTTTTGTTAAAGGTTCTGGACAGTGGTGTAGTATTTTTACTGGCTTATTCCCAAAAAACCTTCAAGCATTTGCACTTTAAAGTGTAGCAGAGAGGGGAGTGAGAACCACGCTCCCTTTAAGATGCCGGACCAGCAGGTTGACGCTGAGTCCCGGGATCAAAGAAGAAGTACTGCAGCATTGCTTCTGCTCTCCTCAGGGATACTCATTAGGCCTATCAGTACCGGCATGCCTGCAGCCCGGGAGCATAATAGCACTCCCCTGTGTACTGTGCTATGGTATCTACCCGGTGCCATAGTTCCTGTGCTGTCATTCCAATTGGGTGGAATCATTCCCCCCCCCCTGTTGGCTAGGGCCTGCCTGGACTCCCGTGGCATCATTGGAGCTGCGCCCTGTGCCCCTATCCGCTGGCTTGCCTACTGGGAACCTCTGCCATCTGCAGTGAACCCTCATCTGTTCCCTGGACCCACTTGGGGTAAGAAAGCTGCCTATGGCCTCTTCACCACATGCGGTGGAAACAGTGAACCTACGCAGTTCTGGACATTATTAGTTGGACTGTTTGCCTGAGGACTGCTGTGAGACCACTACGCGTCTCGGTGTTTCAAATAAAGTTCAGTTCTAAGCATCAACAGCCGCCTCTGTCGTCTGGTTGATTCCTGTAGACAACAAATGTAACATTCTTGGCCAGCCTCCCTCAGTCTTTAAAGTACCTTGCATTTGGTTGCATCTGTATTTCCCTCACCCCTAACCAGTTAATAAGCCCCTATTGACAAAATGAACATAATGCTAAATGTTTACATGGTTGCTGCTATCTCTTTCTGGACCTATGTATCTACTTTCCTTCATCTTTCCTTCATTGTCTCAAGTATGTTCAAGAATCATAGTGTCATAAACCAGAAAATTAGGCCAGCACCAAAAATTCAAATGAGACGCCCATATTGACGCCCCAACAGCCAAAGGTTGAAACGGGGGGCTCTAGGGCCTTTACTCTGGTCCTGCTACAGAGGGAATATGTGCTACAAATAAAACTTTATGGTACATCTTAATCTGCCATGGCTGGCCTCTGTACTCTATCCAGCACAGACTTCAGGGGACATCCGCGCAGAATGGATCACAGCGAAGACATTGAGCCCTCTATACCCATTCTATAGGGTGGGTGATTTTATTTTTAAATAATGTTTGATAATTTTTTTCAGTTATTACATAAAAACATTTATATTTTTAGGTAAACATTTAAAAAAGTCAAAATTTCACTGTAAAAATTTTAATTGAGGCCACATTCGATTTTCGCAATTTTTTACGTCCCTACCTCCAATACAGTTCTGATTGTAAGGCGTATAGCCTGTTGTTGAGATGACCCTAAACTCTGAACTGCATTGTGTGTTATATAATTGTGTCTCACACTGAAAACCACTCAGATCAGAGCCTATTGGACTGAGGGTCCCCATACACCTTTAAATTTCTCTGTCAGATTTCCTTTAGATCTCCTTTTGTTTTACCAAAACCATGTAATATGAGGCACGTTCTAAACAATCAAGTCTACCTGTGTTCAATCGCAGAGGACCCCGCACTACATAGTTGTTGGTAGATCTAAAGGATATCTGACAGAGAAATCTAAAGGTGTATGGCCTGATGCTGAAGTTTTTGTACTTAAAGAAGCAAAAGTATGTTTTATTATGAATAATATTATCATCTTTTATTTATACAGTGTCAACATATTATGCAGCACTGTACATTAGAGTTGAGATACAAAGCCCTATACAGTATTTAAAAAGGACATTTTGTTAATCTGGAATACTAAAGCCATTGATATACATTATATTTAAAGTTTAACATTTGGAATTTTCTTCTCTGTCTGTTATTTTCAGGAATAAACATTTGTGGAGTTAAAGTGAGAGACACATCAATTATTTATTTCTGTTTCATTTAAGTTAAAAAGATGCAGGAATTCCCATTTCCAGTGACATTTATTCTGCATTTCCTGTGTCCAGGCTGTTCACTATGTAATTGTTGTACAAGCCGTACAAGTGCATGAAGCTCAGTCTATTAGTTTCTCATTTCCAGGATTTATTATTGGATTAATGTGCTTTTCTATAAGTTATTAGCAGCATATGGTAAACTTCTCTCCTTATCCTATATAATGCACTGAGCACTACATGCTCTGTTCTATACATAAAAAGTGCAGTGAAACTGCCATTCTCATCAGCCAAATCCCTGCCAAGCACATCTTTTGTCTGCTTGTCTACAATATGTTAAAAGTCTGGGATCAGCACTGTTAGATACAGGGGATTTTGTCTACCAGGCAAAAATGTTAAACCTTCTATAGCTGTTGCATTGTTAGTGCAGGCTCGCGATAGCAGCCCCTGTCTGAACTGTGATATATATTGGGGTGTCCAATTTTTCTGTCTGTCAGATTTGTTGGCTCCTGTGTTGGGTTGGACAGCATCCAGCGCAAAGATGTCCCAGTATTCTGGAAAAGTAAGTAGAGAGAATAAGCTTGGCTCTGTATAGTCGATATATAAAAAAGAGAGAAACAACATGTTTCATTGTTTAAATTTGTAATCTAAGGATGAACAATGGTTATATATACATATACATATATCCTTCCTTCTATAAAATAGAAGTCTAAACATGTAAAGATATAATTACCACAATGTATTCATTTAAAATGTTTAATACAAACTCTATTACAACAGAGGAATGAATACAGTGTTAGACCATACTGCATCGATACAGATATCCTTATTTTACCTGTATATTCATGTTGTCAGATAATTTGCAGTGTTTATTTGATTCCCAGACATGCTATTGCTTTTGTTTACATTTTTACTATTTTAAAAAAAAAATGTTTTTTTTATTTTGGAGCATTGATTATGTTTACTCTGGCTTGGTGTTCTAACCTAAATTAAGTGGATCTGATCATTGCCCATACATCTGCATTTTGAAGTAGCTTAGCCTTGTATAGGTTACAGGTCATGACTTGGAGGTAATGGAGGATATGTACTAGCATTGCATCTCTGAATAGCCAGTCAACATTTGCCCTATTTTGGAGAAAGGGGGGGGGGGGGGGGGGGGGGGGGGGGTCACATTGCCCCCCTCCATCTGGCACTTTTGCTGCCAGGTAATTCAATTGGAAAATACTGAACAGAGTCTTCCCTTATACTTGATACTATGATATATTGCTACAGCAACATACAAGCATGAGATGGAGGACATCTTTGGCTGCACAGTTTGGCTGTTGAGAAGCCAAAAGACTAGATTGTTGCTGAGCAAGGCATGTCTGCTAAGGCCACAAAGGCAGCGCACACATGAGATAGATGTTTAAACAAAATAAAGGAGGTTTGGGACAACTATTAGGTTTGAACAATTAGAGATAGAGAGACCCAGAAGCTATGGCAATTATTAAAACCACAATCATCCCACTAGAGTTTTTTATGCATGTTGCTTTCCTGTGTAGAAATCCAAAATCCCAGACTTAGATCCAATCTTAGCTAGCCCCTCCACCCTGAACAGATGTATTTGGGTAGACAAAGGCATGTGTAGTAGAGCTGGACAGCCCAGACCGATTAGGAACATGCATTATCATCCTCTATTTTTTTTATTTTTATGCTTTATGGAATATGCAAAAAGACAGAAAGTGCCAATTCTGGAGAACCAAGCTGAAGGGCCTGGGCGAATTTCATATTCTCATTGAAGATGGAAATTTTGTGATGTAATGAGAATGACATATAATGGAGGTGCATTTAGTGAGAAAGGTAGATCTACATAAAAAGATATTTTATCTTCAAAGAAAAGAAAACTTTAACTTTTTTCATAACGGGTACTTCACTGGGTTCCTTGTTCTATTATTATAATTCTAATCTACCAGGTTTGCTTTGAAACGGGCTTGCTTGGCTGACAAGCCTGATATTCCTAGGACCATTTACAAGTTCACTTCATGACAAAAGAATCCAGAATCCAAACCATGCCATCTCCAGTCACCATTTGGGATGTGGCAGGTATCGTGTTTTACAAAGAAGTCAATTTACTTAAAAATTTCTTGAAAAAAAAGTATATTGGTGTATGACAACAATAACAACTTATAAAAAATGGCAACAAGTATTTTATGCCTGTGCCAGAATGGCCTAACTAGAGCCCTTGTGTACACCAACTTGGATGGCCCAGCAACTTCTCTTCCACTAGGTCCATTTATATAGTACAAAGTGTGCTGCTTTATCTAGTTGTGACTAAGCACAGAGTATTGTGACAAGGTATATATAAATAGTTGAATGAAGATAGACGATGGGTGAAAAAAGTAAAATTGACTTCTTAAATTGATGTTTAATATTTGAGTGGTCGTGAAGCTATTCTAAATATCAATACAGACGTATACTATATGAAAGCGTTTTACTCAACAAGATAAAAGGAGCCCAAACTGTTTCAGAACTGATTATTATCTATTAATATTATCATCATTTATTTATATAGCACCAACATATTACGCAGCGCTGTACATTAGAGTGGAGATGTAAACACACAATACCACAAAGGTACAGGTATAACATAGGAGGAGTAGTAGAGGACCCTGCCCGGACGGGCTTACAATCTAAAAGGTTGGGGAACAGAGTATACAAGAGGTGGGGGGAGCGGGACTGGCATGGTGGTGATGTTGGGAATGAGAAGATGGATAGGCCAGACTGAAGAGGTGGGGTTTTAGGGCTTTTTTAAAAGTGCTAAAAGTAGGAGAGCGTTTCAGAGAGTAGGGGCGGCCCAAGAGAAGTCCTGAAGCCTTGCATGTGATGAGGTTATTAGCCGTGATGTTATTAGTAGGTCACTGGAGGAGCGGAGGGGTGGTTAGGGGTGTATTTGTGTACCAGGTTGGAGATGTAAGGAGGACAGGAGGTGTGGAGTAATTTAAAAGCAAGGCACAGAATTTAATTCTCTGGAAAATTAGAAGCCAGTGTAGAGATTTGCAGAGAGGAGCAGCAGATAAGGAGCGGTTAGAGGAGTAAATGAGTCTAGCAGCGCCATTCATGATGGACTGAAGAGGCGTAAGTCTAGTGACAGGAAGACCAGAGAGGATGATGTTACAGATGATCTAAGTAAAAGCTAAGACAGTTTCTTCTTTAGTCCGCTTAACAACGACAATCTTGCTTCATATCTGAAAGATGATCTGAAAATACAATAAGAGATGTTTGATACTTTGCTCATCGGAGATGAGGAAACACAGAAGAGTGCAAATTCCTGAAAAATAATGACTAATAATGACCAGGAGGTTTACACAGATGATGTGTGCCTGAATGTTGCAATGTTTTCCTTAAACTCATGCAGTATATGCAGTGTCTCCCCAGAATTAATTTACAGGTCATAAATGTGGACAGCAGTGACTAATAATACACGTCCATCGTACTCAGAACTGAAGTGAAAATGGGATTTTAAGTGGGTCCATATTGGTTCTGAGGGTCCTGGTGTGAAATGTTACAAGTGATATCATCTCATTTTATATCTTCTGTAAATCCAGCAGAGACATTAAACAGGTTTATTGGACAGGAGCATCTGCAAATACTTTCCACATAGCACATCTTTCCTCCCAGATTCTCTTTTTGTAAAAACGTAGATTTTTTTGTAGAAACGTAGAATACTAAATCTTGAACAGTTATTATTGATGATCATTGCTGTACAGTAATGTGTGTATTCTGATTTAATTACACACAATCAGCTTCCGTTAATTCCTGGTAGACCCTTCTATCCCGGCCTTGCTTTCCCTGGCCTGTCCTTTCATTCATTGGACTTTAGCCCCATCAATTTTTAAAGTTCAGCATCACATGCAGGCAACTTATAGTTTTTATGAAGCACTCTGTACAGCCCTTCTGTCAGCTTTTATCTTTCTAAATCACAGAAATAAAATTAGCATGTTAATGAGGGGAAATCAAGAATCCGGAGAAGGCAAAAACTTGAGGTTTTAACTCAATTGCCAATTGTAGTTGCCGTGGCTCTTAACATACTGGCGTGAATTATTTTAGGGAAGATAAAGCCGGTGTCATTTATTGTGCATATCTAGGCACCCATGTCATACACACAGGCTCTGCTGTTGTTTAATGGTGTTGCTATAATGTTACTATTTTCTTACTTCTAATAGTCAGTTACATTGTCTGTCTTTCCTTTACAGTTACAGCACATACCATACAACCTTCCTTTGAGTGGGCTTCACAGAAAGGAAGTGCACTATATCAAAGATATGCTCAATCCTCCAATTTAACTATAATATTGTCTTTTGACAATCATTTTGCAAAAAGTAGATGTAGAGAAGGACTATGTGACTCTCTAGATCTGTGATTCTCAACCTGTGGGTCGGGACCTCCTTGGGGGTCGAATGGCCATTTCACAGGGGTCATCGAGTTCACTGAAAGCATTAGAGCAGCAGTGCTGATGCCCACAAGTGGGTGGGAAGTTAGGAGGAAGAGTAACATTTTAACTATTTACTACCTAAAACATACAATGCTGTTTCTAGGTCCACTTATTTACATACTAAGAAAGATCATAGATAATTGAGCACGACCGTCAACTGTGGTTATACATTTACAGTGATGTCAGTGGCCAGAAGGGCCCTCAGTGGTTGTATGGGGCCTGGGCAAAGACCACAAAGTAAAATTGGGTCAGTATGAAGGGTGTTTAAGTTGCGTGTAACATCATTGTATATATACTTGAATCACAATTTAGTAAGCACTTGCTTGCCATGTAACTACAAGTTCTGTTAGAATCCAATGGTCCATTGAAAGTTTTTTTCAGTTTTTGGTAGATCAATAGCTGTGGTTGTCACATGATTACATATCTAATTTTGTTTCAGATCATCTTCTATGAGGGAAAATGCTTCACAGGACGGAAGCTGGAAGTCTTTGGGGACTGTGACAACTTTCAGGACCGAGGGTTCATGAACCGCGTCAATTCAATTCGGGTAGAAAGTGGAGCTTGGATCTGCTATGATCACCCAGACTTCAAAGGACAGCAGTACATTCTGGAGCGAGGAGAATACCCAGACTTCCATCGCTGGAATGGACACAATGACCACATGGGGTCCAGCAGACCTGTCAGAATGGTTTGTGTTGTCCTTTATTGCCTTAATATGAAATAATTATATAAATATTTATATAAGAATTTACTGTATATGTATAATGATATAATATCATATGTTGTTTCTTAATTAGTTGATGTAGGTGATTTTCTCATTTCTTTGCCAAAACTTTGTTCTGCCAGTGGTGGGCACTGAATAGTTTCTCTGCTATAGATAAGCACATGATCATTTTAATCAGCTGATCAGTCGGATCTGGGATTTGTAGGTCTGCAGGCAGAATAACTTACTGTGCATCACTGTGCATGGCTCCCCAGGATGAACACCTTTTATCTGGGTTAAATGTTTCCCAATGTCACCTATTTTACCCAGTCAGTACTGTACACATGTCTGTACTGTAGCATGTGCACCTTAATTTTTTTCTTTATTCATTTGGTTAAATAACCAACAATTCAATTTGTATGTGAAGCCTAATCATACATTGGGATGGGAGGGAAGTCCTGTGATATGTCTCTTAAGGGGAGTGACTGACTATCAAGGTAATTACACAGAAGGGATGCACCAGATCACATAAAATTAGTATTTAAGAGGAAAAAATGAGTTCCATAGTTCAGATACACCTTACACACAATATCTGAAGTTGCCATAGTTGCCTATTACATATCTACTATAGTAAATATGATTTGTTGTGAATTTGGTAGCAATGCATTATTCCTCTCTTCTGCTACCAAATTAAAACATATGTTCCTAGTAAATGCCTTACGTAGTTAAATTTTTTTTTAAATATATGCAAATGCCAGACATTTATTTTTATTGCCTACCACATGTATGTAGAATATTTCAGCTGTAATACTAAATGTATATTTACTCTCTTCCTTCCAGCATGGAGAACACTACAGACTGGAACTGTTCGAGGGATGTAATTTCACTGGTCAGTGTATGGAGTTCTGTGAAGATTGTCCTTTCCTCCAAGGACGGGGTTGGAACAAGAACTGTGTGAATGCCATCAAAGTCTATGGTGATGGAGCGTAAGTATCACATACTAATACATACACAGAAAAATGCTGAGCGGCATATGGTATATTCGAGTTCGTGTAATTTCGTGCATATATTAAGGAACATTTGAAATCCGATTTGACTGTATTATATTGCCTTCCATTGTGCGTCGCTGTCCAAAGATTCGCGAATCAGCTTTACAGCTTCTCTTCTTCATTCTGTGATCTCGGCTAGTATGAGCACTGTGCGTATTGCGCAAAGCCATTCGCAATGCACACAAATATGCGCTATGTATGCCGGTAAACAATGTTGATGCATATTATGACGAATATCCGCCATTGCAAATATCCAAGCGCACATTCGCGAAATGTTGCGAATTCTCAAATGACAGATATTCTCAATATATATTTGAATTTCGCATATTTTCGCTCAACGTTAAGAAATGCAAATAGAAAAACTTTTCAAAACCAATTTAATTGTACAAAATTCTTCTTTACAAGTTTATCAGAGTCGAATTTATTTGAGGTATTAGGTGATTCTAACACAATGTTCTGAGTAACGTTTTTATTACATACAAATGACTTTGTGTTCAGTAGACTGAAAAACAGATGCAGCCTGTTGCCTCTAGTAAGTTTCTTGAAGGCTTTCTATATACACGTGCTGTATTCATTTTTTTTTACTTTCAACTTATTTAATGCAAAAACCTATTTTACGCAAAAAGTGCCAGAGGAATACTTTCTTTTGTAATGTTTCCACAACCATTCCTTACATATCCAGAAATGGATAATGATTAAATGATACCCTATTTAATGGCTTTGCCAATAACTCCCAAATCAACTAGTCAAAATTTAGCGTCCATCTCTTGACATGCATTGTGCTGAAAGATGGTTTGTATAAAAAGTGATTAGAAAAGCATTTGCTTTGCTAGGAACCATTTAAACAAGGGACCGGTGCAAGGAGCTATGGCAGATCTACATTTTCCAAGGTGTGTAAAACTTCAGCCGGCCATCCCAAAAATTAAACCTGTAACTAAATGTAATCAACACTTATATTAAGTAGTTAGGTTAACTTAGCTAGAAGTTGTAGTAGAACACTCCTTTACTGCTTGTTAATGTGCACTACATTATATGTATGTGTTTCCTAAGCTGTGCCAAACTAGGTGAATGTACCTTTTCTGGCAGCACATCGCACAGCAACTTTGCATTGCAATCTCAGTGCATAGCATGTGGCAGATTGATTGAAAGATACAGTAAATGGGCAATAAGATAGTAAGTTGTCATTTGAAATCACTTAACCAACCTTAATGGAAAGATCAACAGTTTTTGAGATTTTTTTAATGTAAGCTAAAAATAACATCAATCCAATATATGTGTGATTCGTTTAGGACAGGGGTGGGCCTAGTTTTGACTAGTGGGCTAGTTTTGACTAGTGGGCCATAATGTTTTTTTAAATTTGAGGGCTGAAATAGGAGGCCGAAACAAGAAGCCTGACAAAGTGTCCTAAGTTCTCCCACCCTAGACAGGAATTACAAATAAAGAAAATAAATATAAAACAATATTAATAAGTAGAAGCCTTTGATACTAAATAAAAGCATTCTACTGAAGGCAAACTGTGGCCATTAGGAGACCCGAACAATCATTCTCTAGGTTTTTTTTCCACTTATTGCAGGGAATGAGGGTAGCTAGAGCATCTTTACACCAAAGTGACAAAGGGACAAATTAAAAGACTAAAGGCCCCCATACACGGGTCAGATTCCCATCTGATTCCGGTACGATCGATTCCGGGCGTGTGCATGCGAAACGATCGTGCCGGAATCGCGTGCAGCCCACCTTGTCTGATCAATCACGTCCGATTGATCAGGGGCCCAGAATCGGATCGGACAGAGAACCAACATGTTGGTCTTTCTGATCCGATTCTGCACACATCAGGGGGAGTTGCCATTTGTGGAGTAAGCGATCGGACACGGAATCGTCCAGGAATCCGTGGGACAAGGTGGTATGCAGCGATCAGATACTCTTAATTGGCCGATTGATCGGAGCTCCGATTCCCGCTGAGATCGCCGGAATCGATCGGATGGGTGATCGATCGGCCATGGAATCGGAACGTCTATGGCTAGCTTAAAGGGCCTGTTTTGGCCCCCAGGCCTTAGTTTGCCCATGGCTGTGTTTAGGCTATACTTTAGATTTTAATGCAGTATATATGTCTAAATTACTTAAAGGCTTAATATAATATTACACACATAATCAAATATAAGAAACAAAAAATAGCCTTGTTAAAGCATTTAAAATGTAAATATAATCACAGCTTCTTTTAGTCAGTAATATACTTACATTTTCTTACATCCAGCCATTGTACCCCTTGAGCAACTGCAGCCTACACTGCTAGTGCTTATTTGTTTTCCTGGTTTAGTCTGTATTTAAGTTTTAATATCACAATGAATCAAGCATACTGTCACTTGTAACTTATTTATTCCTTAAGGAGTGGCCATATTTGTTCTTATTGTCAGACACATGCAGCTGTTTGGGCATTCATCTTTAAAGGATCATTCATCTTTAAAGGATGTCAAATAACTATTTAGGTTTGGAACTGAGAGGATAGGAAGCTTATGTCACCACGCTGTGATTGATCAGGGGTCGATTGCATGGCAATCTACAGTACCCATGTGTGCCCAGCTTTACAGACTGCATTGGTAACTGAAGTTGTGTACAACTCATACACCATTGTAACAGCTCTTGCAAAAAAATATACATGTGTGTTGGCTATGGATAACATTTTGAACTTTCAGCAGACAAATGTCTGTCCAACGTCTCATGTATGTAATTTAATTGTACATTGTTTATCATTCCAGCTGGGTGTTATATGAGGAACCCAACTACCGTGGACGCATGTACATTGTAGAGAGAGGAGACTTCCGCACATTTAATGAGTGGCAGGCTCAGAGCGCAAACATTCAGTCCATCAGACGAGTGGTAAACTACTTCTAAGCACTGAACTCTGACTTTGGTCAAAGGGACACTTGAACACTCAGTACCACTTACCTCTTCTTTGTGAACAATGCCCAATAAATTCTTAAACTGTGTGTTTTGGTTCCATTTATTACTCTGAATACATGTTGTGTTCTGTGTGCCGAATGGGTAAGCATTTACAAAGAGTACTTCGGTAAGATTATTCAGTTAGGCAAAAATAATGCCACTTACAGGAATCATGACAGCCAATGAAAACTCCTAATCCCTCTCTCAGGGGGTTAAACAGTGGTGGTTATATACAGGGGTAATATGGGCTGTTGCCCAGGGCAGCATCATGTTGAGGGGCAGCATCTGGACATCAAAATGTTTTTCTTTTGGCCAGATGCCTCCCCCTTAGAGCAGACATGTCAAACACAAGGCCCGCGGGCCAAATCCGGCCCGCCAGGCCTTGCAATGTGGCCCACGCTGTCATCACTGCACGCCGGGGGGCCGCATACTGACAGGACTTGTCTCTTCAGAGCTCCGCTCGATCCCACCACTAATCCCCTCTAATCCAGCTGATTTTTAATACAAAGGGACCCCCCAGCATCCCAGGGGATATACACTATAGCTCCACTATACCACCACGGAGCTCCGGCGCGACTTTCGGTGAGAGGCCCAAAATCGAGGCCGCGGCTCGGGCCTAGACCGTACCTTCCGGCGAGAGGGCGCCTCGGAACCAGCATCAAGAGGCACCGGAGCGGTTCATACGCTGAGAGGCACGTACCACCTGCGCTCCGGTTTTCATTGTCAGTTTATGACAGTAAACCATTCGGCCCGCGATTTCGGCTGGATTTTAGATTTTGGCCCCTTCTCTGATTGAGTTCGACACCCCTGCCTTAGAGCGTCAACCTATCAAGCCTCCCAGGGAGAGAGAAGATCTGCTGGTGACTCACAGAGTCTGTCAGTCTGGGGGGAGCCCTCCGGCAGTGACAAGAGGTGCTTGTTTGAGGAGTGGCTTGGGTACACCAAAGGGGGTTATTGCCCAATGCACTTATTCCCCTAGAACTGCCCCTGGGGTTAAACATAATTGAATATATAATGTATTTCTAGGGAAACATTTTTTTAGTTTAAGGTGTAGAGAGGACAAGTTAAACCTTCTTATCCCATAAGGGACATTCCCTATTTTGAATTGTTCTGTTGTTACTAAGAAAGAAATAAGGTTGTCCCTATAAGTGTTAAGAGAGGACATTGTTTAATGGGGACAGCTGTCTAAGGTGGACATCCCCATCACTTTTGGAGATTTCCATTAAGGTCCTCTTGCATCTATGGCACAGGAATAAAAAATGAAGCTTCCCCAACGACACAGACAGGTGTTCATTTTATTGTATTCTAGCCTTTCCCTACTTTACTTATGTTTATTAGTAAATATTAAATGTAATAGTTTTCTCAGGATTTTGCAAACAGGCAAAGACCAAGCAACGTGTTCTGCTTTATAGAAAGGGGAGGAAGATGGGCATGAGGGGTCCTTGCTGTGACTACAATATTTTCTGCTAGAGAAAGGCCATTGAGCAAACCAACCTTGTGAATCACTAGTATACCTTCATATGGCGCTAGGTTTTCTTCTTTTTCTAACTTTCCTGTCTTTGTTGCTCTTGTAGTTTGCCTCTCCTTCTGTCTATTAGCCTCCCTGGCGTTACAGGTATTCCCAATTTTCTATTTAAAAAGCAGTATGGGAAATATCAAAGGCATATAATGACATTGTAGTATTAAACAAGCATGCAAAATATGTTTGGAACTCTGTTAATAAAACCCACGTTATATGTGTGTAGTATGCGGTGTTGCGGCCTTGTGTACCACAACCAGCAATCCTAACAATCACACCTCCTCTATGAATCATCACCTTGTCTTCCACACTTCTCTCTCCCGCTATCCCGTCCTGGGTATCGTCATCCGCACAGCGGAACTGGAAGATAATCTGTGTGTGATGTGCAGGTTATTCTCTTCATGTGTCAATGTGTGGCCTAATATGTTGAGACAAGATATATTTCCTCTACATAAACATACAACAGTTGAAATAAATCATAAGTATAGGGAGTTTATAGTAAGACATTCGTTGTTTATATACTGCAGACTAAGTGAGATTATCACATTATAGTTCACAGAATATTTTCATAATCTCTGGTTTACAGCCTGCATAGACAATGTTGAATGAAAAGAGAGAAGAGATAGTGATGGATCAGACAAGATAAATGTCTATAGGAAGGGTCCCTAATTCTAAAACATTATCTAGTTTGATAAAGAAAATAGGAAATTTACTTTTTTAAGAACCTCAACATCACTTATATAGAGGAAAATCATAAAACAGAATGGTTGTCTAGGTCATACCTGTCAACCCACCCTTTTTGGCCGGGAAAGTCACATTTTTTCAGTGGCTTTATCAGCCAAATCCCGATTTCACAAAATCCCAGATTTTGAAATTGGGCAGATTTTGGAGGGGGCGTTATTCTCCCTCCTAAGTTCCCACTTCACATATAGATGATGTGCGGGGTGCACATTATTAGGGAGAGTAATGCCCTCTCCCTCCTAAGCTAGGCAGGAATTAAATAGGAGGGAGGGGACTTTAATCTCCCGATAACGGAAGTGGCGTCAGTATCTGTAATGCAGAAGTATGGCCGAAAACAGGAAGTGGCGGTACGTCCTGAATTCCCTAGTAGAATGATGATCCTCTGTTATTAAAAAGTTTCCTTTAAGCCTTGTGTGCCTAAGGGAAAAAATTTAGTCTTTAAAGAATCAAGAAATCAATTGTTCAAATGAAGCCACTGCATAGTACATTTATCAATTTTGGGACTCCTTGAAAATAACAAACGGGACTGCATGGGCCATTTGCCCTTTTCAAGTCTTTTGTCACAGAATCTATTTCAAGACTGTCCAAGCTTATTGTGAAGTGGTTTGGTGAGGTGAAAATGTGTGGGGGGTGAAAATCCAGCCTGAGTTTTTTTTGTTTACTGTCAAGTATTAGTCATAATACTGATCATTCCAGCTATCCAGACACATTCTACCTAACCATAACATCCTGACCATTTCCCTAGCTTTGGCATACAGAGAATCAGTGAGAAGATTCCCAGCACTGCTCAACTTAATGCTACACCCTGATAGTAGGGATAATCTGCATGGCGAAGTAGCCACAGACTAAATACATGGCTACTGGCAGAGCTCTATGTAAACCTGGGACTGTACCATTCATGGGGGGAGGGTGTCTGCTAGTGAGACTGTGCAGCTGTCACACTGACTTTGTAACTGTGGAATTCACCTTGCTAGCAGTTGAGACAAACCCAGTTCGTCTGGAACCGCTAATGGAGCGAAGATCGGAACAACCTGATATATCCGCAGAAAGCTGTTGTAATACTCTATTTCACCGCAGCATTTCCAGGGCTCCGGAACTGCCCCTTTGGCGTCATGACACCAAAGGGGCAGTTCCGGAGCCTTGGAAATGGTGGGCCCTATGGTGGGGGCCCACCATAGAACTCCATGTTAATGGAGGGGTGTCGGGTGTACTCTGTTGCGATCCCTAGGGGCTGAGTACAGAGTTAAGATTAAGAGTTAAAGAGTTAAGGAGATGAAAATCCACTTGCACTAGAAGCAAGTCTTTTGACTATTGTATATAAAAAAACACTAGTTGGACCATGCTCCCTACATATCATTTTGACTGGGTCTGCTGACCTGTGGAAACTTAAACACAGGCCACATCTGGCCCCTAGGCCGAATTTAGGACATGCCTGATGTATTCTTTTAGTGGCAAAACAATTTAAAAACCATGCAATCTTCCAGAGCAAGGTTCATCCAGTTATAATGGCTATTTAAAACAAAGAAACACAAAATGTATCTACAGATTCTTAGCAAGGGTGTTGTATACACTTGACATGTAAATAGGATGATACAAAAATACAAAAAGCTGAGCAAATAAAAAAAAAACAAGTAACAAACTTGTATAATTCTACCAATACATAGTCTCACTATAGATGGTTGATTTTTTTGGGGGAAAATTCGACCAGTTTGAATTTGTGAATTTATTGCAAAGCCCCTGAGCATGGTATCCTCACCAAGCATGCTGGAATTGTAGGTTCGGGGTATACTACAAAAAAGAAAGTATTGCTTAAATACAAATAGTTTTGCATGTTTTAAGTTCAAAGTCAAGTCGAAATTTCTGAAGTCGAAATTTTCACTTTTACTTTGAACTTAAAGCAGATGTATACTCAATATGAAAAAATTATGTCTTTAAAATAAAGTTTGACTCACCTCTGAGCTGGTATGATAGTAGCTTAGGGTTCCACAGTCCAAAAATAATATACTTACCTGTTGTTCCGTGGTATGAGCGATTCCATATTTATTCGCCAGGCTTCTAAGTTTAACTCCGGGTGCAATATGGCAGGTGGCCACTGGGGGGCGAATTTTCGTCAGTGTATTTCAATCGGGAGCCAAGATCACAAAATAAGGGCTTGTCCCCACTTAGATGATGACCCCCATGTATTTAAATAGGCTCATCCCCACAGCTGCGATCGGCTGCATTGGAGATTTGACTATCTCCAATACTCTCTAGTAGTGTTGTCACCCCAGGACAGGCCTCTGGCCCCCTTATTATTTAGAGGGGGGGGGGGGTTGTAGTCCACACTGGGTAAGGGCTGATAACATTGCTTGAAAAAATCATTTAAATTAAAACAACTAACGATGTATCCCTAGAATACCCCTCCTTGTAGAGCATTTTAACATATGAACCTCTCTTAGATGTAAACTGTACATGTTACCTGGAATTGAGTTTATTTATATTTATTGGTTGCAGAGGGGGGATCTGTTTTTACAGACTTACTTGTTATAATGGAGTTCTTCTTTTCATTATCCTCCATTAAACTCAGGAAACAATAATATTCTGCATCTGCGTAAATTCAAGATGACTGTTCTGTGTCTTGGTGTGTGAGGACCCCTGAAATAAGCCATGTACAGTTCACGGTCATTTAATATGCTAAGCTAGTGATTTATGTCACATTGCAATGTGCTAAGTGTTCTTCAGAATTATTTACTTGAGACTGAAGTTATTTATCATACTTTGTCAAACATGTTTGCTTGTTTTAAGTTTTGTAATCATTCTTTTCCTTCGGGGATCCTCACATCTGTTTACGGCAATGATTTTTAGATTCCTGCATAAGCTGTTTTATGTTGGCCATAATGGTAATATACAGCTTAGAGTTTATTAAGAGTTTAATTGAAGCTTATAAATTCATATTCTGAAGGGATGGAATAGTAATGAGAATCAGAGAGTAATAAAGAAGAAACATTTGCAGGACTTTAATGAGCTGAGGAGGTCTACTGCTCAATATTTAAGGAGTTCAGGAATCTTAGGATAAGGATAACTAGAAATACCTATGGCAGTGGTGGCCAACTAAGTTAATATGAAGGGCCACAAGTGTGGCCCTTAGCATCAATAAATCAATTATAATGGGATGTGGCACACCTTTGGCTGTAGGTAATTGCTCTGCCTCCCCTTGCTATTTGGACAGGGACCTTAAGTATTGGCCAGTGATCGAAGTGGTGCAAATCGATTTGGCGAACTACATGTCATTCATTTTAGGTTTAGATATATTATTTTAAGGCACTTTGAACTGGACTTGTTTAAGGATAGATTTCAAAGACTTTTCAAGCTGCTTCTTCATTTTAAAGAGGTTCCAACAATATACCCCAGTACTTCCAGTACATGCATGTAGGTTGTAGAGACATCTTAATCCAGTGATCAATGAATGTGTCAAGACACCTGTTTATTGTCCAAGAACAGGGTGTTAATCCTTTAAATTGCACGTCTGAAGGTGTAAACTGATGTCAAATCTTAAAGTCAGATATGGTCAAACAATAGTATAACCTAGATCAGTGATGGGGAACCTTTTAGAGACCAAGTGCCCAAACTAAAACCCAAAACCCAATAATTTATCTCAAAGGGCAGGTATGGCAATTTAACCTAAATAACACAACTCCTATACACACACAAAACACACACTCTACTTTCTTATAAGTTAGAATAGGAGAGGGTATGGGGCACTGTGTGCAATCAGAAGAGAGGGGAAGAGAAGCTGCTGTTCTTTCCTCTGTGCTGGCTGACAGCTCGCATGAGAGGGCTCCAAGTGCCACCTCTGGCACTTCAAAGATCAACCACTGATTACAAAGCTGGAGTTTCCAGTGCATCATGAGAGCACAACTTTGCTCTGGGTTCAGAAGTTAGGTTTTTGGGTAAGGTAAGCATTAAGTGCCCAGCTGTTGTCTAATGCCCATATATAAGAAGATATCTGAGTCTCTGATACAAGGAGACATGTAGATATCTTCTTTAGAAAACACAAAAGAGCCCCAGAAGGATTTCACAGACCTTAAAACCCACTCCCTGGTATGTAGTAGATAATGCGGATGTAGTGGAAGGGGTCTTACAGGAGATGGTGAGCATTAGGAGTGTTGTGCAATTATCTTCGTTTAATCGTTTTAAGAAAGTCTAAAACTAAATGAAATTTCTATTTTGTAATTGTTTTGTAGGAAGATACCTGGAGCTTACAGGTTCTGAAAAAACACATTGATTGCCTTTATTGTAATGTGAATATAATTAATTAACCTGGACATTATAAAACTTCATGTATAGAAGTAAGTCCAGTAACAGACATACAGTATAAAAGTACAGTTATCCAGGCAGCTTGGCTCCGACTTTCATTGATGAGTCAGGAGGATTCATGCCAGATGGCTCTTGCTTTGACCCCTTGCATTTCTAATGTACATTTTTTTCCAGTGGCTTGGCTCAGGACGCTATGAATAAAGCCAGATCCCTCTCATTCTTTTCTGCAAAGAAACCCTCATATTTCCTGGTGTGTCAGGGCATTTATGAGAACACAAAGAATTCAGCTTTGCAATATCTTAAATTTAATAACAAAGCCGTATTCCATTTAAAATAGGAAAATGCCGCAAGCAGAAAAGCAGCACTGAAAAAAAAACCATACCCAAAACCTGCTTTATACTTTGAAAAGTGGCTAAAACTTTTGTAGACTCTTGTGGATGCACCACAAGCAAACCCCCAACCATACACCCCCACCCCTGCTCAACAACTTGGCCATCAGACGGGCCCCGTGCAATAACTTTGCATACCTCAGTAGTGCAACTCTGAAATTTTCTAGGTTAGTAACTAACCCCCAAGCCTACCAGCAGTCCAAATGTTAGCCCAGTCATTTCCAACTGTCAAACAGTGCTTTTCTTTTGTCAGATCTCCAACACCCTTAGGATTCTGGTAATCTAAAAGATTTTACTTTCATAGTAGTGTTTACATGATAAACTCAGGTTGTTTGTACAGCTATTGAATGTGTTCAAACTTTAATCTCCTTTGCAGTACCAATTTCAGCCACAAGATTTCCCTATTGAACACTTGTCATCAATGTACTGATGGCATCAACGGCTTCTTTCTGACACATTGGGGGGAAGGGGGGGGGCAGAGGTGGACGCTGCAGATTTCTCCCCTCTATGGCTGACAGCGGTTCTCACTCTGTGACATCTCAGCTTTAGCTTTAGCTATACCTCCCAATTGTTATCAGCTTCAGCCTGTCTTGCAGCTTCCTGGCTGCTGCTTCTGTCTGCTGACCGAAGCTGGGGATTGGGTGATGGGAGTAGGATGCTGGTCCGTCGTTTGAGGATCCTTAATCTAGAGGACCTTTTTTAATCGGCGACCCCGGAAGTGACATAGCAAAATCTCACTTCTTGTATATGAAACTAAAAAGGGCCAGTGTGGAGTGTCACTTTTATGTTCCAGAACCTACCTCCCATTTTTCCACGCCAATTGTGTAAATGATGTGTTGGGTGGGAAGTTGGGAAGAAGAGTAACACCTCATCCCTCCTAAGTTGCTAGGATGGAGGTGTTACTTTCCCTACTATCTTCTCACCTCACTTGTGGCAATCACAGTTGCTGTCTGTTGTGATGCTTTCAGTGAAGGCGGTGATCCCTGTGAAATTGTCATTTGACCCCCAAGGGGGACCCGACCCACAGGTTGAGTACCACTGATCTAGAATATAACATGTCATATCCTTTATACATGCAATTCACAATCACTACTCCTCATATGTCCCTTTATTTAGGTTTCTACTAGTTCACTGTTCATGAGGCACAAACATATGGTTTAAATTGTTTGTGGGGAACTCAGTGGTCTGTTTTTCACAGAATAACTTCCTAGCCTCAGTGTGACCCACTGCAGCAAAATCAGACCGTCGTAGCCTGTCCGGATCTTCATAATATTTATCCAACCTGACCAAAGACATCAGTTTCACTTTACTGCGTGACCAAGATAAGGTGATTATTATTACAATTTTCCATAGTCAGGTAACAGACGTGCCATAGCCAAAGTGAATGAAGAATAAACAGAAAAGCTGGAAAAAAAGAGGAAATTGTGATTCACAGGCAAAATAGTGAAAGATAGTCATGAGATCAAATTATGAGACAAGAAAGGGAAAACAATTGTAAAATGTCAAAGGAAGCAAAGACTCTCACTGGCAAGAAATAAGACAAATTTGGTAAATGCGCCCCCCTCCCTTTCATGTCTGCACTTTACCTGCACACTCTTGCTACTTCTGTCTTTGTTCTAGATATAAGAAGACATCTTTTATATGAAAGTGCATCAGTCTACAAGCCAAATGCTAGTTATGTCATCACTTCAGTGCTGTAGTGTAACCAGGGGTGGTCCTAGAGAGATTGGCACCCTGGGCACCCCGTCTGATGGCCGCACCCCCCCTCTGGTGACATCTGTGGTCACTCCCGGGGGGGGGGGGGAATGAGGTAAGACTCTGTTCCAACACCCGCCTCCCCCTGGAAAGCATCTCCATTCCAGTAAGAGAGAGCATGGGGGTCACTTGGATGCCACCATAATGCTACGTCCCATGAGACCCCAAGGCTAGCAGGGTATAAAACTGAGGCCCAGGAAGGATCAGTCCAGAGGAGCAGATACTAATGAGACAGCAGCAACTGGGCTTAAGGACTGTATACGTCTAAAGGACTATATATGTATATGGACTGTATACAGACTTTTTATCCTCCACTGTTTATACTGGCGTGCGAGCAGCCGGTGAATTCAATAGCACGCATTCCGCGGATAAGACTCACTTACCTGCTGTACTGGGCATGTTCATCGATTCAAGTGGGGTAGTGTGACCCACGGCACCGAATGCAGACTGGTGGTGTTATCACCTGCCCTATCCTCCTGTGAAAGAGACTGATTATCCTTGCACTCCTCTGGGGTGGGCAAGCACAGTCTACTTTATTAACTTTGGAGGACCTGTTCCCTTCTGGGACAGGCTGAACTGTTGCATTTCTTTGCCAAGCTGAGCAAATGCACTGATCTCTTCCCACGTGCATTAAGCTGGCCATAGATGGGTAAATTCCCGTTAGATCAACGGAAGCTCCATCGGGACATGATGAGATCATCTCGCTGCACTTGAGCATTCCGTTCCCCATTCGATAACCGCATGATTCTGAGACTTTAGACATATGTTTCTCAAGTTGTGTCATTTGATTAAATAAATAAGTATTGCAGTATGGCCGCCTACTGTCATTGGTTGATCCTGGACCTGTAAAGGTGAATATTTTTTTAAGGGGAACTGGCTTTGACCACCATGGGCACCAGTTATTCCTCCAATCTGCTCTCCACTGTCTCCAGTCATAAAACATTGCTAGCCCTGCCTTGTACATGATGTGGCCCTAATGTAGAATAGGTGGCCATATGAATAATAAAGAGTTATGGCTTGTAGGGCTGCTCATGCGATGTAGTTAAGGCCTGATAAAATGAAGTAAGGTAAGTATTCCTCTGTTTAACTTAATAGACCTTACTTTCAGGGGATGTGGAGGGGTGGGAATGTTCCAGAATCTAAGTGGCTGAAATTCAGCTTTATGCATGAGCATAGATACCTAAGGTTCTCTTTCCCTTGGTGACCCATCTTCCCACCATCTTATTAGTATGATAGCATTGGCCTTCAGGCCTTTTAATGTTGAGTATGTTTGCACCAACTTTTTATCATTTTAGATTAATGCTCTCAGAAGTGTAAAATTCCCAGGAGACTTAATAATAAAACTACTGAAAACACATTAACTAACACAATCTAGTGGCCATACACATTTTTACAGTTCATTAATCCCAGGAAGACTGGCATCTACAGAAGAGTAAATATGGCCACTGCCACAGAAAAACAGCACAGCAGGTAAGTATATTTTTTAGGATTTTGGATTGCTTATCCCCTTTCTGACAGCTCAGAGGTAAGTCAAAATTGTATCAAAAATGTTTTTGTTTGTATTCTTAGGCTTTAGATGTGCTTTGAGGTTTCAATAAACACATTTAAACAAAAAAAAACTGACATAAATCATAACACAATAAAAAATTTTGAAAATTTTGAAAATTGGAAATCCCATTTTTTTTGTAAATATCAGTGTTTACGGGGTCCTCTGGCCTCCACCGGTTATAGAAAATGTGTGTGCAGGTGGTTTGGTTCAAATTGCAAAAGGCAGATGAATTCCTGTTTTGTATATTGTTTTTTCTTCTTGGGTAAAATGCCCTTCCAGCTAAAAAGAGAATGTTTTTCTTCACTTGCCTGTTTGTTTTTGCATCTTACCAATGTAATGTAAATTGATATTTTCACTTACTCAACATCTGGCCAGTAACCACAATTTGTGTTGATTCAGAAAGTATGGCACTTGAGAATCCTTTGAATGAAACTCCAGTTCTGTCTGCAGCCGGGAAATGCTTCTGCACTTAGAAGGCACTGATCCGTGTCCAAGCTGTACCTGGGACACAATGGGGGGGGGGGGGGGGGGGGGGGGGGGGGGGGGGAATGAAGGGGTCAGGTTCCAGAAGCAACACCTGCACCCCCCTCAGATAAGACAAGTTTTTTTTTAGCAGCTATTAACTAGAAACTGACAGTAATGCCGGGAAGGTCTGGGAGGAATTATATAATAAAAAATTGAACTGAACTTTGTGTTTGCCTGAAACTGAACTCCATGTTTTTTAAGAGGTGTAAAGGTAGCGCGTGTGCATTGATCGATCAGCCACGAATCAAGTGCTGCCGATCCTGAACGATCGACCCCAAAAAATCCAAATCGACCAAAAATTTGATTAAACCTTGATCTGACATGAAGGTTTGTTTTTGGTCAATAGTTTGTAAATAAAAGTACATGGTGTGTAACACATACAAACCGCAAGAAACCACAGGAGGTGGTATGGGCACGGTTTGCTTATAGCAAGTATAGGACGTGCTATTGCTGACACAGCAAATACCGCACCCTATACGCCGTGAAACCGCACACAAACAGCGGGTGCTATGGACATGCACACGATGTGTCCATAATGCCCTCCTGTGGTTTCTGGGGCGTCATAGTGCAGAGCCAGCATAAAGCAGGGTACAGAAATGCAGATATGGGCCAGATCGATGGCCGCTTCGAGCGCCGTGCGCACTCACAGCCATCCATCTGGCCCATATAACATGCTGCCATCGCTGTTTTCTGGCAATACGGTGTCCGTTGCTTTGCATAGAGACGGCAGGTTTCCAGGCAAAGCATCGGCTGAGCTGGGGAGAGCACAGCTGTCTCCCCAGCTCCGCCAATATCTGATAGCAGCATGATGACGTCATCGCGCTGCTGCAGGGATCATCAGACGGCTCTAATGTCAAGCCGTCTGTACCCTGCTTAAGTCTCCAGCACTGCCCCTCCTCCTGAGTAAATATTGGTATACAGCTGTGAGCAGAGGGGAGGTAGTGCCTGAAATACCTCTCTTCTCCTGCACGCTCTGCTTGAACACACTTAATATTCACTTTATAGTACGCCCAGATGTCTCTTCATCCAACTTGAGGAAAAAAAGATGCTCAAAATACCGTACTCTAAATATGAGGTCCCAATACTTGTTCTCAATACTTAATTGTCCTATTGCACCACCATTATCTCTGAACACGTTTCAGTGCTGTCTGACTCTAAAAAAAATTCTAAATATTTTTGTTGTTATGGAATGGGAATTTAAGGTGTTAAAGAATTTAAAGAGGTAAATTCTCCTCCGTGTGTAGATAGTTGCTCTCACTTCCTGTTTGTGTCTCAGGGACTAAATAGAAACATTTCAATGGTTCATAGAAATAAATAAGAAACAAAACAGGAAACATCAGGAGCCATAGCCATTTCCTAACAATCCAAAACCTTTCGCTATAGATAGAGTGTAACTTTCCACAATATCACATGCCAGACATGAGATCCATGGGCACAGCAGAGAGTTTTGTGGGATCAGTGTCAGGCACATGTGGAATTATTGTTTAGTTAGAAAAGGAACATAATGTTTTAAATTGAGGTTTAGTCCTTCTGTCCTTGTTTCAAAACCCTCCGTTGTTTTTTAGTCTAGATCATAAAGTGTCAGCTTTTACAGCATGGTTCAGCTATGTGTAAACAGACAAACAATGAAACTCTTCCATATGGTCATTTCCACTGTCAGATCCAAATATATGTTTATTATTCCTCTTACTTTCCTGACCTAAGTGGGGAAAACTCTGGCTTCAAGCCCAGGGCACTATGGGTCATATTTAATAAACAACAGAGAGCAGAGAGGCACAAAATGGCATATTTTTTAGAATCATAACCCTGTTATTTGAGCAAAAAATAAATATTATATTGTGTTATTTTTCTTCTTTAATAATACATTTCCCTTCCATGAACTCAGAGATTGACTTTCAGCTGCTGCTTGAGGAAAACTTGAAGAATGGTTTATTTTATAGGATTCAGTTCATAGTCCTTTAGAAGAAGCCATTTCATAAGCAACACCAAAACCAGTGACTAGATAGGCCTTTACATGATGACTAAACCCAACCAAAGATGTATTGCAGCTTATTATGTGACTGCATTCGTTTTTCAGCATACAGAACTGGTTTTAAGATATGGTAAAGCCACAAAGAGGATTTACTGTCCGGTATGCAAAAGACCTTCAGAATAAGAGAACATAGTGAATGTTGGAAATTTGTAAAAAAAAATATGTAATTATCAGTGATTGATTTTTTTTTTCAACCCCCACCTTCTTCCTGATGTTTCCCATATTCACATGATCAAAGCTGTCTTCCTTACTTGAGCCTCCAGCAATGCATCTGCATAGCACTGTCACAGAGCAGGCCCGCGGCTAGGGGACTAGGACTCAGACACCAATATTAACCTCCTGGGTGTTATGGGCTTTTTGCACCATTTTTCATGGCACAAAAAGCCACTGCCCGGGCAATTGGGGCGGAGTACACTGTACGCCGTTGTCCTCCCGGCTCTCTGTGCGTGGAAAAGCGATGCTCCTTCCATTACCATGGAAGTCTATGGCGCCCCCCTTTCACGTCACCAATGATGTCGAAGGCCAGGAAAGTTCTGTGAGCCTGCAGCTATGCAGAAACGCTGCAGGCTCACGGAGAGCCGGGGATTGCACGTGATCCTGGCATGGGCAGGATCTTTTTTAAATTTAAACCACACAGAGGTTTCCACGGTGCTATCGGGTCCATCGGCACACCCGAACGTGGCGAGTCGAACACCTGTACTGTTCGTCGGCTAGAAGGAAAGCGAACAGTTGGGTCATCACCAGTGACCAGCAATAAGAATGGCTTCAAGTAGTGATGAGCTGCATAGGCAATATTCAAATTCACAAATAATTCTACTAATATTCGATGTAGCCACCTCGCAATTACTTTCAAAATGAATGGTCACATGTGCTATTTATTTTTCACATTGCAAATATATATTCACAATCCATGGCCATAAGCATCCCAATGCAGAATATCGTGAATATTTGAAATTGTGAATATCCGCCACCATATACAAGAAATGTGCAAATGTGCACTCGGATATTTGCAATGGCTGATATTCGTCATATTATGCTTCAACATTGTTTGCTGGCATACATCGCGCATATTTGTGCGCATTGCGAATGTATACGCGCGATACACACAGTGCTCGTACTGGCTAAGATCACAGAATAAAGAAGAGAAGCTGTAAAGTTGGATTGCGAATCTTTGCGACCGGCTATGTGCGATGTAAGGCAATAGAATACAGTCAAATCAAATGTCACTTAATATATTCGCAAGATTACGCGAATTCGAATATACCATATGCTGCTCAACACTTTCCAGTATGTAGAGTCATTTTTTACCGGTTGTTCTGGAAGTTCAATCATTTGTTTCTAGTTCTTCTGGTAACATTTGTGATTGTGAGACAGAATGAGAAGTTTGTTTTCCCATAATAATATGTTCAGTGAGTGGAAGTGGAAGATGTATATCTAACGTGACTGAAACACTTTAATGCAGGAGGCTTCTGGAAAAGCTAGGGTTCACGTCTTTAGCATCTGGTATTAATCTAGGCGTGCAGGACGCTTGTGAATCTTCATTATGTGACGCTAGCTTGAGTAGGGATGGCCCTTCTGTTTCTCTAAAATGAAATGTCATAATATATGAATCAGTTGTGTAGAATGCAGCTTTTGTGCAAATCTTGCTGACTAGAGCTTTTCAGTGTATATTTTTTTTCCTTGTGAATGCTGACTAACTGTACGCTGTGTATGAGCATTCCAGCTCTGTAGTTATGGAATTAACTTTATAAGCAGAAACATTTTAGTAATAATGCGGCACAATTCTTGCAGCAGTCTCTTGGGAATGCTGTGCTCGGTGCACAAAGGCCCGCCATAAAAACATGGTTGGCTAAAGCTGGCCTTACGCGGGTCGTGATTTTTATTGGAACAACTTAAAAACGATTGTTTTAAGTCGATTGTTTTCAGATCCTTTTTAGTTGAAAAGTGATGGGACATGTTGGTAAATTACAGTTGATCGTTTAATGCTAGGCATACACATGCCGATAAGCGGCCGATTTTTAATCTGACCGACGGGGGTGCGCGCTCGCACCCTCGGTCAGGTTAAAAAACGGCCGCTAATCGGCATGTGCCCACATGGGGTGACAGATCCCTGTCGCCCCACTGCTCGGCCGGCCAGATCTTCTCTGGCCGATGCAAGCCGAGGCAAGCCGATTCCATAAGCTGCAATGGAGACGGCGTCTTCATTGCAGCTTATGGCCGGCACACAAAGGGTGCCCAGCCGACTGAAGGGGCCCCATAATGCAACGGGGGGCTAACGTGATGACGTCATCACGTTAGCATCTTGGCACACATCGGAGTAGGTCGGTCTGACCTACTCGGTATGTGTATGCCCAGCATAAGTAACTGATGGGTTTTCTAGGTATTACCATACAATTTTTATTAGATCATACTGTGGAGCATATGTACAAGGCTAAGGAAAGGATTGTTTGTGAATTGATTACATTATGTGTTCCAAAACAATCGTTTATCAAAGTTGATCATGCGGAATATCGAGCTGTGTATGCCCAGGTGGCTTGAACAACCTGTCTACACTGAGACCCCCAACCTTGACCCTATTAACACCTTTGGGATAAACCAGGAGGGGGATCCTGAGCCACGTCTTCTTTCCAACATCTGTGCCTGGCCTCCCAAATGCTATTTTAGAATTATGGACTATGGGTAATACTCAAATACCATGTAGGAAGCACATTGATTAGCTACTCATTTAGAATGGGATATCAGGAAAATTTCTGTAAGTATAGTAGCCAGGTGTGCCAATTCCAAGTTCATAAAGCATATATACAACTTCTCATAAAAGTGAGTACACCCTGACATTGCAGTAAATAATATCTTTTTAATGTCTAAACCTCTGTCAACAAAAGTGACTAGAAATGCTAGATTGTGCCCAAAGGTCAGTTTTGCATAGCCAGCATTATTATCCAGCACTGCATTAACCCACTTGGGCATGGAGTTCAGTAGAGCTTCTTGGGTTGTCACTGGAATTTACATTCACTACTAGTGATGATTGCGAATATTCGGATTCCGAATATTAATCGTGAATATCGGCAATTTGGAAATTCGCGAAGATGTTGAATATATTTTGCCGAATATTCGCAATTCCGGATATTGTGTATTTTTTTTCCATTACACACACCTCTCAATGCAACTGGACGAATGGGAAGGCTGTAACAAGAGCTTAGCAACACTCCCTGCGACCATCAACAGTTTTTAAATCCAATATTGGGGTAATACGAATATTCTGAATATTGCGAAAATCGGCACTTTTGAAAATTCGCAATTTTTTTTCAACACGCCCCTCAATGCAAGTTAACATATATTCACAAAATTCGCACCAAAACTGCCGATTTTCGCAATAAGAAGAATATTGCCGAATGCGAATATTTTCTGAATGTTTTCCAAAAAATTTGCAGCATGCTGCGAATACGAAGGTTGCCTATGCTGCTCATCACTATTCACTACGTCATGATGACATCACAGACGTAGAACCTTCCGTTTGTGGATGCCCCACAGGTGCTCAATAAGGTTCAGGTCTAGAGACATGCGTGGCCAGTCCAGTGTCCAGCAGTGGTCTTGGAGGTGTGTTTGGGGTTGTTTTCATGTTAGAATATTTCCTTTTCTCCAAGTTTCCAAAGTGAGAGGATCATGCTCTGCTTCAGTATGTCACAGTATATTCATAATTCCTTTAACCTCCCTAGCGTTCGCGATGAGTCCAGCTTGTCCAGGGCTGACGTGCACTGATTCGCTGATCACTGTCCATCGCTGTCCAAGCGCTCACCTGTCCAAGCATCCGCAGTGGCCCAAATCAACTCTCTGATGCTTCCCATCTTCCCAGATCCCTC
>CM070036.1:109006462-109017084 GCA_036250615.1 Ptychadena robeensis
AAAATATACCTAAATCAAAAAGGGGGGCCCTGCAAGGAAAGTTTGGGAACCACTGATGTAGAGCAACAATTCTTTTTTTCAGAAAGTCAAGAGCTCTTTGCCATGAGTTGCAATTCTGTATTTCCAGTGATTAATATGAGAGTGTGAGAGCAACGCCCAATTTATCACACCTGATTCCCATTCACACTTTCAGATTTTACTAGTTTTATTACATAGCTGTCAATTTCGGGATTTGGTGTCACTTCTGGTTTTCGGGCAGAATCTTCCGTGTTCCAGATACCCAAAGTGCCGTCACTGATGTCACTTGCCGTATTGGGATATTAAAGTCCCCTCCCTCCTATTTAGTTCCTTCCTAACTTAGGAGGGAGCGGGCTTTACGCTCCCTAGTAATGTCCCATCCCGCATGTGCAGATGATGTGCGGGATCCTAACTTAAGAGGGGGAGTATTGCCCCCTCCCTCCTACCTCTGACCGATTTCAAAATCCCAGGAACAATCCTGGATTTTGTGAAATCAGCATTTGGCCAGAAAAGCCACATAAAATACGTGACTTTCCCGGCCAAATTGGGAGGGTTGTCAGGCATGATGGATTAAGCCCCCCCATACACCTTTAGATCACTCCATACAATTTCCTATATTTGTGCCAACAACTATGTAGTGCCGGGTCCTCCCTGATAGAATATATAGTGATTGGAAGGTTTAGGTCTTCATATTACATGGTTTTGGTAGAAGAAAAGTTGATGGTACAAAAATTGTATGGTAAGATTGTAAGGTGTATGGGGGGCTTTAATCATAAGTAGCTACTTGTGAAGGTTTTCCCCAATCATATGTTATATCACATACTATGGCTGCAGATGAATTTTTTAGCCATTTCACACACATTTTGAAGGTCTGAGTTGATGTGAGGGGAAAATCAAGCCCGGTATGTTTATTTTAACATCTTATTGAAATAAATGAATCTGCTGACAGATGGTAAGAATGTTCTGCTGTCAATACAGAATATGATATGTTCCAGGGAAAACGGGAAAATAAAGGTGCCATCTGATTTCTTAGAATTATATTAGACACTATTCCGTGCGGCAAGCTGATACTGGATGTGAGGTTCCCCACACAATGGTCATTTTGTGTTTTGTGTTCAGTTTCACTGCAAAAATTTTAGTCAGCCCATCATAATAGACATTTACACCGGTGACCTGAAGTTCCCTCTGACACCTTCATGACTAAGCAAGTTAGTGTTCTTGGCTTTGTTTCCGCCATCTTGGAGACCTTTCATTGTAGGAGAAAGCCTATGGCACATTCTCCAAAACCACTGGTTGGTGGGTAATCCACTTGAAGCTGTAATCTATCTATAGTTTTTTCATGTCCGCACTTTAACTTTAGGGTTTTTTTCTTTCTTATATGTCCTCTATGGGATATGGGATATATCCTCTTATAACCTGTGGTCTAGAAGTTGGCTGAGGAAGAGGGTAGATCCCTTAAGAGCTATCGAATGTATTATGGAGTTTCTCAATGTGTTTTATCACATGCTTGAGCTGTCTTTGGTTTTTGTGAATATACAGTATATACTTCATGTTCATGTTTTATACAATAAATGTTTTGCCACACTTAGGGGTGTTGCTCTCTCACTTGATTTTAAGGTGGTACGTGTTGTAGAAGTTTCATCCAGTTTGGAAGCAGCCATGTTCCAGATCTACATGGGTGAGTGCTTGGCTTGCATAGTGAGACAACATTCTAGCTTAGTCATGGGTAAACTAAGGCCCGCACACAATATCTATCCCCAGGGCCGGGACAAGGTCCACCAACAACAGAGGCTGAGCTGCCCAAGTGCGCCCTCTCCCAGCCCAATTTGCATATGAATGTCCAGCGCAGGGGGGGGGGCAGGACCTTTATATGCAAATTGGGCTGGGAGAGGGGTGACATCGGCCAGCTTAGAGCATCCCCCGGCAGCAGCACAGAACAGTGAGTATGTGCTGCTGCTGGGGGATCTGAGCTTAGCTGGACAGCTCCATCTCGTCAACTGCAATACTGAGAAGAAAGTGCAGGACGAGATAGAGCCATCAGAAGTGCTAGGGGGGTTAAAGTTGAACCCCCTGAACAGCGCCCAGAGGCAGCAGCCCTGTCCATCCCATCTAGCTTTTTTCATCAGGCACATGCTGTGCTACCCTCCACTCCCAGGACCCTTGATTGTGCGCCAGATTAAATACTGTACAAGCAGCGAACAAGTGGAGGGCTCTGAAGGTGACCACAAGAGCTGGACAATGGGCACCATAACGCTGGGTCATCAGCTCTTAAGTCCAGACCCTTTGTCAAATTTAGGAACTTATGTTGGCCCACTGCTGTTTTTGACCTTACATCTGTATTGATAGTTTAAGAAGTGTTTTCTTTTTATGTCATCTTTGGATATGTTATTGTTTATTTTTATGTTCAGTAATAAAAAATCCCAATAAAAACGTACTTAAATAAATACGATTTTGATTTAGACATTTCAGTGAAGCATGAACTCGTACAGTCACACAAAGGCCTGACATTTCAAGTTGAAAGTAGGTTGGTTCCTATAAGTAACTTCCCCTGCGCGATATCATTGTACCATTCAATACCTTATTGAATCAGTCTGCCTTTCTTCTGCAGTTTCTGGAGAACTAGAGCCAGATTAAACAGGATTGTGATTACAAGCTTGACTCTGCTCTGTTGGAGGATTTCATTTCATCGGTGGTCAACAAGACCAGTAGTGGAAATAAACATTGGGATGAAAACTGAGGCACTCACTTGCCTGTGCTATGGTAATGGTTAGTTGTGATTACCATTTGTATACTTTTAGGTAGAACTCAAAAAGAATGTAATGTACTTTCTGCGAACAAAGCAGATGTTTGCGGTGGAGCACTGAACTCTGCGTTCCATTCAATGCTGGCATCACCAGTTTTGCAGCATTAAATATTTATAACATGCCCTTCTTATGTTTTCTCCTGGGTGCCTACTCCGAATCTCTACTAAGGAGGGTAAACCTGTAATTTGTTTAAATATTTTCCCTTCTCTTATGTAACCATCCTTTAGATAAATGCAGTATGTTAAGTGACTAAGTATTTGTTTATCATACTTAGTGTATAGGGGACCAGGCTATTAGGAGTAGGTGAGCAAAGTGACAAGAGGTTATATGCCCCTCCAGTTTATGAGAACCTGTTATGTAACACGGTTAATGACCTTCCATTTAAAGAACCTACTCTTCTTTCTGACTCAACATTGTCACTCTTACCTATGCTATTTACTTCTCAATGTGCACTGTGCTGAAAAATTTCAAGTAACCATGGGGGTGCTTCTAGTCCAGAGGAGGGCAAACTAAGGCTTCCTTTTCTGGCCGTTTGTCACCTTATTGAAAAGATGCTCCCCTCTGCCTGTGCACATAATGCCTAGAGGTGTCCGAACTTTGCCTTGGTGACAATGCTGCCCGTCCTGCCTGTACGTTTTGTGGCCGATGCTGTTGGAGTCTCCTCCCCCCTCCAGGTAATTGGTTACAATCTTAGTAGAGCACACAGGATTCCTGTCAGTTCTGTAGCCGACTCATAACAGCGTGGTGAAGTCACCATGATGTAATGACTCTGCTACAAGCCGGCATTGGATTGAGACATCTATGGCCGGCTTAACAAAGAATGTTTAATAACTTTAACTTGCTGCAAATCAAGGAACAGAGCATGAAATAATTACCTAAAAGGCCTAAGCAGGTATAATGCAATAAGGGGTAAAAAAATTAATCCTAAACCTGGTTAGATCTAACTTGGTGGTGAATAGCGATAGCTTGCGTGTCCAACATTATACAGTCTCTGGTACCCGCTCCCACACAGGTAGCACACGTGTGAAGTTGCATGATCCACGGACTCGGCTGGAACTGGCATCACACTAGATCCTCTGTGCAGGAACCACAGCTGGGTCTTCCAATGAAGGCAATGGGATGATTTATATATTGCTAGGCCCCTGAGGGATTGTGGGAATCCTTAAAGGGGACTGCACCCAATACCTTCTGGCAATATGATTCCCTGTGCACTACACTATAGTACTTGGACTCTTCCCCTACAGAGCCATACTGTACTGCATTTTGTGGCTTCACAACCTCTAGGTATTATTTAGTTAGTTAGTGTCCATGAAGATAGTGTCCATGATTTGAAACAATTACTCAAACCTCAAAACTTCATCATAAATAGCTAGGGCCTAGAGAACTTGCAGTGTTTATCTATGGTTTCATATTTGCATGATAGAGTTTTAACTTAAATTTGTGATTGCAATAATTACGTAATTTACAGACAGTGTTTTGGAGCCGTGTAGTGACTTCCACTACAGAACCTAGTCTGATTTTTTTGCAGTTCTCTGCAGGGCCGCCATCAGAAATTTCAGGGCCCTATACTTGGTTATCTTTGGGGGCCCCCTACCACCCCTAGTCTGAGGGCTCCAAAGTATTCTTACCACTACCCCTTTAACCCCCTGCCCCCGCCCAGTCTAAGGGCTGCAGAGAATGCTTACCCAGGGGTGCACAAAACATTTTTAGTGAGCTACTATTCTACCCATATGTAGAGTAGTCTTCCTCACTGTCCCCCTCACGGTCCTCTGGGCCATCTTCCTGCATGGTAGATTTTGCTGCTAATGGACCTCCCTGTTCTTGATTGAGCCTCCGATTAGCTGTCTCCAGCCACAGTACAACACCGTTTGAACCCCCAAATCTCAGTAGTCAAACAGTGCGTTTCTCTTGTCAGATTTTACCCTTACATGTGTCTACTCTGACCTTTATCCTCCAGATCTCCAACACCCTTAGAAGTCCAATTTTTTTGCAATGAGTAATTTACACTCCCAATTTGACACCCCTAACTTCAACCTTTCATATTTATTAATGTTTCCCTGCAGTATTGTATACATGATAAAAATAAGTTGTTTGTTTTTCTTTAATCTCAACTCAATCTGCAAAACTTCAGTCACTAGTAAACACTTGTCATAAATTTATCACGTCACCAGCTACTTTCACACACATTGTTGAGGAGTGGGGGGGGGGGGGGGGGGGGGGGGGGGGGGGGGGACGCTGTAGGTCTCTCCTCTCTCTGGCTAGCATGCCAGATAGGGAACACATGACTGGGCAGCTGGCAGCCTGGGCCCCCATAGATGGTCGGGCCAGGGATGGGAGTGCCCCATGTGCCCACCTGACGGCGACCCTGGTTCTCTGGGCTCCCAACATTCCTTGCAGTTTAACTAAGGGAAAAATTTGTGTTAAATGGCCGCTCTGTTTTCACACAAAGTATTTTGTAAATTGCTGTATCCTTCCCTATACTTGAGTTGGCAATTGTAAAATATTCCTAATGTTTTTTGTTTTTTTTTCTAATTTAAAGTTCTTCTTCCAACTTTTTTTTTTAACCCGTTGATGGTATTAAGTACAAATTAATCATATATTATTTCCAAAAACAATACAATTTCTCAATTCTATGATTTAATTTGTTATATTTGTGTTGGTTTCCCAGCTAAAGGGGTTAACCCCCCTGCCGTTCCTGAGGGTCCCAGCTCGTCCAGCTCTGACCTGTCAGAACAGCAGTGGACTGGGTTCCTCAGGCAGAGATTGGAGAAACAGGAGAGCAAACACACTGCTCCGTGTGGCTCCCATCTAATAAAGAGGCAGCTGCAGGGGAACTGATCACTCCCCCCCCCCCCCCCCCATGCTCTCCTATGTAACCTGGCATATCTGCATCGCCATCTAGTGGTTGCGGTGCTAATTTACCTGATACAGTGAATTATTGACATTTTCATTATCTGATATTGTGAGTTATTCACAAAGCATATGAACATGTTATTATATTCTGGTTGTCTACCAGACTCCTGTATGAACATACTTTGGGAAATTACAGGCCTACAATATAAACAAGTTTTTTTTACTTTAAAGTCTATGGTGCGCTTTTGGTACAGAAATCTGTACCTCAGCAGTCCGCTAGGGAGGTTAAATGATTCTCAAGTTGTCATATTCTTCTTTTGTGGCATTTTGCATAGAACCCCAACTTTTTTGGAGACATTTTTGTTTGATGATAATTTTGTTTTACAGTAAAATAAATTATGTTTCACGCAGCGGCCAAAGAAATGTGCGAGGAATGTAATGCCTCTCACGTCACCTGTAGGCCCTGGCAGATTCATCTATGAAATGTTATCTTCTGATGATGTTACACAATAGGAAAAGAAAAACAACCGTCTGGCTGATCTCCGAGCCGCTGTGGAAATCCTGACCGGTGTCTCGGGATCGGTCTCCTAGAATCACTCGCACTTCGGCTGTTATTGGACAGAGGGGAGCTTTCTCTTGGAGAAGAAGGGAAACAGATGATGTATGAGACAGCATGCTACATGCAATAATATTGACAGATACATGGACAGACTGTTTACACGGGCCGCCCTGAACCGCCCTTTATCTCACTGTAGTTAGCGGGAAGAGGGAATGAGGAGACTGTACCATGTTGTTTTTGGTCGGTAATTCCCAATGATATCATCAGCTTTCTCCATCTTCCAGACTTCTCTATTATACAGTGTGAGCTCCTGCTGGAGGGCAATCGCAGGACAGTGAGGCTGATGTGTAGAGGTTGTCAATTATTGACCCCCCCCCCCCCATTCAAACTACACAAGTTCAGACCTTTACATAGTGAGACACACACTAATTACGCAGACACATATACAGGGTGCACATAAGTGGTACTCTGGTACTCAAAAGGAGCCACAAGCTAGCTCTGCGTTCCTGCATTATTGTTACAAAGCTCATACGCATAAGAAAAACATGGAGGCACTCTGTGTCTGGACAGCCGTAGCTAAATGCTAAATGTTAACAATTTATGTCACTTGGATAACTGTCGGGAAACATGAATAACTATGAAAGGTTGCAGTTAGGGGTGTGACATTGGAAATACAAATTAATAATAATAATAAAAACAAAGATTGGACTTCTAAGGGTGTTGGAGATCTGGGGGATGAAAGTCAGAGTAGGCATTTATAAGGGTTAAATCTGACAAGAGAAAAGCACTGTGTGACAGCTGGAATGTGACTATGAAAGGTTGACATTTGGACTGCACGTAGTCTCAGGGGTTAGTTACTAAGTCAGAAAATGTAAGGGTTGTACTACTGAGGTATGAGATCTGGGGGGTCAAACGATGTTGTACTGTGAGAATTACATTTGACCCAAAGCCAGTTGGTGACCTGTGGATGGAGACAGCTAATCAGAGGCTCAATCAGAAACAAGGAGGTCCATCTGCAGCAGAATCTACCATGCAGGAGGCTGACGCAGAGGACAGTGAGGTAGAGAGTGAGGAAGACCACCCTACATATGGGGTGAGTACCAAACACCATCTCCTGGTACTCATCTGAGGAGCACATTTAAAAAGTTATGTGCACCCCTGCACATAGACACACACATACTCTACTTCCTTTCTGAAGCTAGTTCCCCTATGGTGTTCTAAGTGATAGGTAGGGGAGGGTGGGGGTGCTGTGGGCATTTGGCTGAGGGAGAAGAGAATGGACAGTGCAGAGAGCCAATAGGCAGCTTAGTGTTACAGTTCTTTCCTCCCTTTGCCGGCTGACAGGTGACCACAGAGAGGACTCCGAGTGCCAACTTCGTCAGCTTGCTCCATCTTCCAGACTTCTCTATTATACAGTGTGAGCTCCTGCTGGAAGGCAATCACAGGACATTGAGGATGTAGAGGTTGTCAATTTCTATAATTTTTTTTTATTTCGAATATCTGACTTCGTTAATTTCAAAGCCCCTAAACATGGTATCATCACCAACATTGCTGAAGATTTAGAGAAGTAACTCCAAATTACTACCCATACATGGGTCGATTTTCCATCCAATTACCGAACGAAAAATCATGTTATAGAAAAGGCCCACACTATCTGCTGATGGCTACAATGGTTCTTTAGGCTAAGTTTAGACTGTCGGTTCTCGAGCTGCTTTCAGCAGAGCAATGCAATTACAGGGCGTCTAATTAAGGACTCCATACAGGTCCTATGGGACAGCAGCCGGAAAACCAACTGGCGAACACCTTATGTGTTGTCCGCTGGTTGGTCACGTTAAAGGGTCGTTTACCTGGCGGCAAAAAAACGCCAGTGTAAATGTACCCTTAAGGTGGGCATACACAATTTAATTTATTGATTCGTTTGACTTAAAAACTATTTAAAGATATATTCCTTTTTCTTTCATCAAAAAATATTTCCTCGAAATTTTATAAAAAATTGATCAAGCAGCGATTGGACACGTAGGAAAATGTCAGTTGATCATACAAGTATCTGACGGGTTTTATAGGTATTTTCATCAATTTGTATCAGATGGTACTATGGAGCATGCACACAGGTCTAAGGAAAAGATTAGCTCTGCTTTAAATTTTAATATGATCATTTTTAATAGGATGGGACAGGAAATTGAACCATGTATTCAGATCAGGATCTCTGACTTTATAATCTCCATACTTGTTTACCTGTCAGAGATCTACAATGGAGTAAACCTAGCGATAGCCAAGCATGTAGTATTACAAGAATGAGATGAGGTCAGCACTTCAAGAGGCTCAATACTGGTTATGGAAAGTATGGCTGAGCCAAGCCAGCCTCATGAGGGTTATAATCAATCCTAGGGACCCTCTGTCCCCATCCAAAATAAGGGTGGTCGAACAGGGATTTACCAACACATCGGATACCTGTTTGACTGTAATTTTCTTGGATCACTGCCACCTTTACCCTTTGACACATTGACTCATTTTGAAATTGGACTTTTTGAAAGCTTTGCATTCTCTTGTGTTATGTAACTTTGCTTGTTACATTTCAGTAGACCAGCCGCTGTTTGTCTATGCAATATTTGTGTGGGGGCAGAAGGGTACTATTCCATATGAATGGTGAATGGGTGATTGTATGTATCCTGGAATTGTTTAGTGTATTGATTGTATTATGAATTTTCTATTAATAAAATAAATATTTGTAATTTTTATTATTGAGTGTGTGTGTACCAAAAATACCCTGTTTGTCTCAGCTCATTTTAAGGGCTTGTTTCCACTCATGCGGTTTGCTGCGGTTGTATACGCGCGGCTACAGCCGCTCCCGCCCGCAGCGCAAGCCTTTCAGCCTTCAGATGCAGACTCTGGGCTGCCCCCATGTTAAGGATGCGGTTGGGACGCGGATGCGTTTCAAAACGCTGTAGCTAGCGTTCACAACCGCACCCTAAACCGCATCCATCCGCATTCGAACGCGCACAAACGCACCAGTGGAATCTATATTGATGTTTCCAATGGATGCGATTGACTGCGGCCGCGCGGTTACAAACGCGCAAAAACGCTAGCAAATGCACCAGTGGAAACAAGCCCTAAGTTGGTTTATCTATATGTTAAGCCCCCCATACACCTTACAATCTTACCATACAATTTATGTACAATCCACTTTTTTTCTACCAAAACCATGTAATATGAGGACCTCTCTACACCTTCCAATCACTATGTATTCTATCAGGGAGGACCCGGCACTACATAGCAGTGATATATACCTTCCAATCACTATGTATTCTATCAGGGAGGACCTGGCACTACATAGCAGTGATATATACCTTCCAATCACTATGTATTCTATCAGGAAGTATCCGGCACTACCTAGTTGTTAGTATATCTAATAGAAATTGTATGGAATTATCTAAAGGTGTATGGGGGGCTTTACATTTCAATATAATCATTTAGGCATTGTATGTCGGGACCCCTCTGCTAAGCATATTACTTGGTGGGGATCCTGATATAGCACATAGACTAACCTGCTCGGCGGATGCTGTGTCTTCACTGCGCCAAGCCTTTTGCCGATGCAAGGCTCAGCGTAGTGAAGTACATTGAGCCTCTGCATCGGCAGATGTCTAAACACAGCATCCGCCGAGCATGTGCTACGTACCGACGTACAATGGAAACACACCCTAAAACAGAAAAAAATTATACATTATTGAAAATGTCCTGCTAGTAAACAAGTTCCGATTCAAGTAAAATAATTAATTCTGCACCTTTTCTGTTCAATTTCTGTACAATCACATTTTGTTCTACCTTTAGCATATTAAATCCCATAAAACGTGTTTATAGATCTCTGAGAAATTAATGGATCAAATAATCATTTGTTTATAGGGTTTTATCATATTGTGTTTTTATTTGCAGATGGTGGGGCGACACTTGTATTCCGGCAGTGTGGATCGCACAGCGAAATGCTGGTTGTCTGACACCGGGGAATGCGTGCGGACGTACAAGTCTCACAAGCACAGCGTTAGCACTTTGAAATACCATGCTGGAATATGTAAGTCACATCCTCTTCCACCATCAGCCTAGCTGCATGCTACTCCTCTGCATTAAAATATACACTGCAATATAGAACCTGCAGGTTATATATACCGGTATATATATAGGTTATATATGATGCCATGACAAATAACTAGTCTACCTGAAGCTGGCCACCGTGCCTGCAGGCGGCGATCAATCGCAGTTGGGCCATGGATCGAAACCACCCACTTGGAACGACCAATCCTGGGTGCTCTAAAGCAGTGTTTTTTAAAGCAGTGTTTTTTTTTGGGCAAAGGCACACTTGGGCAAAGGTCCCCGCCGGAAGTACGTCATCAGCA
>CM070036.1:109017184-109027628 GCA_036250615.1 Ptychadena robeensis
CCCCCTGAGCAGCGCCCAGAGGCAAGAGCCTCTTCTGCCTCTGTGTCGGCCCGGCCCTGCATACATGCAGTGTCTCTGGACCGCATGCATGCAGACAGGAAGGAGCTGCAAAGAGGGTTTGACAAAGTTTAGCAGCACAGAAACATACCATAGGAAAACAAAACATAGAAACCTGTACTTTTTGAAACCGTGCTCATTATACATGGTTAGGGGTGCCTAAAGAATAGTGATGATCGCGAATATTCAGATTCCGAATATTAATCGCGAATATCGGCAAATTCACGAAGATGGTGAATATATTGCCGAATATTCGCAATTCTGGATATTCTGTATGTTTTATCCATTACACATGCCTTTCAATGCAAGTGGACGAATGGGAAGGCTGCAACAAGTGCTTAGCAACACCATCAACAGTTTTTTAATTGAATATTGGGGTGATGCGAATATTGCGAAAATTGTCACTTTTAAAAAATTCGCATAAAAATTCGCGCCATGTTAAACATATATTGCGCGCGCGAAATTCGCAATAAAAACTGCAGATATTCGCAATAAAAAAAAAAACAGTATATTGCCAAATGCGAATATTTTCCAAATGTTTTCCATAAAATTCACTGCATGCTGCGAATACGAATGTTGCCTATGCTGCTCATCACTACTAAAGAACAATGATTTTAGTTAGGTAGGTGACAAGCATCATTATGCCAACACTAAATTATATTTTCTGCTCTATTCAACCACCTCATATGCTATCCTGTGGATACATTCAAATGTGCCAAAGAACCTAACCAACGTAAATTCAATAATAAGGGCTTGTTTCCACTGACGCAATCAGCCGATTTTAATCTAGCCACCTGCGATCACTGCACATGATTTATGACATGATGGCACACGCAGTGATTTTTTCATGCAATAAAAAAACTAAAAAACGCCCCCTTAATAGAGAATGAATGGACACAATTTGTGATCACGTCCATTCATGTCTATGGGTGCGATCAAGGATGAAAAATCATGTGCGCCCGTGATCAAAAACGCAGGTAGCCGCGATTCTGATCGCAGGGCGCACCATGCACGATTGTGGCCTTTAGTTGAAGCGGGGACAAGCCCATTCAACTAAATGGAAGCGATCACATGCAATCGGTGCGCCAATTTAATCGTGTTAGTGGGAACAAGCCCTTAGTGGGCATGTTCAATGCACACCAATGACAGCTATGTAATCTTTTATCGAAGGTCAATCATACAACATTTATTATTTAAAGTGTGTGTTCACCCCATAGGGGACAAAGTCAGTGAAGGTATCAGACACATGGACTAATCCCTTTCTAATTAGGGATTACAAAGCTGACATCAGTGTGGTGGGCAGGGTAAAATAATTGGTAAAAGCTTTTGTTATAGGTGTATATCATGGTAAAAATCCAGTGCAGATAAAATTCTCCCCATGTTACCTCTGGTGCCGATGACAGAAAGTAGATACGGATGTGGTACTACTACATACAAACAATATGCAGAGTTTGTTGTCAGTACTGTAGTGTGTTTGTAGAATCGCCAGGTGAAAATAAAGAAGGTTGAGAAACAAATAGAAATGCAACATGGCTATGGGTTGGTATAGCTTACTTTAGTTGTAACACAGCTATCCAAACTTAGGGTTTGTTTCCACGGCGCTATCGGGTCCGCCTGTGTTCTGCAGATCCCCGGACGGAAGGTCAGCATAGTGCAGAGCTGCAACCTCCGGCCAGCGTATCGGCAGAACGCCATGGGAACAGCTGGTGCTGCAGGCAGGTAATGTGGTTGGATCCATCGGCAACCACCCAAGGAATGCGCTAAGAGCAGGGGGTCCCAACAGACCCAATAGCGCCATGGAAACATAGCCTTAAGCTGGCCATACACCTTTAGATCTCTCTGTCAGATATCCTGTAGATCTACCAACAACTATGTAGTGCCGGGTCCTCTGCGATTTAACACAGGTAGACTTGATGGTTTAGAAAGTCCCTCATGTTACATGGTTTTGGTAAAACGAAGGAAATCTGATAGAGAAATCTAAAGGTATATGGGGGCCCATAGGCTGTATGTACTGTACTTCAGGGATTTCTTGTAATAAAGCATTTGTATGCTTTAATCAGTAATTGCATTTTATATGAAATGTGATAAAACATATCTTCTTTCCAGTGTTTACCGGAAGCGGCGATACTTGTGCGAGGGCATTTAATACAAAGTCCGGAGCCTTGCAGCAAGTCTTCCCAGGACACACATTCATCATAAACAACATTCAGGTATGTAAAGTAGATCTAGTGGTGGATACCGATCACCTTCTCCGGCCCATGGAGGCCTCTGTTCCCCGTATAACCCCCCCCCCCCCCCCGTGTCACATCAAAGCAGAGCTTGTACTTCTGGCACACAGATGGGAGGTATCTGAATGACATCTTGTGTTCTGTGGCTGAAGGAAAAGTCCATCATGAACGTCCTTTGCTTTGTTTTATTCGCAGATATACGACAATGTTTTATATACGGCTTCTCACGATGGAACTCTTAGAGTCTGGGATATAAAGGAGATCTGCTCACAGAACAAGCACCAGAAGAAGACATCGGTGCGGAGTAAACTCTCTCAGAAGGGAAGCTTGCCCCACCTCTTCCACAATAAGGTCGGCTGCTCACCAGAGGACAATGATGACTGTGAACCAGTAGAATTGCTGTGAAGCCTGGAAGACTTTTTCTCTAGCAATACTGGAAACCTCTGGTACAACTACTGGAATGACTGCCCACATGACTGCAATGGGACTAACTGAGGCATCGGTGTAAGCTTTTCCTGCAGGTCTTCTCTTTGGTTCTGTACAGGTACCACAAATAATATCTGCACACTCAGGTTATTGTTAAGCAGACAGTCAATGTGGACAGTGGCTAAGGAGTTAAAATGTAACATATCTGATTGAATAGGCAGGCCCTGCAGCACCTTTGTGAGATATATGACTTAAGGCCCCCATACACATCTAGATTTTTTATCCAATCAACTTAATTCAATCTTTTTTTGTTGATTGATTGAAAATCTATGGCAGCCCACATGTTTAGATTAAAACCATTAAAATTGGGGAAAAATGTATTGAAAAATGATTGGACATGCTGGTAAATTTTAATTGGTTGTATTGAAATTGATTACACTTTCAGTCGATCCCCAAAAAGTTGATCAATCAATCACAGATTTCCCTGACCCAAAAAAATGATCTTTTTAAGTTGATTGAACAGAAAATCTAGACGTGTATGGGGGGCTTTAACCTGGCATGCAAGGCTGTTTGCCAGCTATACGGAATATGCGTGTGCATAAGGCCTTAGCTGCCCCATGTGGTACCCGACACCCTCCCCTGCACGCATATCCGATGCCTTCCTCAACACTACCGCCCCCCGATCTAAGGCTGTGGAGGTGGTGTGTGTGTATGTGAAGGGGGAAGGAGAAGAGGTAGGAGGAGCAGCGACTTCTTCTCCAGTAGCCCACTCCCCCCGGTTGACAGCTTTGTCAATAGCCATCCCCCTCAGTCGACAGGGGGTCCTAGGCAAGAACTTGCATAGGGCCCCCAAGAGGCTAGAAATGGCCCTGCTGGTATGATATGGATAAAGTACACACCTATTTCAGATCATAAAGAAAATAAGTCCTAAAGCAAATATTGAGCTGCTCTTCTTTTGCAAAAAATATTTACCTGGTGAGTATATCCTCAATGATTTTTGATTTACGGAACTGAAAAGAGCAAAACATTCTAAATCAACGGGGATAATGAAATCAGCATGTCTGGCAGAAACCTAGCACTTTCAGAAAAGGTCCATCTTCCCTCAGCACAGGTTTCCTATAATGTTCCTCTAATGCTCACCATACACTTTGAGATAAAAATTAGGATCCATTAAAACAGACCAATGTATCCCGACGGCAGTATCAGTTTGGATCGTAATATTCGGCAAAAACGCTACCACATTGAAAATCCAATTTACGATCGTATTTTTTTTTTTTTACGAGAATATCATCGAAATCAATCGAAATTAATCGCCGTTTATATTGGCCAATGTGATGTATTTTTTTTTTAAGGGGAAGTGATGTAGGGGGGTATATGTATATATATACATCTCTATATATATATACATATACATCTCTATATATATATACACACATATACATCTCAATATATATATATATACACATCTCTCTATATACATATATATATATATACACATCTCTATATATACATATATATATATATACACATACACATCTCTCTCTCTACTATTACGTAGGCGACATGCTGACATGCTGTTTAGCCACCATGTCAGAGTCAGCAACATGCCGGTGCTGGAAGTTTTAATATGCTAATGTTCCGCATCGGCAGTAATTGGTTGCTAAACACTATGAAAACACTCTGAAGTTTCCCGATGTTGCCAGACCAATTAAAATTTTTGAACATGTCCAATAAATTATGACCGGAAAAAAATGGAAATTATGATCATAATATATCGGTTGTACCATGTGGACATGCACGGATTTCAGGACGATAAAATGCATTTATTGGTCGGTTTTAATGGATCCTAATTTTTATCTCAGAGTGTATGGCCTGCTTAACTCCAATACCCTAGTTTTATCTTCTTTCATATTCGCCTCTCAATGTGTTCAAAAGCTGCTGACCTGGGCTTACGTTCAAATAATAGAGCCTGACCTGGATTATATTGTAAGGAACGTGATGAAAGCTATGGAGGCCAATATCGATGTCCTTTCTGAACATGTATTGACCTAAAATAAGTATGTAGTAAAGTATAAAATCATGATCGTCCCTATATACTGTATTTTTCGGACCCTGAGACGCACATGAATGTGTGGTAAAATAATTTTATAGGGTCTCATGTGCCTGCATGGGTTTGTACATCGCGCATCTGCGGAGTCTGGCTGTCAGCCGTAGAGGGGAGAGGCCCCCAGGCCTTATGGCTGGCATACACATGCCGATAAGCGGCTGATTTTTCACCTGACCGACGGGCGTGCGCGCTCGCGCCGTTGGTCAGCAGAAAAATCAGCCGCTTATCGGCATGTGCCCACATGGGGCGACAGATCCCTGTCGCTCGGCCGGCCAGAGAACGGACATGTCCGATATTCTCTGGCCGATGCCATTAGCTTCAATGAAGACCGGCGTCTTCATTAAAGCTTTGTGTGCCGGCCAACTGAAGCAGCCCCATAATGCACCAGGATGCAAACATGATGACGTCATCACGCTTGCATTCCGGTGCATATCGGAGCATGTCTGTCGGCACCCATCTGTGGGTGTATGGCAGGCATAAGTTTGCCTACCCCTGATCTAAATGGTAACATTTGAAAATCCAATGTAAAACATTTATATCTAGCCCCCTTAGTCACTTTCTCATAGTAAACTGAGAGATTGCAGATTAAGACAATAGCTGGCCTTGTCATGTGACATTATAAAAGTGTGTTTCATATCCAGATTGATACTTGAACGTGCACTGCCAAGTCTAAGGAAAGTCTTATGAATATTATGGTACTTGCAGAACCACAGACATCAGAAATTTCTGTTAGGAAAGAAATGTGTGAAAATGTTTGAACTTTTACCGGAGTGTCCAAACAATATTATTATGTGCAATGTAGTTTTTTTGAAAATTTTTAGCCATCCTTGTATAGAAGTAGATTCAGTTTAGTTTTTTTTTTCTTCTTTTTTTTTAGTTTAGTTTTGTTCCCCTGCAGACTGCAATGATGTGATCCATAAGCAAATGTTTGGTTTATTGCCAAACCTGGTAATGAATACATTTCCTTGAGTGTTGATATGCTAAGTTTATCTGTAATTAAATTACTTTCCAGATGTGACCATGAAAAATCTCAATTAAAGTGTGTGTATAACCTAACGATGAATGTCTCTTCTTTGCATCCATCCATCCATATCAAAACGATAAACGCAGCACTTTCAGTTTGTTTTGAGCTAAACGTTTTCTACATACACAAAAGACCCAATACTGTCAAATGTTGTTCACAAATCTGTCTACATCTCCTTTGCCGAGTTAACTCATCCCACCTAACAGCATATCAAGGTGCTGATTAGACAGCATGAATATTGCACAGGTGTGCCTTAGACTGCCCACAATAAAAGGCCACTCTGAAATGTGCAGTTTGATCACACAGCACAATGCCACAGATGTTGCAACCTTTGAGGGAGCGTGCAATTGGCATGCTGACTGCAGAAATGTTTACCAGAGCTGTTGCCTGTGAAATGAAGATCATAACATGAGCCATGCTCAGTGTATATACCATTGAACATCTTATGTACATGGCATGCCAATGCACTACAGATAAAGTACCCGACACATACCTTGGAGCACCTCACCATGCTAAATCATAAAAAAACATCCATTGTCTTAGTGAATTTTGGTGCCTTGGCACCCAAGTCATTTGCCAGGGCAGCATTAGTGTTGATTTAAACTCTACAATTATGTTTAGAATTAGATATACTTCCATACTGGCATTGGCGTGTCACAATGCATATCATATTTTTCTATTTTGCACTTTTTCACCACAATAATCAGGGGGAAAATGTTTTATGGAGTTAATGTAAAAACGTATTATTAAACCCTTTCGTGTGTATGCACACAGCATCCATGAATGCCTTCTGCTAAGTGGAAGGTGTCTCACAAAAGAAAAGCTAACACATGTTTTGGCAGGGTGTGCAAAGCTTGAACATATTGTATATTGTTATTTACTAGGAGTAGAGCCACTTCTCAGAGCCAAGAGATTAACTAATAGAGACTTACTTTACACTGACAGCTCACTCGGGAACATACTATTTACACATTTACTCGGAAGGAGAAGCGAGTCTTCGGCTGTCTGCACTATAAGCAGCTCTACAAGTGAAAACCAGTATATAGTATTGCTCCACTCTGCCACACCCTGCAGTCTCTTCGGAGATGGGACATATAGCAAACACTGAGACATCTTGATTCATCTTATCATGTGCTGAATACCGTAGTTCCTAACCCATCAGATAACAAAAAACTAATTTTGATTGAATGAATGTATCAATAATAAATAGGAAGTGTACAGTCTATACATATTAGTGTTTAACCTCCCTAGCGGGCTGCGTGACTTTCATGTGCAAATTGGGATATTCAAATGCAAATTGTTATATCTTCAAAGAGCACACCTGGAATATCACCCCATTGTCATTCCAGATGTGATCTTTAAAGTTAACCCTTTCAGAGGGTTGCCAAATGCCATTGTATTGGATACAGTAACAACTGTATCCAATACAACTCAAAACAAAATAAAAAATGTATTATAAACAAACAAATACTGTTTTGAAATCTTTCATACCAAATAAGTATTCAAGAGATTTTAGCATTCAAATGATACATTTTATAATTTTTTATGTACTTTTTTTCATACAAATTGTGTGTTTCAAACATTAATTATATTGAGGATGTCTATTAGACCCGTGTATGGACAGATTTTTGGAAGTTACAGGCCTACAACATAAAGAAAATTCCATTAGAGTCTATGGTGCGCTTTTGGTACAGAAATCTGGACCTCAGCAGTGCGCTAGGGAGGTTAAAAAATCATTTTGCACAGTGATAATTCTTGAATGCTAAACAATTTGATTATACCTTCAGTTCTTTGGTAACCTCAGTCTGCATACAATTTGCATATATTTGCATGGCAACATTTTGGGTTCTCATCATCTTTACTGACCTGAAAGCAGTTACTGAAAATCAGTACTCATTAGCATTACAGCCAGGCAACTGGGATATTCAGAGAGGTCAGGGAGGTAGGTTCCCTTCAAGGAGCTGCTGGGCTTTTCGGAGACAAACTTTGCTTCTCCGAAGAACCTGCAAATGACTAGTCATCAAAACCAAACACGGAAAGGCTTATTCAAATAAAGTAAAACGCATGGGCTTATCATGCGTGGTTATTAGAAAAGCAACAGACAAAGGTATCCAACTGGCTGCTGGTTTCCAGTTTCCATATAAATTGTTATCTTTTGTTAAATGTCTCTCTAGGAAGACCAAACCGAATTCACAAAATACATTTGTGTCTGAGAAAAGATACATCCTAAATAATGTGACCCGGCACTGGGTTCAGGAAATAAATCAATTGGTCTTCAATAGATTACATTTTTCATATCTCAAATGATCATTTTGAAATGATAGCTGGTTAAATCAAATTGAACGGGAAAGTGAAACTGTGTATGCACATCTTAAGGCACTTAAAGTGTACCTGCCACCCACACACTGATACCTATCAAATGCCCAAGAACCAATGACAGTGTGACAAATCAGCAACCATATTGGCACAGTGATATTGCTAATCAATTGATAAGTAGCGACAAGTTATAATTGTCTGCATTGTATATGGTTAACAGATATACTTCTATCCATCCATCATTGATATTTGGAGTTATTGTTGACACCAGTGACTGGTGCTCACCACTAATATTTTGCTGCAATATAAAGAGGAAAATCCAGCCGAAACTTAGAGCCCCCACAATTCTCACTTATGGATGGAGATGGAGAGGTCATGGTTGTTTAAAGTAGGGGTAACGGGAAACCAATCTCACAAAGGTTCTTAATGGGGTAAAGTTGCCATATGAATGCAGTACAGTGCTCCAGCGGACATTGTCATATAGATGTATACAAAGCACCCAAGCTAGAAAAAAAGCTACACCTGCCATACCAATCCAAAAAGGATACCCTTTATATGCGGGTTAATGTTCCCAGATTGTGACTGTAAGAAGTTGAAAATCTAAGCAGATTACAATGTAATGACGCCAGGGATGCGAGGACACTCATGTCACATGGCCATTACTGAAGAATGCTATGGGCAGCTGCACATCCCCATCGTCATTGATGATGCCAGGGATATGCAGCCAAGAAACAAGGGGGTCGGATGTTGCTACCGGCTCACCTGGATCAGGTATACAATCCTGAGTGTGTCTTTATGGCTCTGTTCCCACATAGGCGATTAATCGCCTTGCGATTTTAATCGCACACGGTGATCACTGCTGATCATGCCCATTCAGTTGAATGGGCTTGTCCTCACTTTAACTAATGGGTGCGATTGTGCGCCACCACTATTTGACCTATGATCAGATTCGCGGCTCCCTGCATTCTGATCGCGGCGGCCAGCGGTTAGGATTTTATTTTCTCTGATCGCGCCCATAGACATGAATTTTTGAAAAAAATAAAATTGCCATTATAAAAAAAAAAATCGCCTATTTGGGAACAAAGCCTAAGGCTTAGGCTCCACTACTGCGGACAGAAAACACATGCACTTTTTTTGTTTTTATAGTCCATTAATTTACACATCCAATTGAAACCAATGAAGGTCGCTGGCACGGTTGTGGCGCAGTAAACCGTGTTTTCCTTCGACATACTGCACCTGTGGAGTCTGCTCCATTGGAAACAATGGGAGTGATTCTGGCTGCTCCAAAAACACCCTAGTGGAGCCTCAGCCTTAAAGACCAAATTCTTCCTTTACCACTTAAACTTGCTGGGTTAGTGGTGAGCACCTAGGGTGACATTCTTCAGACTGAATGCGTGGAAGTTGGAAAATTCTCTGGATGGATTACATCTGAAAACTTATATTAACCATTTAAAAAACAGCGACAAAAGAATGCAATAAAATCACACTGAATACAAATTCTGAAGTTTATAGATCCTGCGAATTGTATTGTAAAACTCTAGTATAAGCAAAACACTACTCAAGATATTAACATATAAAAAACCCTTAATTGATGATATTAAATGGTCAGTTCTGTATCTTTATGTCTATTTAATGACTTTGATGATAGAAAGCATCTCTACCAAAGAATTCCCAGCGGTGGCCCCCTGCAACTTCAATAATGGAAGGATCCTTCTCTCTCACCTGGATTTATTTCTATATGTCATCAAAGAGTATCAAACATTAATCTCCTGGAGTACCAACTATACAGATATAAAAACTGGCTGGAGCTATTATAAATGGGCTGAACATTTCCTACTTCAGAGAAGAACTCTTGCATGGCATTTTTCTGTCCATTTCTCATATGTATCTAGGACCTAACATATAACATGAAAATACTGGCCAAGACTGAAGCAACTTTAGCAATCAAATAGCATTACCGTATGTTGTGCACAAGAAAGCACAACAGAAGAGACGCTATTGTAAACAGAATGTGTGTACGGGTGTGCATTTTCTCAGCTCTGCTCTTATCACTCCCTGCTCTCCCTCCTCCTAAGTGTTGATAGACAGCACCTAGGAGAAGGGAGGGGAGAGAGCAGGGAATGATTAGAGCACAGAGACACACAGTGCCTGCTGACAACTGCCGTCAGTGTCTTTCTGCTGTGTGTCCAGCTCCCTGCTCTCCCTCCCCCTAAGTGTTGATAGAAGGCACCTAGGAGAAGGGAGGGGAGAGAGCAGGGAATGATTAGAGCACAGAGACACACAGTG
>CM070036.1:109027728-109045836 GCA_036250615.1 Ptychadena robeensis
CCCCCCCCCCCCATTCCAACAACACATTTTTAAATTCAAGGCCATTACACACTAGCTGTGTTTGTGTTGCAGTAATGTGTACTGAAATGTTCCTCAAACTTTATTTAAAATACTCATACAACTTTATTTGGTTTTAACACCATGTATCATATAAACACACAACAATCATAGAGAAACATTCATCAGTCACATGGAGACACAGACACTACGCTCATGCAGAGACATCAATCATTCACATAGAGACAAACACACACACAATACATGCACTCTACTTACTGTCTGCAGCTAGTTCCTCCATGGTTGACTTCCTGTGTGTCCCCTTCCATGGCTTCCTAGCTGGACCCACCCCCCTGAAATACATCAGCACACCCCTTTCCCCCTCTGGGGCCCACCCCACAGTTTGGGAACCACTGGGCTAAATGTATGTAAAACCCATAAAACTGATTATGAAACAACAATCATGACACTACATTTGGGCAAAATTAATGATGCGTGTCACTCTAACCCTAACTTGGTTTACTCATCATCTTTACCCATTTATTGATTATTATTATTATTTATTGATTTCATATCGCTCCGTCCATGCCCAGCTGGTCCATTTCCCCCCTGTTCCTCCTGTGACCCTTGGTAGCAGCCTTGACCCACAAATACCTACTGCAACTACATAAGGTAGGCTTGACCCTTTGATTTGAATATATTTACCTTTTACCTAAACAATAGGACCTAGCTCTAATTCGGTTCCTCCTTCATTCTCTACCAATACTTGTTAGTGTGACATCTCCTAGAAGAAGAAGTTCGAAACGCGCGTCGAGATGTCTTCATTCTTTTCAACATTACTCTATTTGAATACCCTATGAATACGGTGGCTGCCCGACTTCATTGACCCTAACATCTGGGTCCCAGTCCTCTGATGTGTTTTTTAAATCTACTATATTAAAGATGAACTTTTTAACCGTATAATGTACCACCGAGGACTTCCTATTATATACTAACCTTATATTTTGGGTGTTCTTGACTCATGGAAATTTGTTTACCTTGAATTGTTGGCTCTACTAACATTTAAACCCTCTACCTAGAGGTTTTTGCGTAATAGAGGACGGTCCCGCTTTAAAGTCCCCAAGCCTTGTTTGTTCAAGGGAAATTGGTGGGTAGTTAGACCATCACTAATGGTCTCTCCTCCCACCCTCTGTATTTTTGGACTAAATTTGGGCAGAAAATGATTTGATCAGTGCATACAATAGAAATAGGACAATTGGACAAGCTGATTGTCGGCGGCTTGGCTTTCCATGGCTGGGGGAGGTTAAAAGGATCACCATTTAGCTTCCGGGTCTCTTGTATTGAGAGGCGGAGGCATGGTGTTACACATGTCAGGAAGCATTCAATCCTATTGAAAGGATTTGGATTTATACATGGAACTACATTTAGAATATCAGCTACTCTATTCCTTTTTGTTCCTCCCTGTTCTCCTGTGTGACCAAATCAACCTGTTGCCGCAGCTCTTTTGGTTTTTATCGATGATCTAACCAGTACGATCATAACCATAGACATCACTCACCGTAACTTGAGAATGTACTTTGCACAGAAAAACTACCCCTTAAGAAGCGGTTCTCTGCGAAACATGTCGGGCCAGTGCAATACTCAGTTTTTTGTGTCTTTTCAAACTTACACATGAATTGTTATGTATATGGATGTTTTTATCTGATGATATATTCTAACATGTAATGCTTTATATGTCCGTTAATAAAACTGAATGTAACTTGTGACTTCTTGCCGTTAAAGTCCCCTCTTGCCCTTTCTATGGAAAACGTTGTTTTTCCTGTTCTTTTTATACAATAGAAAATAGGTTTTATTGCTAAGTAAATGCAATAGCAAAAGTGACTTCACAAAAAATGAGTTTGATATTTATTAGTTCCAATGCTAGTTTAAATGGTTGTAGCTCTTAAGGCCCCCATACACGTCTAGATTTTTCATCCAATCAACTTAATTTAATCAATTTTTTGGTTGATGGATTGAAAATCTATGGCCGCCCACATGGTAAGATCAACCTAAAACAATTAAAATTGGGAAAAAAAAATTTGAAAAAGGATTGGACGTCCTGGAAATTTTTAATTGGTTGTATTAAAATTCCTAACACTTTCAGTCGATCCCAGAAAATATCTTTTACTACAGTTGGCAAACATACAATCAATCACTGATTTCCCTGACCCCCAAAAATTTTTCTTTTTAAGTTGAACAGAAAATCTAGACGTGTATGGGGGGCTTTATTCAATACCTTTTAATGAAAGCTATATACACAGAGACAATGTAGATATTATTCTACATTTATTTGGACATTTAATATGGTCTATTGTAAGTGGTGTACGGTCACTATAGTTAGGATCTGAGAACAAAGCTATCAGCTCGTTTGCGGAGCTGAATAAAAATATAAAGTTCACTTAACTCACTCAACTTGAACTTGTGCTGAATGCATTACTGGAAGGAAAAGAAATCTAGACTGTCCGAAATGCATTCATACATTCCTCACACAAATGCTGGTGTCAAAATGTAGAAAATAAGCATTCTAAGTTCGTATAAAGTTATACAAGGTTCCTATAGCAGAGTCATATCAAATATGACAGAATGTAAAACACAACAGAAGATAACATATCCACGAGTTGCATATCAGTTCTATAATATTTGCTTCCCTATGATGCTGCATCTGATCATTTTGTTTCTGAACACATCTACTGTACCGCTTCTGTATAAAGTGCTATAGCAAACATATCAGGTATAAAAGTAGATGGACCTGCTTTGTCCATAGCAGCCAATCAGAGTGTATCATGCTGTGTTATGTATCTAGCATAGGTCACATCATAAGAACTTTGAACTGGTTGCCATGGACAACACAGGAACATCCATGTCAGAAAAAACATAGGTTAATGTAGTTCAGTAAAGTCACAAACTACAGCTTTTCTAGATAAGAAAAATATTCCACAAGTATGAGACCTTCCTCCTCTAGAGTTAAGTCTAGATAGTCCTCTTCATGTTCAGGGATATCATCCAAAATTTCCTTCACAAGTTCGGAGTCCCGTTGAGCGGTGTTGGTGCTAGTTGATGAGCTTGTGCCTTAAAACAATGGTACAAACACAGGAGGCGTTAAGTTGTGATGTGGAGAAGGAGAATGGATAACATGCTTTATTATATCTCTTCCACAAAGCAAATAGCATTCGATGGCAAAGTAACAGCTCCTGGTATGAACCAACCACTCTCGGCAAATGAGCTAACCTGAGCTCAAACAAGTGGCCAAAGTCTGTAAAATACATACAATCTAGCACGTTTTGGGCACAAATAACTCACCTGCTTTCCAGTATGCGGCATGTTGCTGCTTTAGACATCTTGCCGGTTCTTCAAGAATGCCATTAGAGCTGGAGACATGCCCACTGTCCATGAGAGTTTTACATCTGAGAGCCAAGGCATGCCCAACAGCCCGTGTCTAACCTTCCCGAAATATTTTTTATGGATTTAACTTTCTGAAAAATCAAATAGAAGGATACCTTTCTAAAGGTAGCCATAGATGCCTCGATTTGTCATCGATCGATTCCCAGGGCTTGTGGAATCGGCCATTGATGATTTTGGAATCAATGGAACGCCACCTTGGGAATCGGATTTGTGGTCGATTTTAACAGGAGCTGATCTCCAAAATGTCTGATTCCACAAAATCCATTGATCGGAAAGGCTGCTGCATAGGGAGCTATGGGTCCACCAACGTACTTCGATTGCCAAACGATCAAACAAAAAACCAATATGTCGGTTCAATGGCCAATCCGATTTTTAGCCGATTTCAATTTTGTTTGGTGGATCGTTCAAGGTGAGCAGCACTCGATTGATCGCCGATCGATCACCATGAACGTGCGAGGTGATTGAACGGGCAAAATTCTAATGAAAATAGGAGCCGTTTATGGGAGCCTTTACACTACCTCACTTTTTCATCACTGGTCTCCCTTTCTACAATGTGTTGGGTCCAGAAGATAGCTAATGGAAAATAATTGCTAAGGTGTGTAGTGAACACATTACACAATATACAATTGAGAGAGGCAGACTACATTTAGGGAAACCTTAGGAATTTCCTCCCACTGGTGTGGATTAAGGACTCCCAAGTCTGCTGACTATTTGTTGCAGGTTGAGGAGGGGAAAAACACAGAGAAGTGCTCAAGGACTTTGATGTGTCAAAGAAATCAGAGGAGGTGAAGAGGAGGTGCAAGAAAGGGGAGTAAGGCGAGCTTGGACTGTGTAAGCATGAGGGTTGAGAAAAGTGACACTGTAAAGTACTGTAAAGTAGAGAAAGGTAGAAAACAGTTCCCCAAGAGTTCCAATAGCCAGCACAGATGATAAAATTCAACATAATACACATTGTCCCATATTGGTGTGTGGATATTAAAATTAGAAAGACCCAGCAGAGACTTCATTTTCCACCAGACTACAAGTAGGGTGGTTAAAGACAAGTAATATGTCTGCAATGTATTAACCTACCTGGTGGTTTGCTGAAGCCAGTTCAGGCAGAGTTTGTTTACAAAACAAACTCTGCCCCAGCTGGGATTGGGCATACTTACCCATGCTCGACAAGCCGATTGTTTCAGGCACCGGCTCTTCAGCCGTCATAGATGATGCTCACGATGTGTAGAGGGAAAGTACTCTGTATTCTGTTTTAAACGCCCATACAATGGCATGATATGGGCATAACGCTAGAGAGGTTCAAATTACCACCATCAATTGCCTCATACCAGTCCTCAGTGCAGAGTAAGTCACTGAGAAGTGGGTGGAAGAGAAATGCCCCACCAATTTTGATGGGTTAGGGAATTTCTTCAACCTGGCCATAAACATTCTTTTGTGCAATGTCCCATAATGAGGACACATTACCCTACGTCATTTTATTTATAGCTACCAGTTGACACTTTGTATGCCTACTAGCTGTTAATTGTGACTCTCATTAAAAGCTAAGGTCCACTAACAATGAGGAACTAATAAGATTGGTTTACAGTCATGTCATTACTAGGCAAGGATGGATTCAACTTTTTTTCTTAAGATTATAGATCCCACTGCAGCCTAAGGATAGTAATCTTTTTAAGACTGTTATTTTTTATACATACCGTATTTTCCAGCGTATAAGATGACTGGGCGTATAAGACAACCCCCAACTTTTCCAGTTAAAATATAGAGTTTGGGATATTCTTGCCGTATAAGGCTACCTCTCAAATGCACATGTCGGCTCCTGTCACCCTGCGCGCATTGGGGAGCATGGATGGGGGAGGAGACCACAGGGCTCCTCTAGATGGAGAGCACCCTAGTACCCGCGAACCCCCCCCCCCCCCCCCCCCCCCCCCCCCCACGGCAGCACTCTGTAGCCGGATAATAAGATGACCCCCAACTTTTGAACACATTTACCTGTGTTCAAAAGTCGTCTAATACGCCAGAAAATATGGTAGTTATAACATTGAAGAATACAGTTAGGAAATTTTGTTACAACCATGTTTTTATTATTATTTACAATCAGTGTAGCGAATAAATACTTAATGTGCTCTAAATATACCAAAGTGATAGGACAATAAATCATGCATAAACAGTAAATAGATGGCTGGGTATTGAGGCTTCAAAGTCATCCAGGCATGAACGTGTTAAATATCATTTTAGTAGACCCTAGGAGATTGAATTCTAATGAACACAATGTGTTACCTGCAGAGTCGGAGGATGAGGAGCTCGGCTCGGGTGCTGATGAAGAGTTTTCCAGCTTCTGCAGGAGAGGAGGAGGGAGAACTCCTTGGTGGTGTGCCAGCATCTGAGCGGCCAATTCAGTGTTACCTTGGAATAGTTGGAGAGCTGCCTTAGCTGCCTCAGGAGTGAAACCAATATACACCAGCTAGACATAAAGACAAGTCATACATGAGGACATAAAACACTCATTGTACTTCTTCCAACAGTGAGCTGAGTTCAGAGAGCCGTGTAATACAATGCAAGAGTCCATAGACAAAACTATCTGCATAATAACGGCTCCTTTGTCATTTATTAAATTCAATTTGATTTCAATGAGACCGGTAATTCTTAAATAACAAACATAAAACATGACCCACCAAATGGACATTTATTAAGTTATGGTTTACCTTTGCTCACAAACATTGAAGAAATGTTTAATAACTATGCCAGAAAACTGGAAGAACTTTGCAAATTCAGTTTTTCTCAAACATTCAAATGCTGTCAGAATGAAAGCTAAAGTCTGACCAAACTGACACGTGACTCTGGGGCTAGCCAATGTGTGTTTATGGGTGTAAAGATGTTTAGGGGCGTTAATATCATGGGTGTCCAACTTTGTCCCAGGGGAAAATCCAGCCTGCAGTGCAGATCTATTTGGCTGGCGAGATTTTTAAAAAAGTTTTAAGATGAATGGCACAAATATCTAACGTGATTTTGCATACATTTTTAATTACGCTGTTGCTTTATCCAGATTGAATGTTTGAGGAAAATGAACATTCAATTCCACATGAATGGTTCATCATTTAAGGAATAACCTCCTCAATTGTAAAAAAAAAAAAATATATGAATGTGACATATACCAAGTGCAGGGCTATTGACCCTGCACTGTGGGAAATAACAGCACACTTTGTGAACATAGCCCATGGTGCCTTAAGGTGGGTATACAAAGTCCGGTCATTTGAAAATTGATTACTAATCAAAATTAAACATAAAATTGATCGAGCAGTAGACATGTTGGTAAATTTCAGTCAGTCAAGTATCTGAAGTTTTTTTTAGGTCAGGTAGGAACCCACAGGATATACTGGATGGGACTTAAATAACAAGCACATTGAGGTGACTCTGCCGGATACTGAGCATTTGGGGGTCCTAAGCAAATTTGTTGCTGCCTTCACATAGCGGGAGAAACGGCCATGTTTTCATCTCAGTCTTGGATTGGGTTATATATATATATTATATACAGGGTGAATTGGGTGATGTTCACAATTTTCTCTGTTTGAAAAGATAGAACAATCTGTGCTGCTCAACCGATCCATGCTTTCTAGGTTGAAAATCATCCCTCTATGGGATGACTTTCTTTCCCACCTGCTTTCGCCAAGTTACCCTACATGCTTGCTTGGGAGCGCGACCTTGGACAATCCCTGGATGAAGCCGAGTGTATAAGCATTTGTCAAAATGTTGCTGGTAGTTCTCATAATGTAACGTCTCTTGAAAAATTATTTAAAGTCCTAATGCTCTGGTCCCTCTCCCCTGCCTGCATTGCAAAATTCTCACCCTCTACTTCTCTTAATGCTTCCAGGGTGGCCCTTCTCTATATGTGGTGGTGCTGCCTCTGGGTGCGTAAACTGTGGATCGTGGAGTCTATATAGTAGGGCTTGGGAGCCAAACATAGAGGAACAACCAGGAAGGTTATGGTGTTTTAAGAAGGCTTGACTGTGCTACGCACTGCTTGAGTTGAGGGCTTTTGAATTCCTTTAATCCATTACCACCATAACCTTCATGGTTGTCTCTCTTTGTTCGGCTCCCAAGCCCCAATCCATAGAGCCATGGTTTCCATGCACTGACGATGACCAATGAGCCTGAAACTTCTGTATGCAGTTTGGAATAAATGGCTCTGTACCAAAAGGCTACATCTGCACTGTCGACCAGTGGCTCTGGATGTGCATATGGCTGATGGAGCGTTAAGGAATGATTTGCATGACTCCACCCACTGTCCTGAAGTGAGGATTTTTCCTTTAAATTTTGGGATTTGTGATGGACTGGGGCATGTAACTACCTTCTGTTTTAAGAAGGCTTGATTGTGCTAGGTTTTGTAAAGATCCATTACCTGGATGTGCTTAGCAGCGTAAAGTTCAACGCAGCAAATACAGAATGTATTTATGGATGTCAACACAGAAAAAAAAAGATTTACATTTGTGCAGGAACTGGAAGGAAAATATTAACCTTCTGGTAATAAATTCTAGACCCATCCTATCTCACTTTCTCATTCCACAAACCACAGCCAAGCAATCTTTATTGCCTCCTTATGTGTATTTACCATGTCATATTTATCAGCATCCTCATAACTAGTGACAGCCTGCAACCTCAGCGTATCCAAAGCCTGAACCACCTCCCTGATGTGTAGAGGGATGCCTGGAAGATTGATGTCCTGGCTTGTAGCATCCAGGTGGTTATTTGGCAACCTTAAATGTTCTAATGTGATAGCTTGGATTGTGCGAAACCACGTTCATTTATAGCAAAACATTTTTTCTTTTTCAGAAAATTATATTTGAAATGGAAAAAAATAACCATCTATTTTTTATATAAGCTAAACATTTTGGTAGGGTTCTTCCAAAATCGCGTGGGGGGGGGGGGGATTGTTGTCTGTCCTTCCTGCGACACGATTCTTGGGGGACTAATTATGCACCCATTGAAAACCCATGGGCAAACACACGGCCAATAGGCTTTGGTGTGCATGCCAACCGGTGGCCCCAGTTGATTTTCAATGGACGCCTCCCATGGCAGACATGCCCTTTGCCGTTTTATATAATGTGGGATATGATGCGCCTGTGTGTACATATATGGTGATAGTTTCAGTATGCCTTATCACATTGAAGAGTGTTTCTATAACATTCAGAACTGTAGATTAATACTTGGACTACACAACTTTACAGAACATTTAAAATGGAAATCATCTGTTGTATTTAGAAATCAAATATGACTTACCTGATCGATGCTCTCCTGAGGGACACTATATGAGCCCCTAGCAGATGGATTTCTTTGTGGTAATAGAAGTTCTGGTTTGTCCAGAAGTAACTGTTATGATAAAAAAAAATGTATACTTTACTCGGTAAACTTGCTTAGAAAGTAAGATTTTAGCACAAGTTGAGGGCTTTTCGATTCCTTTAATCCCTTCTCACCATAACCTTCATGGTTGCTCCCCAAAGTAAGATTCAATAATAGATACCGTATTTTCCAGCTGATGACCATTTAAAATATAGAGATTGGGATATTGTCGCTGTATAAAACTACCCCTCTGCCAAAGCACACCAAATAAAATGTAAAAAACATCGTATTTGATTTCAATATGGTAATTTTAATTCACATGCTTATGACATGCAGGTACTTAGCAGTTGAAATGTTCTGGGTTAAAAACCAACCCTTGAGACTAATTGCGGTAAAAATATCACCCTTTCATAGTCATATTTCAACTGTCAGCATTCCAACAGTGCGTTTCTCTTGTCAGATTTTCCCTATTGAGCTTGCGTTCAAAGAGGACACTTCCTATTCTAATGAATGGGACAGTGTCCACTCTGAATTTTGTAAGCGGTGCTGATATGAAATGGTTCCGCCGAAGACATGTCCTTCGAAGGTCAATGGATGTGTCTCTAAGGCGTGGAAAAGCAGCGCTGTTTTTAAGCGTCTTTGGTATGCTTAATCAATATCCAGATGCGCCCTAAGCCATGGGAAAACTGCCTGCATGTCACGGGGAATCCAACGGCAAATGTGCCGGCAAGCGTCCTTTTTCCGGCCAGCTGAAGGAAATTACCATGGACACATGGCTTTACATATGTATGCTCTGACTTTCAACCCCCAGATCTCCAACAACCTAAAAAGTTCTATTTTTTTGTAATTTACATTCCCATTTTCACACCCCTAACTGCAACCTTTCATAGGTATTAATGTTTCCCTGCGGTTATGTTAAGTGACATAAATTGTTTACATACTGTTTTGGCAATCTAAAAATGTAACTTTTTTAAATGACACAGTAAAGGTTTGTACGGCTGTGTTTGAGCTGCAATACCAGTTTCAGCCACTGAAACCACAGCCTCTAGTGAGCATGTTGGCTTCGTCTCACACATCGAGGGGGGAGAGGGGGGGCTGCTCCTCCGCCTCGGAAGATTCAACACCTGGCGTATAAGATGACTCACAACTTTTGAGAAGATTTTCCTTATGCGCTGGAAAATACGGTACTTAAGGTGGGATTACACGTGTAGATTTTTTCACTCGATCAATGAAGAACGAATGATTTTTTGGATGATTAAACAAAAATCTAGAATGGCCAATTTGATCAATGGATACGTTTTGCGCCACCTCGAACCAAAAATCGTTCGAAAGGTCATCAATCATGTTGGTAAATTTTTTATCTCTCGTTGTAATTTCCAATGTATTTTCGTTCGATATCGGCGATTGACGAACAAAAAATCGAATGTTACATTCGATAAATGAATGAACACTGTTCAACAACGAACAAAAAAACGAATTGGCAGTTGATTGAAGAAAAAATCTACACGTGTAAACCCAGCTTTAAATTACTGCTGACATCATTTACAACTCCAGATCAACCTTACATTTTTCAATGGCCAATTGTAGAAACACACACTCTGTATCACTTAGGATAACTGAGCAGGAGAGGTATAAAGCAACATAGTAGCAGGACCAGCCAGAATAAGATAAACAAGTTAGTATTAAGCCCCCCATAAATCCTTTAATTACTTTGTACAATTTCCATTAGATCTACCAACAACTATGTAGTGCCAGGTCCTCCCTGATAGAATACATAGTGATTGGAAGGTTTATAAAGGTCCTCATATTACATGGTTTTGGTAGAAGAAAAGTTGGTTGTACAATATTTAACTGGACTTGATAACTTGTTTTGAGTTGGGGAGACTTCAACAAATGCCCAACACAAGAGGGAAAACTCTACAGGTCCAGACTCACCAGGTTTCCTGCACCTGAGGAGAGGGAACATTCTTGTAAGGATAATGAAATAGCATTTTGGACAGAAGAGATGAATGCCTTGCAAGATGAGTGAAAGAGGTGATCATCTAGTCATCAACTAATTTGGAGCAACCCTAAATATAAGAGGGGGCCTTTGACAACCAGGCACAAAATGGAGAACCTGTAAATTCATTCATAAAAATACTGGGTTTAAAATATTTGACAACATAAAACTGTTCACTCTGTGAAATCCATTTATTTTTTCTTCCCCTTTAGATTTTTGAGAATAGTCAGCTTTGCATGTGTTTAAACTGTGTCAGCATTCCAATAGTATAACAAAATGAGACCCCCGCACCTTATCTTCAAACCACACACAAGTTAGTTCAATTTATGGAAACCTATATGTACACATTCCACTTAGGATTGACAGATATCAAGTCCTATGATTTCTAGAACAGATTGCAATCCACTAGCTGCAGAGGTTACAAATCCCTTCCAGCAAAGCATTACATTCTTCCATAATTCCCTTCCTACCTTTGTCAGGAAAAGTCACTGTTTTCTTAAGATCATATCTTAAAACTAAATGATGGATAGCATAAGAAATGCTCTTTAGATTTCCTATACATTCATTTTTTTTTACAATATACATCGCATGGGAGTGAGAAGAGTATGTCATATTACAATGGCTATACACTCAAGTTTTATATATTACCTAGATAGGATTCGTGGTATTTGGGCCATTTGGGAGTGGGCAAATTAGGGCCCTTACACACGTAAGGAGCTGCGGCTGATTTTGCAGCCTACCGATGTGCGGCAAAACCAGACGCGGATCGCGGGTGCCCACATGCGGCAGATCCCTATCGCCCTAAAGCTCGGTCGTCCAGAGAACGGACATGTCTGTAATCTCTGGCCAATGCCATTGTCAAACAAAGTCAAACAGTTACCTAACCTCTGTTCTACAACATCATTTTGGCATCTAAAGAAATTCACAAATTTGTGAATAGCCTTGTTTAATTTTAGTGCTACAGCCATGTACACATTTGGTCACCATTGATCAGTATTTATGTATAATGTGTCATATAGTTGTTGATAGAACCTGCAAGCATTTGGCTAAAATATTAGCATCAGGAAATTGGCCAATACAAATAATTTGATTAAATTCTTACCAGGTTTGGGCAACAAAATTAGGATGGTTTCTCTCATAAGGGGGTTGATCCTTGTGTACATCAGCCACAGGTTGATAATAAGAAAATACCCCATGTATTAGATATACCGTATATACTAGAGTATACGCTGAATTTTTCAGCACCTAATATGTGCTCAAAAAATGAAATTATATTCGGGTCAAAAAATGTTAATCGCTGCATTTTGTAAGTGCACTTTATCAGTGAATTGCAAAGCCGCCAAACATGCTATCATCATCATCAAAATATTGCTCTAGCATATGTCGTTTTTGCATAAATTAGGTTCAAAGTCAAGTCAAATTTGAACATTTTGTGCAAAAACTTGCTAGAACAATACTTTTTTCTTTACAATGTTCCCAAATCCCTTCTCTACATCTCCAGCTCTTCTAGTGATGATATCATGTTCAGAGGCTTTGTAAATTACTTACAAATCTGCTGAATTAAATATTTGCACCTCAAAACTAAAGCACATTGGCTGTATGGTTCTGTGCCTTAGTAGCTGCATTTGCCTACCTCGGCTTATACTCGAGTCATTCAGTTTTTCCAGTTTTTTTTTCTAAAATTGGGTACCTCGGCTTATATTCGGGTCATTCAGTTTTTCCAGTTTTTTTTCTAAAATTGGGTACCTCGGCTTATATTCGGGTCGGCTTATACTCGACTATATATGGTACCATTTAATAAATATGAATTCTTTAAAAAGAATAGTATAATGGCAACAGGACTAATCCTTCCAATAGGAGTGTCCACTTGTGAAAACATCAAAGGGGTATGAAGAGGCACAAAAATCAGTGAAAAATATCCAGGAATGCCTGACCACGTTCAGTGATGAAAAAAAAACCGCATGGAAAGTTTTGTCTTCCCTGTGAAATAACAGGAGGAGGCATAGGAAAATAGGCTTTGAGAGATAGTGATAGCTATCAAAGCCTTAAAAAAAATTAGCCATCTTTACCCCCAAAGAGCTGGATTACAAACTAAGTAGAGGCAGGTTGGTAGAAGTGAAGGGACGCCACTATGACAACATTCGCACATTTAGCATCCTTCTATTAGCACCCCCTAATTATTTGATAATTATACAATGTAACACATCTTTATTAACTGAAACCATGAAAATGTCCTCAAGCACAAGCTTAGGGCTCTCCTCCACCATGTATTTTTTCCCCATCTTGTCCTCATTGTGACCCTGGTTCATTGACGCGTAATCAGCGTAATGCAGAGATTATGTGCCCATTGAAAACCAATGAGCAAACATGTGGCCAATATGCAGCTACACATCAACTGGATGGGTCCATTGATTTTTAATGGCCAGGTCTCGCATCAGGCATGTAGCGGTGCCCTGTTGCTCTAGTCAAAAACCGGGGTAAACTGTGTCTGGTGTGTGCCCAGGCTATGACACGCCTGTGTGTACAGACACATTACAGTCCCATTGCTTTAAATGGGGAGTGCTTCCTGTGTCCTTTATCCTGTGGTCGGTGTGTGCACCTAATGCAGAGAAAAGACGTAGTGGAGTCTTAGCTATACTCTTTTGGGATATTGTGGGTAATGCAAACAGGATAGTAACACTGCGGTGGACTACCAAGAAATAGCAGCCATTCTAGTGATTTATCATATTAGAAACAGATGGAAGCCTCAATAAATATGGCGTGGGGGAGGAGAGGCAGCAGAGAGTTATGACAGATAACTGCTCATATATTTAAGGATTAAAAAGGAGAGGTCATTATTGCTCGGAGACACAGACAGTAGGGAGAACAGGGTGTGTATGCTCCATCCAGACCTCTAACAAAGGTCAGAGATTCTTCTTCCACCCGAAATATTTTTATACAGGACATAAATTTAACAATATTTATTCTCGTTTCATGTTACTTATCACCATGTTTTTTTAATTTTCCATTTACAAATGCCAAAAATATCAGCCTGGACAAAATACCCTGCTAACACATACAAGAGAAAGGCAATTTAAACTTGATTTAAGAGGAGTAAGTATATAATTGTAGAAGCTGTCCTGTCATGTCCAGTCATTTCGTTTTTTAGCATCCTAAAATGATAAGTATGTGTGTCCGATCCCATTACAGGTTCTAAGTAGCCCTTAGGTTAGGTGTCCTCAGAGGCTAAAGCAGGGGTGGGCAAACGGGTTCTTCAATTTGACAGAGGGGCCGGACTAAGAGCCTGTAATGGCCGACCTGCCATAGGTGTCCCAATTCCTAATGTGTCCAGCTTTAATAATGTTGCTGGGGGCGTGCAGCAGGGACATTGTAAATTTTTCAATCCCTATACAATTTCAACAGAGACCTCAAAGACAAGATGCTCTGGCTCCCCTCCACTCTTTCACTGCAATGAGCAGAGATCAGGTGGACGTTCAGACTCCTCTTGGCATTGCAGGGAACAAGCAGAGGGGATACAGAGGATCTTTGCATCAAGGTGAAAAAGGGCCAGATTAAAAGGCCAGGCGGGCCAGATCTGGCACCCAAACCTTAATTTGCCAATGTCTGGGCTAAAGTATACTATAGCCAAAGCCCTCTATGGTTTTACGGTTGCAATGGAGAGATAGTAAAATAATCATAATAAATAAACACAATATAACACAAAATTGCACAACAAATTTTCTAGCCCAATCATTGATCCAAAACACCAAAGAAGTGATCTGTGGCTGTATTATAAACATTTCTCTATTGCAACACAGTAACTGATATATTCAGTAAAAATGATGTTGTGATATGTGCTCCTGGCTTATCTGACCTCTGTGCTCATTTAGTTCTGCTTAAGTAAGATTCTGGAAACTGCTTAATGTACTTGGCTCTATAGCACTGATACAATCACAATGAACAAAAATAAAGAATATTTTATTGGAAATGTGGAAAGCCAATGATTTTTGGAAGTGAAATTCATGCCGATGTTAGGTGGGCGACCTCTGCTTTGCCTCCAATTTAAAGTGGTCCATTATTTAGAAAAGAAAGCGAATAGATAGATAGATAAAAAGTATAAACATCTAGATATACCATATATATGGGACCATAAGATGCAATTTTCACCCCCAAAATCAGGGGGAAAAGGAGTGCATGTTATATTGCAAATGCATGACCTTTGCACTTTCGTATTGCCTCCGTGGCTAAGCAATGCACTTAGTTGTGGCGGCTAAGGGAGGATCCATCAGTATGCAGATCTTCTATATATGTATATTCTCCTCTATATATGTGAGCCAGCAGTGTGAGACCTCAAATATACACATCTCTGCAGAGGTACAATCTGTCCATGGGCAAATCTTTCCTTTGCAGAGTTGTGTATATGAGCGGGGTTCACGCAGAAATGAAGGTGCACGATAGGTGGATTGTCCCTCTGCCTGTGTATGTGAGCGGGGCCCACGCTGCCTACTCGCATACATAGAGGATAAGCAAAAGGGATGATGCACCTATGGAGGGATTGTCCCTCGGCCTGTGTATGTAAGTGGGGCTTATGCTACCCACTCACATATATAGTGGAGAAGCAGAAGTGACAATGTGTCTATGGACGGATTGCACCAGCTGGCAGATTGCCCCCTCTCTGCCTGTGTATGTAAGCATGGCTCACGCTGCTCACTCACAAACATAGAGAGAAGCAGAAGGGATGATGCACCTATGGACGGATCTTCCCCTCTGCCTGTGTGTGTAAGCGTGGCTGAAGCTGCACACACACAGCTCTGCAGAATGGGACCAGTAGGTGGGAAAGCTGTCACAGACAGACAGCTTCCCTTTCTACACTACGGAAAACCGCACAGTGCAGCCGTCCCCTGTAATTACCTGTGGGGAATGACGTGCCAGTGTATATGCGGCGCAGGAGCGGATGTGTTGGGAATCCAGGGGCGTCCCACGGCCGCACCGGAGACACGTGCTGCCCCAATTGGTAAACAATGTAGCTTCCCAGTATTTTTTCATTTCGTTGTATAGAGTGCATCGTATACAGTGGAACATCTTATGGTAAGCAAAATACAGTAATTGCATTCACATTTCGTAATTAGCATATACATATGATGGGCTGCCTCATAGGCCAACTGGAGAGTGTCTAATACTACAGAGCATAGAATACAGTTTTGAGTATGAAAGCAATGCTAGATACCATCAATTTATACTTTTTAGTGATTTGTACATTTTAATGACAGAGTATCTAAAGATTTCTATTTTGCATACTTGTTTCAGGTCAGTGACTTCCTTTAAATGAACAGAAAAGTGGGAAAAGCTTTTTGAGCAATTTGTAAGTAAGTTCTTTAGCTAAACTATAACTATTTAGACAACCTTGAGCTAACCATAGACGGGCAAATATCTCCAAGAGCACAAGCAGAAGTTAAAGTGGCCATGCACCAGGGGTGGACAAACTGAGCCCCGTTGTATCTGGCCTGTCTAGATTTCTTTTCCGGCCCTTTGTCACCTTGTGGAAAAGATGCTCCCCTTTGCTTGTTCTCTGCAATGAGTGCACATATTGCCTAGAGGTGTCCAAACGTTGCCTTGGGGACGATGCAGTGGCGTGTTCAGATCATGACACTGTGGGGGCATCCTCATGGTGACAAAAGGCAGTCTCTAGGAATTATCTCTACTCATTTCAAAGAAGTGCAGGAAATGTTAAAATATAACAACATCCGCCACACGTTGGCTATCACACGCCATTGCCATCATTAGTGATGCCGGTGACGCATGGAATTGGCACACCTATGGCGGGTCGACCATTACAAGTTCTTGCCCGCCCCTTTATCAAATCGAAGAAGCCACCAGTCAATGTTTGTCCATGATATGTTCGTTCATGGTATGTTTTATCGTATTATGTTTGTTCATATTATGTTTATTCGTATACCTAACAACCTAAAGTGTTTTTAGCTACACCCCTACACCACAGCACTTCTGATCGAACTGTGATTCATTCAAGTACATATGATCGAGTTTTCTACAACATCGTGTTTGGATGAAAGAAAATCGAGTTTATACGATCAATATTCTATCAAAATATTGAACATCTTGATTGAATCGATGGTCAATCGTGCAAAAATTATAAGTGTATGGCTAGCTTTAGCTGTTCCTTACAAACTCAATAGGAGGTCATTAAACATAACACCTGAATGGAGGAATCCAAACTGTGCATTCAGTTGAACATGAATTACTTACAATTTAAGCGAGGAACAAATGCATTCTACTGTATATAACATTTTAAGAATCCTTTAAAACTACGCAGCTATCTGACATTATGCAAAACCATTTTTTTAACTTTATTATGAAACAAGTCAGTGAAAATCTACCTCAAGTGCCCGGTCAATGTTCCCGCCCGCCTGACTTAAGGCCTCAGCAGCAGAAGACTCAGAATATCCCATACTGCGCAGAGTATTGATCTTGTCCAATCTTTTCCTTCTCTTTTCTCTCTCTTCTTTTTTTATCTTTGCCTTTTCCTAAAAAACATAATTTAAATTCAAAATCATAATTACAATGTTTAAATATCTTCAGGACTTAAAATCAGAAGGGAAAAATACATTTATTACTTAAAGCGGACCTACCACCAGGAATCTATGTTTTCATGAATGGCACTAAAAGTGCCAATAATAGGGAGGAATGCAGTGAAAAAATCCAAAAACGTACCTGTAATGAGCAATTTAGGAATATAATCCGGCAGTTCTCCACACTTCCTGGTTCTTGGGCAACAGAGCAAGGCAGGACGTCACAGGAAGCTTTTATTTTTTAGTGAACTGCTTTGAAAATTCCCATAGAAGATCACTGAACGCCCCCAGTGGCCACCCGCGATATTGCACCCCCATGTGTTTCATGTGTTGGCTCCACGAACCAGGAAGTGAGGGGAGCTGAGTGGTAATCTTGTTAAATTGCTCATTACAGGAACAGTTTTGAGTTTTTTTACTGCATTCCTCCCTATTATTGGCACTTCTAGTGCCATTCATGAAAACATAGATTTCTGGTGGTAGGTCTGCTTTAAGACATTCCTAAAGGAAACAATATAAAGCTATCTTTTTGCTTTTGCACAGCATTAAATGGCATCATGCTATTGTACTTAATATCATTAAAGGCCCCCCATACACCTTACAATCTTTCCATACAATTTCTGTACAACCAACTTTTCTTCTACCAAAACCATGTAATATGAGGAGCTTTCTAAACCTTTCAATCACTATGTATTCTATCAGGTAGGACACTACAGGAAGTGCAGAATTATTAGGCAAGTCGTAATTTTGAGGAATAATTTTATTATTGAACAACAACCA
>CM070036.1:109045936-109062724 GCA_036250615.1 Ptychadena robeensis
GAGGATGATGTGGTCAAAATACTCATTTGCCTAATAATTCTGCACTCCCTGTATACTACACAGTTGTTGGTAGATCTAATGGGAATTGTGTGGATCGATCTTAAGGTGTATGGGGGGCTTTAGACATTATTTTAAAAGAAGAAAAAGTCGAACACTGTTAGGGCCTCCATACACCTTTAGATTTCTCGGTCAGATTTCCTTTAGATCTCCTTTTGTTTTACCCAAACCATGTAATATGAGGGACTTTCTAAGCAATCAATTTTACCTGTGTTCAATAGCAGAGGACCCAGCACTACATAGTTGTTGGTAGATCTAAAGAATATCTGATGGAGAGATCTAAAGGTGTATGGCTAGCTTAAGATAGATGTGATCTTTGCAGGTGACTGTGTGTTAATAACGGAAAAAAATCACTGCACTAAACCACACATGGAACACTTCCAAAAAGGGTCCGTGAATACAGTTTCTTGCTGCATTCACACATGCAAAAGTAAAACACTACACCATGCAAAGAAGAAACAATATATAAAACTGATCGAGAATCATCATAGCCTTTTTTTGGCCTGGACTTATTCTTTTGGGAACTCAGGGATTCCATCTGCCCTCCAGGGTAATTCCATCTGGCTTTTAACCAACACACAGTCCAAAAGCCAGAATAGTGATTGTATAGGGATATGCATGTGCATACGGGTAGTTTGGGCATGAGAAAGTACAAACAAACAGAGACCCCAAACTGTTAAGCAATTAAAAGGCCAACAATTAAAAATATGTTTTTTTTCAAATTCAAAAAGAGCACATATTTGTTAAAAAAATGTGTTTTGTAAACACTCTCTAAAAATCTGAGTTTAAATTTAGTGGGCTGAAAAAATTAAATGATAGAAATGTGATGAACTAAACCCTCTCACTTCATTTCAGGGGATCTATGTTAGATAAAGATTTTATAACGAAAGGTTCAAGTGGCTGAAAGGTCAACTTTAACTTAAAATAGATAAGAATATTACTGCGTTTTACACTTTCTTTCTGAAATGTTTTACCTGAGTTTATCTGTATTAAATGTTTAGCAAAGGTACGCTGCATTTCCTGTCTACCGGACTCTCAAAACTGGAGACGGAGATGCGTTCTTGTTCAAGTTATACTGTAGAGGAGCTGTATCTGTGACTCTGTTGTTTGCCTGGAGTTGTATCTAGCTATATTTTATGATGTACCATTCATGTGGTTCAGTCGTTATAAACAATACCTAGACAGAGACTTAACAATGTTTCCCATACCTCTTTTTTACATGAAATATGATTGGCTGCATGCTCCACATTCCCCTCACATGCTCGGAGGGCCAGACGTGCCTCCTGGGCTGAGCAACCCAACTGCAATAAGGTCTCTACTTTTGCCGGGTCAATGGAAAGGTCATTATATAATCTTCTAGCCTGAAAAAAGCATAGTAAAATTATTCTTACACATAGGGAGAGGAATTTATTAATGACAGTCACATACATTTCAAGTTTTTCCTTATCTTATAAGTAGAACTTTACAGGAAGTGACATCTGTGACATTACTTCAAGCACTGGGAAGTTTACTCTCCCCTCCTTCCTATTTGCTAGCACTTTAAAGGCCCCCATACACGTTTCAATTTCCCTACGGTCGATGTCAAATTCTTTCGTAAATTATGATCGATATTGGTTCGATCAAAGTACGATCAAACTACCTGCCACATGGAGAAATTGATATCTGATAGATGATGGTTCGATCGATCAAAGCATAATCGAAGGAAGTCGTAAACACACCAAAATGTCTGTCACCGGATGTATAAGTACAACAAAATAACATTCAATGTATACTCGATCAAAATTTTACGACATGTCTGATCACTTTTAAATACATTTTTGGTCAATTTTGATCTCGGTCAATCGAACCATGTGGACAGGCATCGATTTTTGTTCGATTAAACAGGAAAATCGAAACGTGTTTGGGGCCTTAACTTAGGAGGGACTCTTCCTTCTAACTTTCCATCCTGAACATCATCTGCACAAGCGAGGTGGCAGAGTGACGCCCCTCCCTCCTAAGTTACTCTGATTTCAAAATTCAGGTAAATATTGAAATCGTGATTTGGCCAGTATAAACACATACAAAATTTGACTTCTGGAGGGTTGGCAGGTATGCAGTCATCAACGGCTCATGGAAGCTCCCAATTACTGTACTTCATCACATGGCTCACTATAGGCATAACAAAGCACAGCACAACACAAAACACAACACAAACAACTACCGTATGTTTCGGACTATAAAACGCACCGGTTCATAAAACACACCCAGTTTTTAGGGCAGGAAAACCAGAAAAAAAAGATTTAATACGTTTTTACATCAATTGGGATAAAGCAATAAATTTAATGGATGCAATATTCAATTCAGCCAGAAGGTGTCACTAGCAGCAGTACACTTACTTCACACTGATCGGCAGGAAGGGGGGAGGGGCTGGGCTGTCTTCTGCTCTCCTCTCCCGATGGTACTGATTCTGCATCCGTGGGGCAGCAGAGTGATTGCTGTTCCCACAGACAGGAGAGCTATAGATGCAAGTTCATCTACACTTCTCTCTTCATTGCTTATACCAGTTCAGGGCTGGCATAGGCAATTACACAGTTCAGATGGGAGAGCCGGCATCTCACATCTGACAGCTCCCCCAGCTAATCTCCGTTCCGGGAGAGCTGACGGGAAGCCAAGGTGCGACCACCGGCGCATTCGGACCATAAGACGCAGGCACTTTTTGCCCCCAATTTTGTTTATAGATCGTTATGACATAATTGAAATACAGATTATTTAAAACCAAAATTTGCTGGAGTACAAATCATTGTGATTGAAAAGCATATATATTAATGCATGCGCCATACAGCACTTAAGCTGGCCATACACCTTTAGATTTCTCTGTCAGATTTCCTTCAGATCTCCTTTTGTTTTACCAAAACCATGTAATATGAGAGACTTTCTAAACCACCAAGTCTACCTGTGTTCAATCGCAGAGGACCCTATACTACATAGTTGTTGGTAGATCTAAAGGATATCTGACAGAGAGATCTAAAGGTGTATGGCCAGCTTTAGACAAAAGCTGAAGGACGTAGAATATAGTCCATAGAAACCAAATTCCAGATATAATCTTACTACATTTGCTAATAATATAAGAAATAATTTTTCTAGAGTTCATTGTTCTACCCTTTCTATCCAAGCTGCCCTTAGTGTAAATTAAAATTCACTATTGTACCTCCAAAAGTTTTGCTGATGCTTCATTGGCTTTGCCATTGTGGTAAATTACTATTCCTTGCAGAAGATAAAGTCTTAGGAACAGAACTCTCTCTCGCCCATAACTTCCCTGTAACAAAGAACACACTTGGTCACAACACGTCTGAATATACAGATAGGCAGTAAACAATACTTGACAACAAATATTTGTGAGTACTTTAAAAAAAACCTAAAGAAGACTAAAATGCATTTTGATTTTATAAGGGACATCTAGGGACCCCCCTGAAAAAATATACTTTCCATCTTCTTCTGATTCTTTATGAAAGTGTATTTCCTCTGTTTGTACTCATTTGCCTTGGGCATATAGGTCAACAAATGTGCAAAGAAAAAAAATCTTTAAATTCTAGTAAAAAAAAACCAAAACATGCAGTTCTTCCTAATTAAAGAAAACCACATAATTTTTAGAAACAGCCTTAATTGCCTACCCACAATCCATGATTTAAAAGCAAGTGAATTTTTTTTTGTTAAATGTATTTTAACCTGGAGATGCATATCCTTCGTCCACTTCTTACAGGCACTACATTCACTCCTCCGTACCAAGATTAATGTCTACATTGGACAGCAGCATTGTCAACCTCTGGAGAGGTTAGTGTTAAGCTAGCCATGCATGCATCAACTTCTGTAAGGCTATGTCCCCCGATCAGTCGCAGGGCTGAAGCAATTTTAATCACGTGTGATGATAGCGGCTGATCGCCGCCATTTAGTTGAATGGGCTTGTGCCCACTTCAACTAATGGGCCACTATTTAGTGCGGGCAGTCGCGGCCCGCGATCTTAAACGCAGGTCACCGCATTTCTGATCGTGGGCCACGGGTGGCTGATTGCGGCCATAGACCTGAATGGGCACGGTTAAAAATCGTATGTCACTTTAACTACACCCATTCACTGTCTATGGGAGCGATCAGGCAGGGATGGGCAAGATGTCCTTCCCCCCCCCCCACTTCCTGACTGCAATTACTCCAGCCGCGATTCTAATCGCAGGAGCCAGCAGATCGCTGGGTCATGCTGCAATTTGTGGGAACAAATTTAATTTTGAGTCAATGGGTAAATTAAATATCAGCTGTCCATCAAATACTGATGGATGGTTCTACCACACAGTGTGCTCTAAAACTGATTCCTTAAATTTGATTCCTTTGTCCCTAAATCTGATTGGATACAAAGTTGTTCACCCTTATAAAAAAACATCAGATACTTGTACAATTGGCCACTCTTTCGATGTTATGCAAAATTCTGATCACTTTTGGTAAATGATTATTTTAGATCCAAATAAATTTTTCAGAGACTGGGGTACACATATATACAAATATATATACATTTTATTATAAAATCGCTTAGAGCATTCTTTTGATCATGCATGATTACATAATTGCACATGTTTAAAAATTAAATTTATACCCATATAGAATATAGATTTGAAACATATTGAAATTCTGTGCTCACGGAGGAGGGATGTGTTTAAATTTAAATCGGAAAAATGATCTTTATGGTTTGCTTACTACAAACATATATTTATTAAGAATTAATTTTAAAATCAATTGAACAGAAAGGTGGACCTGTGTATGGCCAACTTTAGATAGGCAAACAGAGTGAGACCATCTTTATGCAAGGGGCTAACAATGTCTAACCACTAATAACAATTTTCTGTAGTTAAATTTCAGATAAGGGTTTTATCCACTTAAATAAAAGCGGTTTCTCTCGGTCCTGTTTATTTCAACAAAGAGAGACTAGTTGGCAGGATCAACAGGTATCTGTGTTACAGGAGTATTAACAAAAGACTGCATTAGATGTCCACCTTATCGTTCAGAGATAGAACTATTCAATAAGCCCTCCACACACGTTTAGATTTTTCATCGTGCATGGTCAATTGGCGGAAAAATAAGGGGCCCAATCCACATTACCCGTCTCAGGGCCGTCGCCAGGGCCTGAGCAGCTAGGGGGACCCAGTGGTCAGCATCTAGGGATCCCGCCAATCGGCTTGGCAGCTCTTTCAGATTGTGACAGTGAGCTGGCAGCCTCTGCTCACTGACACAGCCTGCACGAAGAGAGAGCTGCTGCTGCAGACAGGTACTGTAGACCGGCTCCGTCAGATCCCCCCAAAAGGAATGTGCAGGGGGGCAAACGGAGCCGAGAACACAGAGGAGACATACCCATACTTTGGATGGGAACTTTGGTCCTCATCCAAAGTATTTAAATCAATCTAAGAATTACGGACATGTCCGTAATGGCTTAGATCAATTTGGCGGCTGATTTCAGCCCTTTAAGCTTTAGATTTCCATCAGATTCTTCAACTCGACTGCCATAAGTGCGCATGGCGGTTGATCGGCCGAAAAATTGGTTGGAAATCTAAGCGTGTATGGGGGGCTATACTCTTTTAATTTGCAGTGTCTAATTAGAAGGCAGCATGACAACATCATATTACTTAAAATTGGATTACAATCACAAAGAATTGTTTTATGCCAACACTGGGTCACTTGTAAAATGGTGAACAATAATGAAATATGATCTTCCAGATGTTAATGAAAGCAAGATGTACAAAATGTATTTGGCCAAACGTATTGTCCACATGACACAGGCAGTTGGCTATCCTTACAGCTTTTAGTGAACAGGAATAAAACTCAGGATTGGAGTTCCCATATGGAAAGAGCCATGTCAGTGAGAGAGAATTATATTAATGTCACATCAGTTCTACAGCACATTAGGAAATAACCAACGGTCCCTTTCTTAGCCAAGCTAAGTTTTAAGATCTTAATCTCTCTCAACTCCAAAACAAACAAGTCCAAGGAGAGCATTTCCCAGAAGAGCCTTCACTTCACATATTCAAAGAATTCAAAAATAGTAATACAAAAGAAATATTGGTACAATAGGCCAATTGTGTAACCCTCTCATTGCGGGGATAGGTGAGTATCCCCATGTGGAGCTCCGGGTGATTGTGCAGGGTCAGCAAACTTACCCTGAGGAGGTTAAAAGGCCACCTCAAAACGACATACAGTTACGGACAAAATTATTAGCTTTCCTTATGAAATTAGACAACACTCTTTCCATCCTGCCATGAACAACAAGTGTTTGTTATTTTGGAAAAAAACAAGATGTCCACTTAATGTAATTAGGATATTTTATTGAAACAAGAAAGGGCAAAAATGACACATCCATGAGACCGACGCCACTCTATTAACATGGAGGTCTAGGGTGCAAAACAGCCCCACAACATGATTCTTCCACCACCACCTTGTTTACCTGCAAGAACTGTGCAAACATAAGCAACATCCATGTGCCCAAAATGTTCCAGTTAAGTCCCATCGAAGCAAAGCACAGACTTCCAAAATGTATCATTACCTTTCAAATTTTCCCAGGCAAACCTCAGTCAGGCTCTGATGTGCTGCTCTTTGGGTAAAGTGGTTCTTCTGGGATTGTGGCCCTGAAACCCATGACGATGAAGAGTCCCCACAGCTGTGTTCCTTAAAACATCAACTGATGTCTGGGGCTCCTTGCTGACATCTCTACCTCTCCAGAGTTCTTCTCATCAGTCTAGGCTTAGGTGGTCAACAAGACAATGACCCAAAGTATACATCGAAATTACAAACAGTTCCTCAAGAATACCAAAAATAAGATCCTGGAGTGGCCAGTACAGAGCTCAGACCTCAATGTTATTCAGAATCTGTGGCTGGCGCTCAAAATGAATGTCCATGATGGAAAACCATGCAAATCGGACCAGCTAGAACAAATTACAATAAATAAAGTGCCGACCTAGTACAGAACTACTCTCTTTGTGGCTAAGAAAGGGTACACTATTGAATATTAAGGGCCATTTTGGATTTCTCATTTTGTCCTTTCAACAAATCAACAGTGCTGTCTAATTTTTATAAGGGAGGCTAATCATTTTGGCCTCAACTGTATAAAACACAAAGAAGGCAAAAGCAGTGAGAATAAAGGTTAAACTTGAATGTTTTAATGCCTATAACCCTTATTGCTCACGAATTCCAGATTTAGAGCTGCAAAGGTTAGTTACACTCTGTGAGCAGTGGCCTAAGCACCCCCCATCCCTACTCCATTACAAATAGAGGTCTCTGTCACTTGCACCTGGTAACTCCTACATTGCTATAAGTATAGTAATGTACTTAGTAGTACATTACTGTAGTGAGTGTGGTTGTACACTTTGGTATGGTAGAGGTGACCAGGGGGTTGTCTGCTGATGTAAACATTATTATGACTTATAACTCAACACTGAGCACAGAGAGAAAAAAAATCAATAACCAAGAATGCAATAACCTTATTAACCTACCTTTATGTTGACAAGCCGCTCATTATTCTCTCCATAGCATTTATTGAAGCACCTCTGGGACATATTTAGTTTTGACTCTGCATCATCTAAGCAGTCCAACTGACCCAGACGAAAGTAACACCAAACAATGTCAAGCTGTAGCACAGCATAGTTGTCTACCGAGTCCAAAAGTTCTTCCCCACATTGACTGAAAAAGAAAAATATATAGTCACATGACAAGTATTGCCATCTATATCAATATGTTTTACAATTGTTGTTATAAAGATGACAAAGAAAAAGGAGCAATGAAAACAACATGTTCATATCAAGCTGGTCTGGCTAGAAAGGGGTGTAGCTTGTTGGTTGTGATGAGATTAGAGTTTTTTACCTTTATCTTTGCCATCTGTGAATCATTAGATGTCCTGTCCTTGGATATTTTTTCACTGTAGGCAAATCAACTTTTAAGGAGTTGGGTCACATTTGAAGATCTCTCTACTTTTGTCTGTATGTTCCCCAAAATCGTGGCCGAATAACTATTTGGCAGCAGGTGGTCGTTCATTCTATGCACCCACTCTGCCTCCCCAGCCAAGCGCTGAGCTTGGCTGTGGAGGCAGGAGACCTCTCAGAAGTAGAATCCGCCTGCAGGCTGATTCTCACCTACTCTTCGCCAATGGCTGGTACCTCTGTGCTACCAGCCACCTGCCAAGAATCCCCCCCGCCAACAGTGTATGTCTGTCTCCATTTGTCCCACTCTGCCTTCCCATCCAGGCACTGAGCTTGGCTATGGAGGCAGAGGCAGGAGAGCTCTCAGAAGGAAGATCTGCATGCAGGCCGATTCCCCTCTATTCTCGGCCGATGGCCAGTACCCCCGTGCTACAAGCCACCTGCCAGGAATCCCCCCTGCCCATTGTGTATGTCTGTCTTCATTTGTTAGCTAAGCCCAGAAGTTTGTATTTCTGCTTGAGTTGCCACACAAAGCTCAGACTCTAGTTCTGCTCTGTATGGCAAAGCGGTGGATGGGAAAGCTGACAGCTTCCCCATCACCTTTAACTCCCGCACTGCCAGGTGGACACACGGAGCCCTGTCTGGCAGAGTTGTTCTTTTTGAACATTTTTTTTGCCGCAAATACGATGCTCCAATTCTTATTGCATCTAATCATCCGGAGCTCCTTATAGACTGAAAAATACTGCCCTCATCATGACTATAGAATAGTGTTTAGGTCAGTTATGGAGCGTTCATCTACTGAACAGCAACAAAACGGAAACAAAACTCTGACACTATATCCATATCTGTAAATTGATGCACTGCACTGATGATGACCAACAAGCCTGACATAGATGTATGCTGTTTAGAATAAATGTCTCTGTACCATAAGGCTATTTTGCACTGTACACCAGCGGCTCTGGATGTGCATTTGGCTGATGGGGCGTAAAGGAATAATTTGCATGGCTCCACCCACTATACTGAAGTTAGAAATTTTCCCTTAACTTTTGGGATTTGTGATGGATGGGGGCATGTAAATACCTTCTATTTTTGGAAGGCATTGCTGTGCTACGCACTGCTTGAGTTAAGGACTTTTTGATTCCTTTAATCCCTTCTCATCATAACCTTCATGGATGTTTCTCTATATTATACTTAAACAAAATATTAATGACATTTTTGCATTTTACTGGCCCTTTAAATCCATTCAGAATGAAATGTCTTATACGTAATTGAGTGCAATCTATCTAACATAATGCAAATGTCAGAGGAATAGTTCTAAAATTCAACAGACCCCCAAAGAGCTCATTAGACTCTGACCTTTCTAGTGCACTGGTGAGAGCTGTCATGTGTTTCAATGTTTTTCAGACTTTTTTCAACTCAGAGGGGAATCAACCTCTATGCAGGAAAAAACTAAAACCAGGCCTTGTAACCTTGTAAACAGATAAGGATGAATCAGCTCTTACCAGAAGTGCTTGTCTGCATCCAACAGGAACGGTAGGGCTAAAGCATACTCTGTTCTCTTCAGGAATGCTCTTCCCCTTTCATGATAGCCCATCGCCAGCATAAGAGCCTGCAGACACAGATCCAAGCAAGGGAACAGTCAGAAACGTTCATAATTACTCCGGGGATTTCATGGCAAGGAAACCAGAGCAAGGATCGCCTAAATGAGCCTCTGGAGAGACATTTCCAACCATCACCCAAATTGTAGTGATAGAAACTTGCCAGCTTCGAGCTCTGACATAGTGTGAGTCATTAACTTTCCAAACTTCCAAAATGATGTTAGAACTGTCAGGCAGACCTTTCATAATAGCGAATGACAGTAAGCAGAGTACAATGATGATGTATAAATAAGAAATTATGGCAATGCTAACGCCAGATGTTTGCAATGTGGCAAATGAATGTTACTTCCGGACATGTTCAACAAGCTGAAACATGCGATAGTCTGACCTCCAAGGCCACTGAACTTTTACACAGTCTTCCTGATACAAGCTTTTTTGTGACTTATAATGAACAAGCAATTTATATCTGTGTAAGTGACTTGAAATCCTGTAACATGAATGAGAGAAGTGTGTAGAACAAGCTTTTTAGGGTCCTTTACATTATCTGCGTTAACGCATATACAATAATGCATGTGTTTTGCACATTACACATCTGTGTTTGCATTAGCGTTTTTTGGAAAAACCTTAATAAATGCATGCAGCACTTCATTCTACAAAACCCATTTGCTAAGCCTGCTGCGTTAAAAAAGCATCATCCAGGCAAGCAGTAGGTTATTAACCTCCTGGGCAGTTTGCCCATAGCGCGTAGCAATTTGCCGTGATTGCATGCGGCACGTTTCTCATTCTTCCCTCCTTTGGACCCATAATACATCACCGGTGTCACAGTTGCTGCGGGGGATGTGCTCTAAAAAAGCGCCACCGCTTAACCTCCGCCCATCTGGCATATATGATCGGGGCAGATCCGGAAAAAGATCGTCAGGGGCTTTTGGCGGACAGGTGAGTATGCCGATGTTAGCGTGCAGTGAGTTTTGTTAGCAAATGCCCAGGAGGTTAATAAAGCTTCATATACAGGGAGTGCAGAATTATTAGGCAAATGAGTATTTTGACCACATCATCCTCTTACTCCAAGCTGTATAGGCTCGACATTTTTATCAACATGAGTTCGCCAAGGTCCCTCCCATTCGTGGACATCCTGTAAGGCATGTGTTACAAATAGAGAGATCTTTTGTACATTCTTCTGCTCCTTCGCAATCTCAGTTGTGATGTTGTGTAAGTCTTTTTTTTTTTCTTAAAACGGAAAACGATCCGTTTAAAAAAGCATTGCATTTTGTGGATTTGTAAGTGAATTGTCTCATCACCAATTTTGCTGGAGATGTAGATAAGGGTTGTGGGAACATTGGAAAAAAACAAAATGAATTATTGCTGTAGCATATGTCGTTTTCGCTAAATTAGGCCGCGCCACAGACCTCCATGTTAATGGAGGGGGCGTTTCTTTCCCCTGCACACACTGCCGGCGTCTAATTGACACCGGTGGTGTGTAGTGAGCTGGGAGGACAGCAGGTGTCATGGCGGAGATTGCCCAGGAAGCCGGTTCTTATGGTGCGAAAAGCCTGTAACACCAGGGAGGCTCATTTTGAACTAATTTATGCAAAAACTCCAGAAGCTAGAGCAATACATTTTTTCTTTACAATGTTCCCACATCCCTTTGCTACATCTCCAACAATTTTGGTGATTATTTCATGTTCAGGGGCTTTGCAATTATTTCACAAAGTCAGCTAGAGAAAATAACAACACCTCAAAACAAAAGCATGTTTGCTTTCTATGTCTTAGCTCCTGCATATCCCCCATGGCTTATACTTGAGACATTCAGTTTTTCCCAACTTTTTTTGTAAAATTAGGTACCTTGGGCTTATATTAACGTTGGCTTATACTCAAGGATATATGGTAAATATGGAAGTAGCATGCAGAATATTTAATAAAAATTTTTTATAAAAAAGATGGAAGTGGTTTTCAGTAATGAAAAGGCTTTCATGATAGACGAGAACAGAAGAGTAAAGCTGGGCATAGCCTGCCGTGCAATCGATCCGCGATCAATCACAGCGTGGTGATGAACGGGAATCAATGTGCACCACTTTACACATCAATTACCGTTAGATGAGGACCTGGTACACCCGGTGGGAGAGCTGTTACGGTGTTGCAGCTCCCCCGCCCCCCTCCGCACAGTGGGAGCAGATCACAGCTTGTAGGTGTCCTGTGCGGGGGAGAGGCCAGCCGCGGTCTCCATCTAAAGCAATGGACATCGACCGTGGTTTAAGGTCATGTCCGACATTCCTGTTTTTGAGCTTGAAAACAGGGGCGGCTGCATTAGATATAGGCCAGATAGATTGCCGTGAGTGCACACGGCAGCATCGAATTGGCCCATGTCTATGCGTTTATGGCCACCTTAATAGTCTGTCTGTATATTATTATTCTACCTTTTTTGCAGCTTTGGGTATATTGATTGAACGTCCAGTTTGATTTGCAATTTCCAGGTATGGCACGTTATCTGGATCCAAACCCTCTGCAGAAAGATATCATGAAAGGGTAATTATAGTTAAACCGGTTTCTATGTCATAAAAATAAAATGAATTACAGTTCAAGCGTTCTATGGCTGGATCAAGATGGAATGTCCACAAATGGCTGCTGAGAAAATACGCCAACCTTAGTAGAAATTAAGTCTTATATTGACTTTTAGTCTATAAAAATATGATTGACTTACTGGATGTTACACTATAAGGATATTGATAGGATATTCAATTATTTACTACTGTCTCTCTGAAGAAGCCTGGAAAGTGGGGTGAAATGCGCTGGCGCATATTAATTAATCTGTACTACCTTATGGCTACATGTGGTGATATATGTCAGTATTTCTTTGACTTTTTAGATAGTACTGTGAGAATGTATACAGAGCAACAACCATGAAGGTTATGATGAGAATTTATATGTAATGGTCTGGTGTTATGTAATGAAGACCTTTTAATATTCATTCAAGATGTGATGTACAGTTTTTTATCAGTGCCTTGAAAGCCCTAAAACATTTAGTTTTGATTGATTGGATCTGGGGTAGGGAATCTACTTTTACCCCAACCGTATGCTTATTTTGGGACCCATATTTAACCTACCTAGTGCTTAGCCCATACCACGCCGTTAAAAACAGTACTTTGCTTGATTTTCCCTCCCTCCTCCACTCTAGACATGTGGGCTGGTAAACCGAAGCCCCTCCTTAGCAGGCAGGTCTATGGCGCGGCCCCCCTGCCCCTTTGAGCGTCAATGATGACGCAAGTGAGGCGGTCCTGGAACCAATTGGTGGCTGCGGCTGGATACAGAATTGCCGCAGCTTTCAGGTGCACGGGTAAGGTTCGAGCACAGTTTGTTTTGCAAATAAACTCTGAACGAACTGGGTTCAGCTCAACCCCTAGGGGGGTTGAAGGGCCTCTCCAAAATGGTAGGGATGATTAGCATGTTGTGTACACTACTGTATATTTATGTTTTTTTTTAAATTTTCCCCTTTGTTGTCTGGACTCTTAACTTTACAAATACCAAAAAACATTTAACTGTACTTCACACTTTGGCGTTTCCTTGTTTGATCTACGCCTTAGAATAGTCCCGGAGGCTAGCTACCTTGCCCTGTCTTTAGCTGTAGTTACATTTTTGATATTTTGTATACACTCTACTTGTAGACCGATCTTACCATTGTTCATTTCTTACCATTGTTATTTTCAAAGCACTTTAGTCTAATGTTCCCTCTGCAGGGTTGCCACTAGAGATGGTCGGATTTTTTTTCAAACATTCAACAATTACAAAGCCCCTGAGCATGGTACCAAACTTGCTGGATATCATGTATTTATATAGCACCAACATATTACGCAGCGGTATACAATACATTAGAGAGGAGATACAACACAAGATAACACACAGGTTTAAGTCTAATAGGTTGAGGAATACAGTATACAATAGGGGGGGGGAGATGGGACTGGCATGGTTGTGATGTTAGGGGTGAGAAGATGGGTAGGCGAGACTGAAGAGGTGGGTTTTCAGGGCTTTTTTTTAAAAGAGCTGAAGGTAGGAGCAAGTTTCATTTATTCTACAAAAAAAAAGTTTCGGCATAAATAAAGTTAAATCAAGTCAAAATTTCGACTTTGAACTTAATTTATACAGAAACTACATTTGCTAGAGCAACAAACATTTTTCTCCAATGTTCCTACAACTCTTCACTACATCTCCAGCTATTTTGGTGATGATACCATGTTCAGGGGCTTTGCAATCAGCTCACAAATCGGCTAGTTGAAAAATTTTACCATCTCTAGTTGCCACAAGAGCATTTTCAGTTGACTCAGCAATGTAAATAAAGTCTAATGCACACATGGAAATTCCACTTAACCTGGATCCTTGGTAAGAACCCACGGATCTGCCAATGAATAAGTATTTTTGTCACCGTACCCCTCTCTGCAAGGATCTCTAGTCCTTGTTTTGTACGCATCATCTTTTTCTTCACACTCTCCTGTTTCTGCGTCTCTTCTTCTCTTTCCTTCTCCTCATTGTGGACTCTCTTTCTTGCCTCTTCCTCTGTGTAACTGAGTTCCAGGACCAAAACCTTGGAATTGTGACCAACTCCTTGTTCTTGCAGAGTTTTCTCTGGTGAAACAATAACAACAGATGTCATCATAAATTATATAGTGGATATTCCATTCATTATTACATCACATTATTTCATCACATCATTATCTCAGCACTGAATTGTTATACATTCGCGAACATACTTATACAATGGACCCTTGACTTACGAACACAATTGGTTCCCAAGAGTTGGTTGTAAGTCAAGTTGGTTGTAAAGCTGCTCGTGCATTTGAGGAACCCTTGAGCGCAGCACAATGACGCCATCGCGCTGCCCTCAGGCTTCCTCGATTGAATGGAGAATCCAGCGCTTCTGCACCCTTGACCCCAAACTCCTGTACAAAAACTATACCACACTAAGTAATTTGCTTATGCCAGGGTTTAGCTTTAGAATTAAGACTTAGAAAAAAAAAATGGATTTCAATGTACGAATGCAATATTTCATGAATATCAGGACCACATCCTACTTCCAGCATCTCTGATGTCTGTTTTTTTATAGTAAATAGGGCTGGTCAATAATTCAATAGCAATATATATCACGATAGACAATAATTAAATATCAATATTTATTGCGATCATTTTCGATATTTCGATATACAGTAGCATTTAGCGGTCGTCTAGGGGCAGTCGTCTCCCTAGGTAAGCACTCTATCCATTCCCAGAGAGAGATCGCCCTGCCGTCCCATGCTTTCTCATCGATATATGTGGGCGCAGTGATCCACTTACTCCTCCTCTATGCTTTGCTGCAGCTATGCACAGGGAGGCACATGTCCATAGAACGGGGACCCATCGAGATCAGCCTCTCACTGTCACTGCTCATACCCTCCCAGCACATAGAGATCTCCTCCCAGTGTCACTGACATTCATTCTGCTATGGACAGGGGACACAGAGGGGGGAGGCTGATCCTGACATATCTTCTGTCCATGGAATGAACTCTCAGTAACACAGGGGGGGGGGGGGGGGTGTCCCACATACAGGGATATCAGTTGAGGGGAGGTAAGTGCACTGACCCTCTTTGTGCTATAGTGCTGCCCATACAGTAGCGCTGCTGGCACTGAGCTGGGCTGGGGGTTGCTGGCAGCTGACAAAAAAAATAGCGGATGAGGCTACAATGCACTAGAACAAATCAGACATAGATCAGAAGGCACAAGATCGGCTGCCACACAGCCCATTGCTAGCTGCCTTCTACTCCTGTCAGCCAATGGTGAAACCCAACCACAGGCTGGCAGGAGTACAGGATGACACGCTAGCAATGGGCTGCATGACAGCCATCACTGTCTGCACTGCCTCAGTGGCAGCAGCGCTACGGAATGGGCAGCGCTATAGCACCAGGGGGGTCAGTGTACCTAACTCCCCCAACAGATATACCTGTATGTGTGAGCCCCTGCCCTCCCAGTGTCACTGTCCCAACCTCCCCCCTCTGTGTCCACTGTCCAAAGCAGAATTTACAGTGACACTGGGAGGCTGATCTCCATGTGCTGGGAGGATATGAGCAATGACACAGGGGAGGCTGATTTCGACGGGTCCCCTGCTCCCCACCCCCTTGCCCGAGAAACATCACTCCAGGGAGGTTGGGGAGCAGGGGGCCCGTAAAGATCAGCCTTCCTTGTGTCACTGGCTCATCTACTCCCAACACGTGGAGATCAGCCTTCCCTGTGTCACTGCTCATACCCTCCCAGAACATGGAGATCAGCCTCACAAGAATTGTAATAGGAGGAGCCTGGACTTTGCAAATTCAGTTTGCAGACATCCATTGTGTGTGTCCTCGGCAGATTTTCCCTGAGATTTTTAATGTTGTCCATATCCATATCGGAATTTTATCTTATCGACCAAAATTAAGAAATATATTGTGATATATTCTTGTCATATCGTCCAGCCCTATCAGTAAACCTTGAAACAAGGATGAGTGATTTATAATCTACTTGTCTCTAGCACTACACAAGCCAAACAATCTCTGAACACTGAAGTAAACTTGCCAAAACACCAGTGATTTTCTTTAACAATCATTTCAGAACATTAATGAGTCCCAGTGAGCTGGTTCATTGAATGAGCTCCATTTTCATCCAGTATGTAGACAATGCAGACTCACTGCCATCCAAAGCAAATGATTTCTTATAGTGATAATTAGCAACCCGGGTTGGGAGGGCCCCCTGTACTGGCCTGATGGTGACCCTGAGCAAACCAGATAGAAGATAAATTTCATGGTCAGTCCAATCATCTAGTCCTTTCCTCTCAGCTCTAGTTGTCCCTTCCCTTCTCCTTGTAATAATTGGATTTCATGGATACTCAAGTTCCCATGTAGACATTACAAGCAGTCAGAACATTAGGGCCGGGTAATGCTGCAGTAAAATCTGAAGGAAGGAGGGTTGGGTGAAGGTATAGCCTTATCTGGACCATTGGCGCTGCCATTCTCCCAGCTCTCTCTAGGTCAGGGGTGGCCAAACCATTTGACTCATGAGCAACAATAGGTTTTTAAATTTGACTAAGTGGCCGGGACAGTAGCCTGTAAGGGCTGCCCAGTCCCAAGTCCTCCCCATCAATGGAAAAAGACTAGATTGATTCATTTTCAATATGGCTAAAAAAGTAATATTCATATTGCCAGGAAGGCAAAAAA
>CM070036.1:109062824-109073413 GCA_036250615.1 Ptychadena robeensis
GGCGCGAAGGTATTCCAGGGGGGGCGCAGGCTCTAATTCTTAACCTGTGTTTGTATAGGGAGCGGGGGGCTCGAGAATGTTCTAAAAATAGAAAAGGGGGGCCCTGCAGATAAAGTTTGGGAACCACTGCTCTAGGCTCTGGTGACATAGGACCGGAATAAAAGACTATATGGGCCAGATAAGTCCCGTGGGTTGTAGTTTGCCTATGTCTGCTCTAGATACTACCCCCTTGCTAATGGTCATATTTCTTGACCTACTAATCGGGACTATTGTTCCCTTTGCTAAGCTCATTGGTTTCTTTCACCCTCCAATGGGCTGCTGACTTTATACAATGTACACAATATAAAGACTCAGACTTTCTATTTCTTCCTTTATAATTCTGTCATTTTGCTATTCTATGATACAGAGCGACCACTGCCAATGATAGATAAAAAAAAAAAAGGTTCAGGTTGTAGGAAATGGTGAGGCCAAGTACAATGGTGTTGGAAAAGCCAATATTTCCATATATGTGTCTTGAATCTCAGAATTTACATAATTCTTATATACATATATATATATATATCATCATATGCACAAAACATATGATGGTTTTGGGATGTGGCCAAAACTTATGATGGTTTTGGGAACATACTGCAATTAGTTTGGAAAATTAAATTGAAAATAACATTATAAAAAATATATAAATAGCTACATTTTCTATGGAATGATCCCAAAAAGACTTTTATTTTCCCATTAAGATTGTTACTCATTTATGTTGTTATCACATGTATATGCCCAACCATCAAATGCCAACAGTCTTCTAAATTCAACAACCTTCTATACCAGAGTCATAGTCCCACTTACCTGTCCGGGTGTTGGCTGGTCTCCCTGCAGGCTCCGGCAGCCTCTGTGGACGATCCAAGGACTGATCTTTCTTCTGTATTGTATCTGCGGCATTCCCGAGCTGGACTTGGCAGGTGAAATGTAAAGAAACTTGGGCGGCGCAGCACCATCTTGTGGATATTTTGTACATTTTGGAGATGGTGGAATTTAATTTCCCACTCTAGGCTCATACTTAAGTCAATAGGTTTTCCCAGTTTTTGTAGATAAAATTAGGTACCTCAGCTTATATTCTGGTCAGCTTATACTCGAGTATATACGGTAGTTTGATATGTTTTATGACACATTTTAATCAGTTAGGATTGTCACATGCAACAGGATTGTTGTTAACCACCCAGTAAACGAGCAATAAGCGCAACCGACTGGCAGACACAACATGAGGTTGGTTTTTGGGCTTTTGCCTGATAGACCTGTCATAGGGTCGTTTCCCGGGACCGCCAGGTCGTTTATCCAGGTGCTGCGGACTGACAGCGGCCCAGGAAACCACAGTGTAAATCTAGGCTTAGGGTCAGTTAATCAGACATAAGGTACCCATACATGTGTAGATAGCCGCTCCAGTGATGACATCATACCATGTACATTCATGGTATTAATTTTCGGCAAACCCTGCCCATCAATTAATCCCACTTGAAGATAGCTTGGTCGAACAGGGAATGGACATGTCCGTAAATCCCTCTATGACTGCCATACTTTGGACCTTAAGTGATACACCACAATTCCTGACAAATCAACGAACAGGACATCTATCACACAGGTATTTATATGTGTATGGGTACCTTCAGAGTTAATCTCTTTGTAAGTAAGTGTAATACACTGTGAGCAATGTAATAGCAAGTTGTCAGAGCAATCAGGCTATTAAATTATACAAATAACTGCAGTGTCATTTAAAGAAAAGTGCATGAAGACATCCCTGAGTGCAGCCAGAGAGAGGAGGCCAGGGCACATCTGCAAGGAATTCATTTCCACCACAAAGCTTCCATATCAGTTACAGAGTTTACAGCGAGAATCCTCCTGCCCCAACTCTGACTAATGAATAGTGTGTCGCAGATTTATCATCCGTGGTGCTCAGCTGAACCACACCGGGCTCGGTGACAAGCTTGTGACAGTGTGAACAACGTCCTACAATCAGGCGAGGGGCAAAAACAGCGGGGGACTAACGAGTATATGTGCCGATGGAAATAGAATTTATTATTTCATTCTCTTTCAGGTAATTCAGTACAAATGGAAATACTAGTCACAGCTGCGGTGAAAGACAGGAGCAGAAAGCTGGAATATCTGTATATGAAACATGGCTGATGTTTTCATAGTAATGCACAAATACTGGACAAGGAATAATAAAGTTCCCGTAGTCATCATTTAATATTTACTAATAATAATATCATCTCTGTATCATTTAGCATAAGCTACATGTAAAAGTATTGGCAAACTCCATCGTAACACCTAAGAAACTTTTATGACATTCATTCGGAGGGGCCTTTCACACTACACTAGCGCGTCTGTGAGGCTATGTTTCTACGTACGTCAACCAGGGGGATGTTGGCGCATTCCACTATATTCAATGATCCTGTCCCCACATGCATTGATGTGATAGTTGGGCTGCGTTGCGTTAAAGTCAATGCAGAGCCCTGCATCGACTTTAGCACAATGTAAGTAAGGGTGCACTGATGGAACCATAGTGAATGCACTGAATGCATTAACAACCTATGCATGTCTTAACGCAGTGCAGAACCTGACCATAAACAACAATGGGGCTATGACAAGGCTGTCTCCACAGCCGGTCAGAGCCCCTGATCTGTTGGTCCGAGCCTCCGTCACGTTAATGTTGATGCAGAGCTCCGCGTCGACATTAAGGCTTGACGGGTGATGCATATATAGATAATCAATGGACATGTAATAATGACATATGACCAATGCACCTCGCCACGTTATTTATATGTCGTCGGCGTTATTAGATGTGCTATGTAACATTGCCCTAAGGAAGTGAAAAAGGGGGGGCTTGCTCTTGTTGGATGCGCTGAGGCTGACGTTGTCAACGCAATGCAAGAAAACATGACTCCAAGGTCACAGACGAATTTGACAAACAGGTGAAGTTTATTGTAGAAATCTTGGGGTGAGTTTAATCAGCTGAGAAACTCACCCCGAGATAACTCGGGCAGAACACCCAGAAGGTTAATGCCTTATTTAATCTTGAGTCTGGAGTGGGAACTGCAGCAGCTACTACAAGTCAGATAGTGAAGTTTTCAAAATGAAATTCCACCATCTCCAGTAAAAAGTAACAAAATGTCCACAACATAGCGATGGCACCCAAGTTTACCAGTTATCTTACCAGCCAAGTCCAACTAGGGCATTCTGCATATAGAATACTGAATACAGAAGAAAGATCAGTCATGGGACCACCTACAGAGGCTACAGGAACCCTCAGGGAGACCAGAAAACAACCGGACTCAAGTATAAGCTGATGCGGGCTTTTTCAACACCTATTTTTTATATTTTTATTAGCCAAAAACTCGGCTTAAACGTGAGTATATATGGTACTATGGTATATATAGGTTGCTTCTAATATTGTCCTATTCTTATTTCTACATGAATACCAACATACACACTACACATGCATTAAAAACTCATCATACCTATAGCTTTGTATTTGGAAGTTAAAGATAAAAATCTCCTCTATGTTATTACTTGAAATGGCAGAAAATGACAGTAATTATAGATACACATGGTTGTCTACAGCGGTTCTGTGACTCACGATTTGTTGTTGTCACATATGAGTAGCAGCTGCTACCTACATATACATATATAGTGAAACATTCCTGAGAAACTGGATAATAAGAATCTCAAGCATTCCTTTTTTTCTGATCAATTCTAACTGGATTATCTTCTAATCAGTCATCTGACACCTCCAGTCCCAGGGAGGTAATTGATTCCATAAACCATATGAAATTCTGTACACACATATGATCCACTGGAAAATTGCAAACAGACAAGGACTGCGTTTTTATGACTTTGCAAAATATAGGTCTAGTAATTAAACATTGCATACCAGAGAGTTAGAAGAAAGCATTGTACAAGGTATGAATGCACAACACATCTAGATAGAGTGAGTTTGGTGATGTGTATCTTATTATTCAGGTTACAGCTCCATCTTGTGGACAACGAAAACATGGCAATACATCTTTTACACCCCACCCTGGTCACAGAATACACACGTACAAAGGTCGGCAAACTTTCTGACTTATGGACCATATTGGTTTTAAAATTTGACAGACGGGCTGAAGAAAGAACCTGTAAGGGCCACCCAGTCCTAAGTCCTCCCCAATAATGTAAACAGAATACAATGAAATATTAAAACTATGAGACAAATAATAAATATATATATAAAAAAAAGAGGCTTCGGATAGTCAACTTAAACATTTCATTGCAGGCATCCTCTAGAAGGAGACCATAACAATTATCCTGTAGGCGTTATCTCCACTTATTGCAGCGGGGAACCAGAGCATGTTGACACCAAGATGACAAAGCACTGGATTAAAAGACTAAATGGGCTAGATTTGCTCTAGTCTGTACTAGTATTACAGGTCTATTACACAATGGTAACCATCAGCAACTGGCAACACAGTGGCTCAGGGGGTTAGCGCTCTGACCATGCAGCGCTGGTGTCCTAGGTTTGAATCTCAGCCTTGGCACTATCTGCGAGGAGTTTTCATGTTCTCCCCGTGTCTGTGTGGGTTTCCTCCCACACTCCTAAGACATGTTGATAGTTTAAGTGGCTACCCCCCCAAAGACGTCAATTTATTGAGTGGGACATGGTGATGTCCATCCACTCCATCGGTCGGCAAATCAATGTGCATCATTTTGCAAAATCGATTCCTGTTCAATACCTTGGGTAAGGACATTTATGGACATGTCTGTTCCCTGTTCGACCGACATTTCTTCAAGTGGGATCGATTGATTCTGCTCGAAGAAAGGGTGGCTGCATTTGATTCCCCAAACCATGATTGTTCAGGGAATCGAACAAGAAAGACCTATGTATGGGCACCTTTAGACTGTGACATATGGCTGTGTTTGTCACATTTATATGATGATTGTGAGATTCCCTAAAAGACAGTTCGTTATATGACTATATGTGCTCTGTAATGCTCTCTATGTCAATGCTATATAAATACAAGATAATAATAATTATATTGGATTGGATAAAGAATTTTTGTATTCAATCCAATACCAAATTCTGAATTTTCTGCTGAAAATTCAACGCTTTAGAACTCTGGTGAAGGACAAGGATCCGAGGACTGCCCACCAGAGGACAGCATCTAAAGACTGCATATCGGAGGACAGAAATTGACAGATGCACACAACAGCATCCTCTGGTGTTTAAATTTAAAAGATTTAATTTAAAATTAAAAGATGTAATATATATATATATTTTAATTAATGTATTATTAAATGTATTTATTTTTTAAATACTTGTGTGTTTGAAACTTTATAATTTTCACAATTTATACTGAGTAATGCTTTGGTACAGGAACCCAAAACATCAGTGAGACACCCAGGTGTTTAGAGAATAGGTTTTGCATCGATTACACTGCATGAGTCGATATTTTAATAGCACAAGATGATCAATATAAAAAATTAATCGAGCAAAAGTTGATATGTGAATGGCTAGTATTAGATACATGAAAATCCCTAAATGAGGAACCTTCTGCTGTAGTTTGTTTGCTTTCATGACGCTACAACCTTGATTCTTCACATTTGGGTAACATGATCCTCTGGTAATTCATAATTTACAGACATAATGAAGGTGTTTACATAAGCCAGTGGTTCCTAAACTAGGGGGCGCAAAGGTATTCCACGGGGACGCTGGCCCTCATTCTTAACCTGTGTTTGAATAGGGAGGGGGGAAAGTTTGGAAACCGCTGACATAAGGGATCTTACAACTACAGGGTGAAGAGCATTCACATAACTGAAGTGTGTTTATAAGAACAGTTAGACCTGCAGAATAGGACATGTTTAAAACCAAATGTCAACATTTCAACTTTAATGATTTAATGAATAAAATGTAGAGAAAAAGCTCACCAGTTTCAAGCTGTTTCTTGTTGGAAATAAGTTTTATGTAACTTTCTTGAAATCCATATATTTGTGCTATTCTGTAAAGGAAAAAACAAACAAATATCAGTAAAGCAGGGTACAGACGTGGAGATATGGGTCAAATCGATGGCCTCTTCGAGCGCCGTGCGCGCTCGCGACCATCTATCTCACCCATATAATCTGCCCCTATAGCTGTTTTCGAGCGGGACAAATCAATCCAGCTCGAAAACAGCCTTATTGGACATGACCGTTAATATGGCGATGTCTGATGCTTTGCCTAGATCTCCAGGCAAAGCTCGGATGAGGAGCCAGGGAGAGGCAGTTATGCTCTCCCTTGGCTCTCCGATATCTGACAGCAGCGTGATGACGTCATCACGCTGCTGCAGGGTACATCGGACGCCTCGAATATCGAGCCGTCTGTACCCTTCTTTAGACTTCACTGTTTATTTTTCTGTCATTTACAATGTTTTTCTAGGTAAAAGAACTAGAAGAAAAAGTAGAAAAAAAGAAACTCCTGTAGATATCAAACATCTATAGTAGAGAAGCATGAGGCAGCACAACTCAGAGAGAGAGGAAGCAAAGGAGAAATAAAGATATCTGGCAATATGAGCAATAGAGAAACATGATGTAACACAATAATTGTATACAGCATTGTGTATAGTGAAGTTGTAGACAGCAGTATGTATAACAGAGAGGCATGATGTATTGTGTATAACAAAAAACAAGTATGAGACACTGTTGGCACTAGAAAGGTAAAAGGCTTCCTGTGAAATACTAAGGAATCGGGTATAAAATGCATCGGGGAAATAGAAAGCTTTGTATGTATTCACTTTTGAATATGTGGTTCTGTGAATAGAAAGTAATACACCTCCACAACTGCAATATTTTTTTTCCTTTCAACATTAGAAATGAAAAGTACATTGAACTGATCCAGATGGCAGATGTTTAGCAGACCTTCAACTTTTTAATATATCTTTATTTGGGTAAACTGGGTATAATATGCAAGTATGCACTTGCATAGACTTCACTGAACTGTTGTGTACACGGTCTTCCTGCAAAACGCAGAAGCTAATTAAGCTGCGAAACAAAGCAAATGGACTCCAACTGGATTAATGTCCAATCTCGATTACTTGGTATTTTTCATTTTGGTGATGGAAATGATGATGAGTTGGTAGCAATAACATATATATTTCGGTTTCATTGTAGGACATAAAGATCTGTAAATAACTTTGAAACTTACTGACACTTCAGCTCCTTCCCTGTAACAGTCAGGCATGTTTCTATGTAGTTCTTGTTTCCCTTAAAAAAAAAATAATGAAAAAATAAATTAAATTCTAAGATTACACCTTGAGGGACCATTTTCTCTTTGTTACGCTACCCAATCTATGCATATCAGGCACATCTAAAAAAGAGACAAACACTAACCCCCATACATGTCTAGATTTTCTGTTCAATGAACTTAAAAAGATAAATTTTTTGGGGGTCAGGGAAATCGGTGATTGATTCTATGTTTGCCAACTGTAGTAACAGATATTTGATCAACTTTTTTGGGATCGACTGAAAGTGTAATCAATTTCTATACAACCAATTAAAATTTACCAGCATTCCAATAAATTTTTATTAAATGTTTCCCCAATTTTAATTGTTTTAGGTTGATCTAACCATGTGGGCTGCCATAGATTTTCAATCAATCAACAAAAAAGTTGATTGAATTAAGTTGATGAAAAATCTATACGTGTATGGGGGGCTTAAGGTATGACTGCACATGCTTCTTGAAAAGCACACTTGCCTATACAGCTGCTGTTTGGATTGGATCCAGTGGAAATCCTATCATGGAATTACTTGCTACTTCTGACTGTTGGGCATATTTATTAAACACCTCTCTGAACATATTTTACTTTCTAACAGCAAAAATTTTAGTTCTTCTTCTCCAACCTCCTTCTGACCAATGATACTGTGTTAGTAGTCAACAGTTCTCTAAAGCTGGGAACACTGGGTTCAATATTGGAGCCATTCGAGGTTCCCGGCAGCAGGGCGATGACGTCATTGCCCTGCTGCCTGATATTGGAGACACAGCACTGCGGGGTCACCATGCAAAGCAATGGACATCGACTGTGGTTTACGGTCATGTCTGTTATCCCTGTTTTAGAGTGGGATTGATTGGTCCCGCTCGAAAGCAGGGATGGTCGCATTAGATATGGGCCAGATAGATGGCTGTGAGTGCGCATGGTGCTTAAAGTGGCCATCGATCTGGACCATATCTACACGTGTGTTCCCTGCTTTATTTGTATAATTTTATGGGAGTTGGTTGAGCTTAGCTACAAAAGTGAAACAAAATTTTACTAAAGATAATATTTTACGCAGCTAATATGTCCTTATTTAGCTAATATATACACAATTTTAGGGCATATGTGTACACACTTCAGTGGGCAAATGCCCACTTTAGAAGCTTCTAAAATCATTCAAAATTTATGGCAGGTGTAGTTCACCTGCATCAGCTTTTTTCATTTCCATAGATTTGAATGAGGATAGAAGCACGTAAACAAAAGCCTGTGGATTTGCCATATTACTTATGCTGTTGTTGTTAATAGGGTATGGTCCCCAAATATAACAAATGGGTAGGGCCTTGGCACATTCCAGATCTCACCAGCAGCTCTCTCTACAGCAGGGGTGTCAAACTCAAACACCCAGGAGGGCAAATTTAAAAACTCGAGACAAAGTCGCAGGCCAATCCTGATATTTTTTTAAAGATATAAATACACTGCGGGCCTTGGGCCAAAGTTTGACACCCCTGGACACACATGAACTACAAATAAACTGTACAATGCATAGAGTGTGTATAGTTTATGTATACTCCCATCCCTTTGTGAACTTTAAATTCCCCCAGACCCATCCTGGTCTTCCTCTTCCCTGCAGCACCCCTACTAGCTGCACTTACCACGCCTCTGTTCTCCCACTCTGGAGGAAATAACTATGGATTCAAGCATATTCTGTACAGCGGGCACTCACTTAAATGCACTGCTGAGTAACCAGTACTCTATTACCAGAGTCGGAGGTCAGATGGGCATTAAGTGCAGCTGGTATGGGTGCTGCCAGGAAGGCAGATCTACCGTGGACCAAGAAAATTTACTTGGTATGCCAGAGTTTGACACCTATACTCTAGAGAAGTTGTGGGCAAACTAAGGCCTGCGGGCTATATCTGGCCCATTTAGTATTTTAAACCAGCCCTTTGTTACCCTTGTGTCAAGACACGCTGGCTTCCCTCCACTAATTCCCAGCAACAAGTGGAAGTAATACCTAGAAGATGATTGTTACGGTCTACTTCAAGAGGCCATCATTTGCCCATGTATGTAATAGAAACTTTACTATACAAAGGCTTTTTATATATAAAATTTTATTATTATTTTTCTTTTTTTCCCTCCCCATCAGTAGGATTTTTATTCATTTATCAGTGCTTAAATTTCTCACCTAGGCTGGGAGGACTGGGGATTGGGCAGCCCTTACAGGTTCTGCACCTGGCCCCTCTTTTAAATTGAAAAATCCATTGCGGCCCAGGAGTTAAAACGTTTTCCCACCCCTGTCCTAGAGTGTTTGAGATTCAAATGTAATGTTAACCAGGGACCATTGCAACGAATACACTTTGACCAAGAATACTTGAGCCACCAACACATACTTTCTTACCTTGTTAAGCTTGCGTGGCAGGAAGATCTGCAGCGATGCCAATCCCTTGGCTTTAAAAGCCTGATTTCCGCTGCCACGTTGTATTGCAGAGCAGCGGATTTCCTCCAATGCACTGGCTATATCATCCACACTATGCTTCAGCTTTTCAGAATATTTCTGAGACAGTTCCTGGAAAGGAATAAATTAAATAAAATTAACAGCTCTACAGATGCAAATGGTGATGGTAAAAAAACAGGATTTGTTAGTTTGTGTACGTAGTTAACAAATAATCTAAAACAACATCACACAATACTTTATTTGATCCAACTGAATACAATACAAATGTACAACTTACTTTAGACCTGTTGTAAAACTTTGCAAAACTGTCCAGTGTTGGTTCCAATCTAAACATACTGTGCTTGGAATATTAGTGGACAACTGGTGGTTGAGCCTTGACTTAATGCCAGCATCCACGCTATCCCAGCAAAAAAACTAGCCAGGGAGGCAAAGGAACTGTCAGATGGTTGATCTGCCCACAGGTGGATCTCCCATCTGTATTGCATTGTGAACATCAGTGGAACCCTGCTGATATAAATAATGAAGAGCAGAGACAGATAAAAGAGCTGCCAGTCAGCACCTCTCCCATCTATCTCTGCTAGAGGCAGGGGAGCTGCCAGTGACAGCTTCTCCACCTCTTTGACTCCAGCCAACAGAGTAGGAGAAAGTATTTTTTGTCCATCAGATGCTACGAAGTATAGGGTGCATCCTACACATCGGAGTGTCCTATAGTCTGAGAAATACAGTATACACAACAAAAATCAATCTTGTTGTAGGCATCTGAACAACACCAAGAGGCACTTTGAGACAAACTGTCTCCATCACAGGAAGGATTAATGTCCAACACAGGGAAAAAGCTGCAGGTATTGCTATTTTAGGGATTGGGACACAGGGGGGGGGGGGGGGGG
>CM070036.1:109117038-109128214 GCA_036250615.1 Ptychadena robeensis
CACGCTCTAATTGATTGCCGGTCGATTGCACGGGAATCTACCCGTGTGTGGCCAGCTTAAGCCATTCCTTTGATGCAGGACTGAACGTAGTCAAGAACACAGCATGCGCCGAGCAGGTAAGTTAATGTGCTCTGTCGGGACCTTCTGCCAAGCAATACACTTAGCATAGGGGGTTCCAACGGATGTGGAAATCCTCCCTAAGTTACACAACTTTCTTGTCTATTAACATCCTAGGTGGTTCACACGTGGCACCCTTTTTAAACGTTATCTGCCCTCTTTTGGATAATAAATATAATAAATAGCGATTAGCGACACAGGCAATATTATGAAAAATATTGCAAATTTTCCACCTAACAAATTCATAAATTTGAGAATTTGTGAATTACAGTCATTATCACCTTCACTGTGAGAAATGTTTCCACATTGAATAATCACCGATCAACACTATCACATGAAAAACGAATAATTTATTACCTTCATTGCACAAATGGGCACTTGTACAAGAAAGGGCTCATTTTATTACTTGCATCATTGGACAAAATTGTTGTATTTCGAACAGAGCACGGAAAGTGTTGAATTGTTTTTACCCCTCAGTTTTGTAGTTGCGACTTTTATTTTCTGGAAAGAACATGAGTGAAAACCCCAAATTTATTGTCAGTAAAACAATCATCTACACCAATGGTTCTTAACCTTTTTAGATCCGCGACCCTGGAAGTGATGTTACCTCTTACCACCCCACTTGTTAAGTTGGGAATACCGGTCGATTTTTTTCCCAGATTTCTGCACAGCCGAGCACTGTGTGCGTTCATTGCACTGAGCTGTGCAGAAATCTGGGGAAAAAATCTACCCGTGTATGCTGTTTTTCAAGCGAGATCAATAGATCTTGCTCGGCCGAACAGGTTACCTATGTTGGTTAGGGACCCGCGGTTTCCCATTCAAAGTATAGGATGGGCTGACAGTTGGCTCCCAAAGCAGCGCGATTACCTCATTGCTCTACTGCCGATATCTCTCTCAAAATTGAGCCGGGTATTCCAGCCTTTATCAGCAGCTCTGATGCTTTCAGTGAGCGCGGTGACCCCTGTAAAATGGTTGTTCAACCCCCAAGGGGGTCCCGACCCACATGTTAAGAACCACTGATCTGCAGGGATTAGTGAAATACTATCTAACTTCTTGCAGAGTCTCTGGAACTGAATTTCCCCGCATGGTACACAGGCAGAAAATAATCCCCTGCATGATTTTTTCTCTGGTTTGGGCTATACATAATTTTTACCTATATTCCTGACACTTTTGCACTATAACTCAGTTGTCAGCAGACAAAGGGTTAAACAGCTTAATGACCCAGCTCTGGCACATAGAGGGTTACAATTTATAGTTTAGATTCTGGCACACAGAAGGTAAAATGGTTCTTCAGCACATACGGCGCAATGTTTGTCTCTGGCATACAGAGAAGTGAAGTAGTTCAGTCTCCTGCAGGCTGCATTGTGTGGTCAAGCAGAGGGTTAAATTGTCTCTATGCCAATTTAATGTTTTTTTTACTTGATTACATTTCTAGCTTGAAAGAGTTAACCTTTTTCAGGTTTAAGGGTCATTTCACACTATATGCGTTTTTTTTAAGGCATGCCTTTTTTATAGGCATGCATTTCCGCATATATGCAAAAACGCATGCGTTTTTAACATTACATATGCGTTTGCGTTTTGCATTTTTCGTTTTGAACAAATGAATGAAAAATTCAGGAAAAGTGAATCAAAAATGCATACAGCAGTGAGTTTTTAAAAACGCATGTGGAAACGCTGCATTTTTTAAAAGGCAACGCATACAGTGGGAATGGTAACATTGGTTGTCTATGTAAAAACGCAAGCAGTAAAAAAGCATGTGCGGTAAAAAAACACATATAGTGTACACCAGCATATCACTCAGACGCTTTTATGTATGTCAGGGAGTGAACAATGAGACAATTGTGTACAATTGCGCACAGGACACAGCACAGTACAAGTTTTATTCATAAAAGTGAAAGTTGTCTGTACAGCAGTGTGGTTGTATTATCTTTTTTCTGTTATCAGTTAAAATAAAATGAAAGTAATTTTCCAGAAAACATTTTACGCACAGCAGCAGTGGGTCACGCTGGGACTTGTAGTCCTAACAACTCTGCATGCTGATCCTCAGCTTTGGAAGTGAGTTTACATAATGCGGAGGAGGAATCGTGTTACCATGAGAAGAGGATCAGGAAGGAAGCTGTCAGTGCACTGCAGGAAGTAAGCAGAGACATGTGTGCTGTGTATCAGTGCTGTATGAATAAACCATGTCACAAATCGCCCTTTGCTTCCTCTAATCCTTTACCCAAAGCTGCTTCAGGTTACTGATTGATGGCAGAGCCTCGGTGGACGTTCAGAGACGCGGGGCTGCGGTGAGCGCGATCCTGTACCATGGCCTCTGCTGCTTATTATCTGGGCTTTGACTTCAGCACACAGCAGGTAATAAACATCTCTCATGTAATGATAATCCCCACAAGAGAGAGCACATATCACATATCATCTTGTGTATAGAGGAGACATCACAAGTAATTGCAGGGCCTAAACGTACCCATGCACGGGCTGATTATTCTGTTCGATTGGCTTCAAAAATCGACTAAAGCAGGGTACAGACGTGAAGATATGGGCCAGATCGATGGCGCCGTGCGCACTCACGACCATCTATCTGGCCCGTATAATATGCGGCCATCGCTGTTTTCGAGCAATCAATCCCACTCGAAAACAGCTATATCGGACATGACCGTTAAATACCTTCGATTTGTGTTGCTTTGCATGGAAACCGTGGGTCTCCATGGAAAGCATTGGCTGAGCTGGAGAGAGAGCAGAGCTGTCTCCCCGGCTCCGCCGATGTCTGACAGCAGCGTGATGACGTCGAGCCATTTGTATCAAAATCAATATTGATGTCTTTTTATCTGAATCAATCTAGTAAAAGTCATGGAAATCTAACAGAAAATGAAAAAAGTTGTGATCGGACATGTTTGAAATTTTAAGTTGATTGTACAAGTGTACAAGATGGGTTTTCTAGGTACACATGGTATTATAGAGCATGCAGAGAGGTCTTTTGGAAAGGAATCAATCACGCAGTGTGCTGGTACTATCGATTGATGTTAGACTGACTGTCGATATAAAAATTGCACGATTTTTATATTTTAAAAGTCGATTTAATCAAAGATCGGATGAGCAAAAGTTGATGTGTATATTGCTAGATTTATCTATAGTTTTAATATATAGATCAGTGGTGGGCAATTGAGTTGATATGGAGGGCCACAAGTGCGGCCCTCGGCATCTTTAAAGTGCCGCACATAACACCAGTCCAGCACCACTGACAGATGCCAGGAGGAAGTGGACCATATCCGGGCAGGCAGTCAAAACCCGACAGCATCAACCCCCTCCCCTGGGTGCAGTGGTCATATGTAGACCTGGTTTTCCAGATCAACATTGACAATTTTACTGATGTAGGACCGCCAAAGTTCATAAGGAAATCCGGGTCAGCATGTGAACGCTACACATAGTGATATATGGAATGCCCCATATATATCATCAAAGGTTATGTGCCTCATAAATATCATTAAATGTTATAGTGGAAGCAAATGCGCTCAGGCGTTCGGGTCACTGATTGGCTTTTATGTCCAATTTGCGTGCTCAGCTGGAGCCTGAGGGAGTTCCTGGCCTCTCCTCCTCTTACTGCTCCCAGTATCCCAGACGAGGACACGTTGGTGAAGGATTGTCAAACAGGTGGGTTCCTATGCCCTATGCATTAACAGTTAGGTTTTAGGGGCCGCAAGTGTAGAACCAAAGGGGGCCGCCGGACAATGCAATGGGATATAGATAGTGTTGATAGCGAATATTCTGATCGAGAATTTTCATTGCAAATATCTGCACTTTGAGAATTTGTGAAAATCCTGAATATAGTAGTACCCAGAACTACCGTGCATTGTGTTCGCAATATGCACATGTACAAGTGCCGATTTGCCCAGTGAAGGTAGCAATGACTGGAAATCACGAATTGTCAATTTTTTTGCTTATATTAAGGCCCCCATACACGTGTCGGATTCGCACCGGATTCTGGCACGATCGATTCCGGGCGCGTGCACGCCAAACGATCGTGCCGGAATCGCATGCAGCCCACCTGGTCCGATCGATCACGTCCGATTGATCAGGGGCTCAGAATCGGATCCGACGGAGAACCAACATGTTGGTCTTTCTCATGCGATTCTGTCCGGATCAGGGGGAGTTGCCAGTTGTGAGGTGGACAATCGGACACGGATCCGTCCCGGAATCCGTTGGACAAGGTGGTATGCTGCGATGGATTCTCTTAATTGGCGGATTGATCACACCTGCGATTCCCGGCAGAATCGCCGGAATCGATCGGATGATGAATCGATTGGACATGGAATCCGACACGTGTATGGCTAGCTTTAGGCGAAAGATTATATTAGGCGAAATATTAAGCCACACACTCTGATTGATCTGATCCTTTCAAAGAATTATTCTTTGGGACAATTTCATTGCTCCGAAATACAATTGGATACTATGGTTGGTCAGTTCTAGGATGGCAGGCAGGCAGCAGCTGTCCTAAAACCGTAGCCCTGCTTGGTTGCATGTAGTGTGCGGGTGGGTGTTGGTGGTTGTCACCTACACACTAGTGTTGAGCGGCATATGGTATATTCGAATTTGTGTAATTTCGCGAATATACAAAGAAGCATTCTAAATCCATAAAATTTTATTCAACTGTATTCTATTGCCTTCCATTGCGCGCGCCCGTGCGCAAAGATTCGCAATGCAGCTTTACAGCTTCTCTTCTTCATTCTGTGATCTTAGCCAGTATGAGCACTGTGTGTATTGCACGTATACATTCGCAATGCACACAAATATGAGCGATATATGCCGGTAAACAATGTTGAAGCATAATATGATGAATATCCGCCATTGCAAATATCCACGCGCACATTTGCGAAATATTGCGAATTCTCGAATGGCGGATATTCGTAGAATATATTCGAATATTCTCGCTCAACACTAATATAGACAACAGCCACAATGTAATCCTATAGGGCAACTAATGGTTTCCTTGCGGCTGTGTCAATGAGCTCTATTTATGTTAAATAGCGTCAAGGTCTATCTACACCAAGGGCCAGAGCTGTGCTATGTGAAAGAGTGGTTCAGGGAGCATGAGACATCATTGTCACACATGGATTGGCCACCACAGAGTCCAGACCTTTACCCCATTGAGAATAACCTTTAGATCTCTCTGTCAGATATCCTTTAGATCTACCAACAACTATGTAGTGCTGGGATTCCTGTCCTCTGCGATTGAAAGTCCCTCATATACCATGGTTTTGGTAAAACGAAAGGAGATCTAAAGGAAATCTGACAGAGAAATCTAAAGGTGTGTGGGGACTCTAAAGCTAGCCACACACGGTTCAATTTTGGTTCAATCGATGTTCGATTAGATTGAGGAATTCAATCGTCTAATCGAAAATCGATCTTTTGCATAAACATACACCCCACATTGAGTTTGCGATTGTGGTGAGATTTCGATTAAAAAATATTACTAAAATCAAAGATTTTGGTATGGAAAAGATTGAAGTTCAGATTGAAGTGGTCTATGTTATTATATCTAATCTAATCGATCCAGGAGAAACACCACAAACATCAACGATTATAAAACGATTTTGGCACAATCGACGATGATTTTCCAACATGTCCGATCAAAATTCGATCAATTTTTCTGCCTTCATCGAACAATTATCGATCGTACCATGTGGGCATTTCTCGATTTTCGTTCAATCGATGAAAAAATTCATCTAATCGAGCATCGATTGAACCAAAATCGAACCGTGTGTGGCTAGCTTAAGCCTTTGTAATGTTAATAGCAGATAACTAAAGTAATATTCATTTCCCATTTACAGTTAAAAGTTATTGCTGTCAATGAAGAATTCCAGGTTGTCTACGAGGACAATGTTCAATTCGATAAAGATCTTCCTGAATTTCGGTAATGTAAACCTATTATGGCTTTGAGAAAATTTGGGAAAAATATTATCTTTAAGCAATAATATTTTTTTTTGAAACATAGAAACAAACCATTTTGAAATACCCTTCTCAATGATGGGCCTGGGTCCAGTCACCCATCCACAAGCCATGGGCAGGGAAGTGAGTGTTTCATAAATCTTAATTACTCTGGGTCCCGTGTTACTGAAGTATAATGAATATGCCTTCCCTTCTATACTTTCTTAGGCTATGACTCCACTGTGTTGTGTGGTCCGTCGGGACTCCCTATGTTAAGCATTATCTGCCCGGCGAATCCTCTGTTCACATGGTGTTAAGCCGATCCGCCGAAGCAGGGGTTAACATGATGCAGTACATTAACCCCTGCATTGGCGGATGTGTGAAAAGAGGCTTCGCCGTGCAGGTAATGTATATGTACGTTAAGCGCAGTGCTTGGTGGGGTCCAGACGGAGCACACAACGCAGTGGACACATACCATTAGGCTACGTCTCCACAGTGTTTTGTGAACCGTCGGTACCCCTACGTTAAGTGCAGGGCTTGGCGCGGGGGGGGGGGGGGGGGGGGGGGGGGGGGGGGGGTCCTGACGGATCACATACACATTACCTGCTGCAAGGCCTATCAGCTGCAAGGCTGAGCTTACACAAGTCTATAGACTTCCTGTGTGACAATGCTGACGACCCAGCGCTATAACATGGTGTGAATCCCATGGTTCCTTATACTGGGAAGTATAACACACTTTACTAAACTCCCAGTGCCAAAAATGGCATTGGAAAGTAAAGAAAAGTTAAATATATGCTGTTGAGGAATGGCAAATGAAGCAATCCTGTGGCTTTTAGATGATAAACTGGATTGTAGAAAAAAAGTTGGAAATTGTGGGTTGGACATGAACCAGACGTGTGTTATTCAGTTGATCAGCACTTATCAAATAGTGGCTTAGGTTCAGTATTTTTTCCATAATCCAGAGAACATTTCATCATATCTATCAAACTTTATTACTTGATCTACTGATGGGGAAAAGATTTGGAGCAGATGGAGCTCAGTATATCAAGTTCCCTGCAGAGATTAAAGTAATTGATGTGTCAGCTGGAGAAACAGTTACGCTAAAGCAATCCTAAACCACAGATGGGTGAGCCGTATTCTGCCCCACTGATCTGGAGTTAGAGTGCCAAATATTTGACTCCCTGGGAGAATCGCAAGCTTTATGTACACCCTGCCCCAATGATAGGACCAATTAAGATAGCACAGAGCGGCTGTCAGAACTGACCACCTGACAGCTTAACTTTATGAGTCATCTGTGTTGTAGTTATCAGGATAACAGAGAGATAATTCAGTGCAGATTGTGCAGAGACCTTCCCCGTATATAATTCTGCTACTTACCATTAAAGATACAGTGTGGTGAGGATCATATAGAGATCCTACTTTTCTACATATTACCACTGTCCTTAGCAGTTCACGCTCTTAGGGCTAAAGGTAGCCATACACGGTTTGATATTACCGTTCGATCAACTCAAAAATAGATCTTCTTTTCATTGACCAAAAGTGATTAAATGCACGGAGCAGTGATCGGACATGATGGTAAATTTCAGCCGATCTTACAAGTATCTGCCGGGATTTTGATCAATTTGTAATTGATTGTACCATGACATTCTCATCTATCTAAGTAAAGGCATTGATCAGTTTTAAATCGATCACACTGGTTGATATTCTAAATTGCACAAGATCTTAAGACGCCACAGGCATTGCCCATTCCTGGCCATAGTTGGCAGCGTGCACGCTCAAGCCGAACGCATAATGGTCGGTCACCCGCAACTACAGGGGAGCTCACCTTGAGGTTTTGACCTGAGAAGCCGACAGATCGGATCGCACTGAAATCAGTCCTGCTGGTTCTTTTTAGTGGCCGATCCTGTTGAAGGCAGTAAGGGCTTGTTTTCACTTATGCGGCTGCCAGCGGCACGATTGCCGCCACTAAGAACCACCACCGCTTAGAACCACCACCGCTAAGAACCGCATCTCATGCGTTTTTTAGCTGCGTCCATTCACCTCTATAGCCGCGGTCAGGGGTGGGCAGCTGCGGATGGGTGGGGTACTAGCCCATTGAACAACATGGGCGCAGTTATATCTGCCCAAGGGTAACCGTGAGCGGCTGCATTAGTGGAAACAGGCCCTCACCGTGGAAGGGGAGATTCCTCCCCCTCCAAGTTAATTGGCTACAATCTGACAGGAACCGCGTGTGTTAGTGGGGCACACAGGATTCCCGTCACCCCGCTGTAATGAGTCTGCTACAATTGCCATGGATTGAGGTGTCTATGGCCAGCTTTAGAGATCTTCTCTTTAGGCTAAGTTTAGACTGTCGGTTCTTGAGCTCCTATTAGCTCGAGAACCGACAGCGTGCTCCTGCAGTCGTGGGAGAAACGACTCCCTGCGATGGGCTGCAAAACAGTGCAGGCAATTACAGGGCGTCTAATTAAGGACCCCATAGAAGTCCTATGGCACGGCCACCCAAAAACCAACTGGCGGACGCCTAATGTCGGTCATGTTAAAGGGTCGTTTACCTGGCGGTAAAAAACCACCAGTGTAAATGTACCCTTAGGGGGGTACATCTCCTTTCTGCCGATGAGCTGGCAGGGAGCCAAGTTGCTCACTGGTGGCCAAATGGCCACAGGTGGTTGCCCATTCGGACCATAAGACGCAAGCACTAACCCCCCTCCCCAATTTTGGATGTGAAAAAGTGTGTCTTATAGTCCAAAATATACGGTACATATGCTAAAGCAATACTTTTACTCTTTACAATGTTCCCACAACCCCTCTCTAAGTCTCCAGCAATTTTAATGACAATATCATGTTCAGGGACTTTGTAATTGACTTACAAATCTGCAGAATTAAATAATAACATCTCCTAAAAAAAGCACATTTGCTGTGTGTTTCTGCACCTTAGCTGCGTCATTACTTCCCCCCCCCCCCCGGCTTATACTCAAGGCATTCAGTTTTTCAGAATTTTTTATCTAAAATTATGTACCTCTGCTTATATCGGGGTCAGCTTATACTCAAGTATATACGATGAATAAGTATGATAAATACAAAGGTGGTGTGAAATGAAGGGTTTTCAGTGTTTGCACTTGTAGTAACTGGTTATGATGGAAATAATAGCTCTGTGAAATATAAACGGGCTTATGTATATTTTCAGGACGCAAGGAGGGGTCCATGTTCACAGTGACAAGCTGACTGTAACCTCACCCGTGTTAATGTGGGTTAAGGTAAGAATTTCTGATTAAGTTAATCACTCACCTCTGTAAGGTGCCATAGCCGATGAGCTACATACAGTACCTTTATTTTAAAAAAGGGAGGAAGATTTACTGCTCCTTTTATAGCAGTGTTCTCCAGCATTCTGACTGCTTCTGGACTTGTTGGGAAAGGACAAGTCAGTAAAGTCATCACACTCAATTCTATAGACATAGGTTTGAAAATCATTATTTGGCTCCATCTAGTGGCCATACACATAACTGCAGTTAATAAACCCCAGAAGACTGGCAGCCTTTTGAGAACTCTAGATGGTCCCTGCCAGATTTCGTGTTAACAGCACAGTATCTAATTTAAAGTTGTTTTTTTTTACACTTTAGTTTCGAATCAACCCATTTGATTTGCAATGTCCAATGCCAGATTTTAGTCATGTGAATTTTAAGGCCCATATACACCTTACAGTCTTTTCATACAATTTCTGTACTTTTGTCCTACCAAAACTATGTAATATGAGGACCTTTCCAAACCTTCCAATCACTATGTATTCTATCAGGAAGGACTCTGCACTACATAGTTGTTGGTAGATCTAAAGAAAATTGTATGGAGGGTCTATGGGGGACTTTAGATTTAATGCTGTACGGTTCAGCCAGTTCATTTCCAACAAAAATTGTTTGGAAAGTTCTCCAGGTAAAACTAATAGGGTCGCTGCTAGTGATGGCCGAACTTCGTCCATGTCCGTCTGCGAATGGGCGGATCGGACTTTAAAAAAAGTCCGCCGTCTGCCTGTTCATGGACAGATTCAAATTCCCCGCCTCTAGGCGTCAGTGACGTCACATCTGGTACCTGGAACGCATAGTTCCTGGTTTGCTAGCCGGATGTGAAGTCACTGACGCCACTTCCGGGATTAAGAGCCGCCTTTTCACTGCATGACCGTGTTCTCTACCCTGTCTTCAGTGAAAAGATTCTTCCTCCAGTGGGATCTCGCTGCTTCTGATCCTGCCGGTGAACAGGGCGGGTCGAACACCCATACTGCTCGCCCGCGAGAAGGAGGGCGAACATGCATGTTCGCGGCTGAACTGTCTGCCTTGCGGGCAGTTCGGCCATCACTAGTCGCTGCATATCCCCGGATGGTAGGTGCAGCTCAAGTATTGGCCAGTGTCAGTAGGCTATGTGATGAATGTGAATTCAACAGTGGTCACAATATATTAGTCTTGGGCCAGTATATCTAAACAATTAATTCAATTAATCTTAATTAAGAGGCAAATTACCTGTAGCTCTGACAACCTTTATTTATATTGGCTAGAATTTGTTTGTTATTTTAAGTAAGGGGGTTTCCACATCCATCGGGACCCCCTCCTCTAAACGTATTGCTTAGCGAGAGGTCCTGACAGGGCACATTCACTTACCTGCTCGGCGGATGCTGTGTTTTCACAGAGCTGAGCCGTTTCACTGATGCAAGGCTGAACGTAGTGGAGTATGTTGAACCTCTGCATCGGCATCTGCCGAGCAGGTAAAGTCTATGTGCTCCATTGGGATACCTGCCAAGCAATATGCTTAGTGGAGGGGTCCCGCTGGTCCAGCTGTCCTAATTGGTCAGTTAGTGGGGGTTTCCACATCTGTCAGGACCCCCTCCGCTAAGCGCATTGCTTGGTGGGGGTCCCAACAGAGCACATAGACTTTACCTGCTCAGCGGACTCTGACTGCCGGCCAGCAAAGTGTAAGTGATCCAGATGTGTAAACCCCTCTTACAGACACTATAGAAGGATTTTGGCAAATTGCTTTTCAGAGTGATAAGTGTTGCTCCTTCATTTGTATAAAAACTCAAATATATATTGAAGTAACTAAAGGCCCCCATACACGTGTCTGATTCGCACCGGATTCCGGCACGATCGATTCCGGG
>CM070036.1:109135988-109154339 GCA_036250615.1 Ptychadena robeensis
AAACTCTATATTTTAACTGTAAAAGTTGGGGGGTCGTCTTATACACCGGCATATACGGTAAATATTTACACACAGTTTCATGTAGCAACATTTTTACATAATGATGTCTATATACTTTTCTCACATTGAGGGAAGAACTTGACTGTCAAGGTTATTATACATCCTCTTAACCAGGACAGGAGAAAATCATAAAAAAAAGAACTCTTTAGTTAATCTTATTGAAGTGACACTTAAATGTTATTTCTAGGTTCTGGGATGAACTTATTAGACATTCGTGACAAAACCTGGAATGATAAGTGTCTGGAAGCTTGTGCACCTGGCCTCAGAGAAAAGCTTGGCCCAGTAGTTCCATCAAACACTGTACTGGTAAGTTTATTATTTTCCCCAGGCCCCTTTAAACTTTTCATATCTGGGACATTCAGCATCTTAGATCCTGAAGAATTGAATCCACTTCCGCCGCCACTGCCCCCCTCTCCTCCCCCACTCTGCCCCCCCTCTCCCCCTGGAGGGGGGCTCCACTTCACCTCCCCCTCCTCTCCTACAGAGACTGTCTCCTCTCTGTCGGAGAGCTCCGTGGGGGGTGGAACCTGCTGTGATGAGACGTGTCTCATGACAGGAAAGACACTCTCATCACTCCTAATCACCCATGTCTCACCCAAAACTGGGCAGGTGAAAGTTCCTACAGCCGCAAAGATGTCCCAAATCCCATTGTGGCTGCCTCGGCGAGACGTCAGACAGTGCTGTCAGAAAAAGTTTTATTTGTAATTGCAGATCTTGGCAGTATCGGCTGAGCTGCAGCCAATACTGCTAAGTGACCTATGAGGAGGTAGGTCTGCTTTAAGTGGCCAAACTTTAATGGGATAGATATTTTCTAATGTGTAGTAAAGTACATTTTGTAGCGACAGCAGTTGGCGATCATAAAGGTAAATGAAGCATAGTCATGACATCCCGTCTTGTTCTTCCAAATGGAAAATAAAATAGACATTTGGGCATAAATAACCAATAATATATTTAGGGTTGGAAGAGGTAACACTAACTTTGTAGCCATTACAATTACCATAGGGGCAGCCAATGCCAACTAATGGCAGCCACATGAATAATGATTCTCCAGAATGATTAATCTTGTGTTGGACTCTTCGGTCTTTGTGACTTTTTCGTGACCATGTGTGTCCACCTTGTTATTAATAACCCTCTTCTCCTTTTATCTTTAACCCCTCTTTAAGCTCCAAAGAAAGAGGAAGCTAGAGAGAGGAAAATTGTGACTGTATAAGTTCTAACCATTGTAAAACTCAAAATAAAAAACAAAAACACATACATTAAATATGTGTGCTCACCTGTCAGCAGTTTACATTCTTGATGTCTGCTACACAAAACAAGAAAAAACATACTTGTCTTCCTCACGTTTTCATTCCTGGCGCCAGCATCCTAAGTACTGCCAAACCGAAGCAACTTCCGCCCAGTGTCTTTCCCTGCACCTCTCATCACTGCAGCCTCTCTCTTCTCCTTCAGTGGGGAAAGGGAGGATGTGAGGGGGAGAGAGACACTCCTCTCTGGATGAGCACCTCTCATCACCCATCATTCAAAGTCTTGCAAATGTGACTCTAATGTCACAATCCAATGGGACTGGGCAGGCACAACTTCCTACAGCCGCAGGGGCACTTGAGACAGATGTCCCAAATGCACTTGCAGTTGTATGATGTTGCGCAGAGGAGCGACATCACACAGTGGGAGGACCAATCTCTGGAAAATGGCCAAATCAATCAACTTGTAATATGATCGTCTGAAATCCATTAGCGTATCCAATCACTGCTTGATCAACTTTATGTTCACTTTCGATACAATTAATTTTTATTAATAAAGAAAGGTTTAACTTGATTGCAACTTTTTTTAGTCAAGAAAATAGAAACATGAAACCGTGTGCGCCCACCTATGGGATACTTCCAGTTAATAGAGTTCCAGTGTAATGAGTGTATGTACGTATATGTTCTTTAATAAATATTATTTTTCTTTACCTCTAGGGAACTGTTTCCCCATATTTTGTGCAGCGGTTTGGATTTAAGTGTGACTGTCATGTAATTGCATTTACTGGAGATAATCCAGGTGAGAATATGTTTTATAAAACAATTTTTGTTTATTGACTAATCACTCATGGGTGACCAGTAAAGAAGGCTGTGATTTGCACAATATTTCAAAGAGCTGTTAACCAGTCTGTTTGCCTTGTTATCCTTTTTAAATTAAGCTTGTCAAAGTAGTAGTTGTAGCATTAAGGTCCTCCATACAACTCCAAAAGTTAATGTCTTAACTGGCTAGGGGAACATAAATAAGGTTATTCATCATTAGACTGTAGTTGACCCAACTTGGACAAACAGTGGGTCACATAATGGTGGATGGATTTTAGAGTTTTTATTGTTCTTTTTAAATTAAATTAATTCAATAAAGCTGCTACAGATTTTACAGATATACCCTAAGAAGCATTATGGCTTTGTATGTGGTTTCTAATTAAATCTTTTATATATATATATGGGTTTTGGATTGAGGATGTGCACTTGTAGTATTTTCTTAACAGGTCACTTATCCCCATAGTTCATTAAACAATATACTTTACGTTACTCCATAAACTGGATAAAAAAAAACATTGCTGGGTGTAAAGCTTTACTTAAGTTTTCAAACAGTGGATAGAAGACACTAATACAGAGATTGGCAAACTATGGCCCCAAGCATTTCTGTCCCATTTCGATTTTCAATCCAACCCTTTGTCACCTTAATGTAAAAAGTTACGCTGGTTCCTATCTGTTCACTCCCTGCAATGAGCATTCATAATGCCTCTAGTATTATGAAAAAGTCTGCATTATTTCTGCTAATTGCAGTGAACAAGCAAAACATATTTCTTCCTTTACTTTTAACGCAGTCGTAGTAAGAATATAAATTTTTTGTTGAAAGCAGTACAGGAAATTAAAGATTATAATTACCCTGCTGCAACTCCCGTATCATCAATGATGTTGGGGATACAAGGAAATGGGACGCCTATGTCAAGTGGCCAGTACAGGCTCTGGGTTTGGCCTATCTTTAGAAAACATTGTGGCCCACAATTCAATAAGTTTGCCCACCCCCGGACTAAGGCATGCTATACAGTATATGTACTGATTTATGCCTTTGATGAAGTAATCAATTTTATTGATCCTCTTTATTGATTTTATCAAAGTGTATTGATCCAAGTTTACAACCAAACAGAAATAAATTGATTAAATAAAAATAAAAGTCTGCTGTTAGATTATGTATCTTTTGCTGTCTTTGCCATTAAAGACTTGTTCCATCATCTTTATCTTCAGTCACAAATGTGTTATTTAGTGAAAACTAATGCTGGCCATAGACATCTCGATTTTTCACACGATTTCTGAGAGATCGACCGTTTACAAATCGATGCGTGCATAAAGTGAGTGATAGATTGATATGAGTGAACGATTCGGACATGTCTGAAGATTTCAGATCGACTCATGGAGACCATATCCCACTTTCATAATTTCCGATCGCATTTTTTTGGGTAGTGTGTAAGCTATAGCCAGCTTAAAAATGTAACTAAGTACCTTGCACTTTGTTAGATGTCCAGTTTTTCCCCAAATTTATGAAAGAAAGTTTTAACTTCTATCCAAGTGGAATATAATGTTTGCACTATATCATTGTGATGGCTTTATGTAACAAAATTTGATTAAAAAATCTAAATGTGTTTGGTTTTGTTTATTTTACCTCAGCATCCCTGGCTGGAATGAGGCTAGAAGAGGGCGATATAGCTGTAAGTATCTGAACAGTTAAAAAATAAATAAGTAAATTCTGCTCGCTTCACTTCATAAATTCACATTTCACAAAGCTAGCAATAAACTGTGCTAACCAATTCCCGGAGCATAAGCCAGACAGGAATCCCAGATCAATGTTTTTTTCTTGCTGTTGTTTATTGTTGTGATTTTCTTTTATCTGGATTTAATATTTTTCATCTTCAGAGATATTTGCAACTCCCAAGAATTAAGCGGCTATGTTGGAATATATTTCATAGCTTAGCACTGTTGTTGCTTCTGTGTGCTATTTTCATTTAGAACCAATAAATAGTTTAGTAAATATCTGCTCATTCTTCTATGGCTTGAACATGCTTGATGAGTGTCACATGATCATAAATGCTTCAATCCATGCTGGAATCCATTGCAATACAATGTCTTTAGAAGACCTGGCTTTTCAGTCTACAGATAATAAAATTGATCATGTGACTTGGATTTAAAAGAAATAAAGGGTATTTCCAGTATTTTTGTTTCTGTGATTTATGATTGAATTGCTTATGTTTCCAACCTAAGTGCCTAGAGAAAGGTAGAAGGGTTTACATACACTTTATGTTCCATTCCAAATGCTGGAGCGTGCAGACCTTTTGCTACAATCTTGTCCTCCGTTTCCTTTACTTGCACAATAATTTTCTTTAAAAATCAATAATAAAATATTTCAACACAAGCCCCACATACACCTTTTCCCCTAAAGAAAAAAAATAAAGTGCATGTGCTGTTATAAAGTGTAATTTCTGTAAATGTATTTGTGTCCCTCTTGCCATACAGATTGTTTGCCTTAAAAATAAACCATTCCTAAATCAGTATGGAGATAGTCCTTTTTTTTTTTTACATTCCGACTAGTTAATTGCACAGCCCCCAAACAATTTACCAAAAGTGCTGATGTAGAAAAGGGTTGTGGGTACAATACAAAATAATACAAAAAATAAAAGGATTGCTCTAGCAGGTGTAGTTTTATAAAATAAGTTCAAAGTCAAGTTGAACGTTTTTTTAATGGAAATATACTTTCTTTTTTTTGTAATGTTCCCTCAACCCTTCCCAGCATCTCCAGAAAGTTTGATGATGATCCTTATTAAGGGGCTTTGCAATAAATTTCCCAAAAATACAAAGAGAACTATTTTGTAGGAACCCTGGGTTCAAAGAAAGAGAACCTCCACAGGTAGCCTAGGAGCACTTGGCTTAGAGTCCTAATTGGGACTTTTCAGGCATTCAGTAATGAATGCTAACTACTGCAGAATAAAAATCAATGACTATACATTGTATATAACGCAACCAGTCTCATAATGGCTGTCTTGGGGTGCCGAGTCCAGATGGCCTCTGGGTAAGCCATGGGGGTTCCACAACCCCTCTCAATCTAAAACAGCATCATGGGTACAGTAATAAGTTTCATATGTCAGCAGAGGATGAACGCGTTTCACCCTCTCATGAGGCTTCCTCAGGGAGCAGATTATTCTCTGTATACTGGTTGTGATAAGTGCATTTAAAAAAAAAATTCAAAGACCCTATCAAGTATGAGCATAGATCCATCTATTCTATTTATTAAAGTATAAATTACAGTGTGTACAACAATGCATCAACCATATCAAGCAATGAAATAACCAGGTTGCTACCCTTATCTCTTCTCTCTGAAATACTGGAACCACAGCAAGTGACTCAGCCACGTGCTCCTAGGATACCTGGGGATACTCTTTCTTTGAACCCTGGCTTCCTAAAAAAATGTTCTCTTTGTATTCATTTAGACATGTGGCACATATACCATTTAAGGAAATCAAGTCCTCCACAGATATCACTACCCTGTGGTTAGCTACCCAAAAAACAAGTATTGCATTAGCAGGTCTTTTGATATCAAGGTTGGATTTAGAATTAAAGCATTTGCACCCATGTGACCACAGTAGTTCAAAAAATAAGAATTTGCAAAAATACATTTGGAAGCTATGTTCAAATTGGTGGTACCATTGAAGAGGAAATATCAGCAGGCAGAGAGTGGTCACTGGCAATGAGGAGAACAATTTAAGGACTTGGGCTAAGGATTGGCAGATATTTTCTATTTATATAAATAGCCTTACATTTTAGGAACTATGTACAGTACCAGACAAAATTAAAGTTGTTTTCTGTAATGACAACACACAGTTAAAAAGTATAGCACCATTTTCCCCATTCCTCACCTTTTTTCGTTTATCTGCCCTGTGGGGGTTCAGCCTAAAAGGGGTGCTTTCAAAAGAGGTACATCAACCAAACTTTTGTCTCTTCCTGCCCATATGTATTATCCAAACAGTCCACCATAGAACTTACCCCTGCAGGGGTTAAAAGCAATCCAAACAAATTTCATTCAAAAATACCAAGCCTCCTGACATTCCTAACATTTACCATGATTATCATTGGCTTGTATCCTCTGTATATCCACTACTCTAGCAGCCATAGGCCTAGGCCCCACACTCCTTGTGAGCCCCCTGTCTCCTACTTGGTTTGAAGCCCTGACACACTGGACACCTTTTGTGGAGACACACCCAGCTCCACTAACCTGCAAACAGTTGCTAACTCATTGTGTGTACCTGGGGGAATAGGAAGGCCCACCCAGTTCTATCCCTTCTATCCCAGAGTTTGGGACCTTATAACCAAAAATAAAAACCGTTGCTGAGCAATACTATTCCAAACTCAATAGGATCACAGCCTGCATGAAGGGGAAATATGCCTCTCTGGTGGGACCCATCCCAGTGGTCCTGTACAACCTTTTAAGTGGCATGCATAGTCTTACAGTTAAAATGTTTGAGAGTTATTTTATTGTACTTGCCTTACCCCTACGTTCCACCATCAGGACTTAGGCATTGGAAAATAAGGACCCAGTTCTAGTGAGAACAAAACTATACTTTACTGCAAAATGTTTTCACCATTTGCCTGGTATTCGTCATTCTTGTATTTGACAATTGTTTGCTTGACATCAAGCACTGCACAATAGAAGGAATGTGAAAAAGTACCAATAATTAATAACTTCTGAAATAATAACTTTTATTTCTGTGTTCAGCTCTAGTATGTGAAAGTAGAGTGGACCTGATATATTAAACTGACCTTGCACTTTACTTAAAAAAGGTCTAATCACTATACATTCCATATGATAGAATAGCATATTCTTTTCATCTTCACTTCTGCTTATTAAAAGATCTATTGTATCTGCATGATGTCAGAAAAGAGAAAGGTCACATCTCTAATAACACGCCCAACAATAATCTTTAAAAAGAAGGCATGTAAAATAATAGGCCTTTAACACCATAATGAATGTGTTGTCTTATTGAAGTAGAATATAGAAGTGACCTCGGTGCTGGAGCTGGCACAATACTTATCTCCTTCAGCCTCCGCACAACTTTATTATTCATATTTGTACAGAGCTTCTAATAACAGTTGTTTTTTAATAATATAAATGTGTTTATGGACAAAGGTTATGTCTGTTAGTTTTAATTATGTTTATTTCATGTAAAGCAGGCTGTGGAAGGGAGGAAGTTAGGATTTTTGCATTTAATATAAATTTGTTCTGGAGTCTATGGAGGATCACCAGGATCCCTTGGTGTATCAAAAATTTGATTGTTATTTTCAGCAAATTACTTTCACATTGTGGTGTTCCAAAGCAGTTCAGCTGAGGATGGACAGCACCACAAACTAAATGTCCCAGGAAAAAAGGGGACAGGCTGTCTTATGCCTGTAGTCTTTACATACATCCTCAATATGCAGTTTGAAGACCTTGTGATTGGCATGTCAGGTGGAAACCTTGCAGATCTAGAAATAAAGATTTTGATGTTAGAAAGCCAAAGACACATACACAGACTTGGGCTGGAACTCCCCTATGCCCACGCCAATCATGGGGGAAAAAGACGCCAGGGTGAATTTGGCCTCATTGTGACCCCAGTTTAGGGCATTGAGGTGATTATGTGCCCATTGAAAAGCAAAGGGCAGGACACAACCAATACACACCCGAAAAACAACAACAACAGTACCCATTGACTTTCAATGGATGAGTCCTGTGTCAGACATGTGACTTGCCATGTCCCTAAATAGGGATGCGGTAAACTGCTTTTCTTTGTGATGCAATGCATGTGCAGCCCCATGCCTTTGAATGGCCAGTGCTCCTCCCATGTTTCTTTCCCCATGATCGGCACGCGAGCCAAACAAAAAGAAAAAACCTTTATGGAGTTTTGGCCTTAGTTTTGTAAGCAAATAGGGGTAAAACCTTATCTTAATAAATCTTAATAAAAATATTTCTTATCTCTCGTACAGGTTAGCCTTGGCACAAGTGACACCCTATTTCTTTGGATTAAAGAACCCACCCCTGCTTTGGAGGGGCACATATTCTGTAACCCAGTACTGTCGCAGGATTATATGGCTTTACTATGGTAAGTGCCCATTAGCACAGACCTCCTCTATGCAATCAAATACCAAAGTCAGTGACTTCATTTAATCAATGGCCAGGAGAATAGGCATAGATACAACCACTAAAGGCTGTGAGAGAGCTGGAAGTTCCCTTTTCACCGTACTGTCCTGAAAGAGAAGAATTAAAAAAATTATTAATTAAGTGTACATGATTTGGGAGAAGAACAATGTAGAAAGAAAGTTATATTCAGGCCATTGGAGACTTTTTATGCCTTGGTCTTCACTGAAATGCTTCAAATAATGCAATGTTGTGTTTTTTCCTGACGCACATCTGTATTACATCTTTTGGGGATGTCCTGTGATATCTGTGTCCACTGCAGCCCAATGACTAGGAGAAACACCATGGAGTGTCACTTTCGGTATTTGGAACACAAATGGGATACTCCTCACTGGTGCTTCCGTGTTCCAAATACAGGAAGCAACAATTTGTGATGTCACTTCTGGGATCTTGGCTCTAAAAAGGTTGAGAACTACTGCTCTACTGGCTTGCACAAATAATCCTTCATGTGCTAAATATGGAGTACTTGACTTGCCTGAACAACGCAGCTTTAGAAATTTGGGAGCCTTGGTAATGGAAGCTATCCCTCACGCTCCCTTAACACACTCCTTTTTCTGTGTATCAGATCCGAAGCCATTCTGAATCCTTCTCTTCCTCTATTTACCTCCTGTTTTTTTTTAAAGAATTATTTTACAACTGTTCTTTAAAAAATGTATGCTTTTGTTAGAAGACTTAGTTCCAGGATTGCAATAACATCATACATAATTCTTAGATAATGTCAATAACATAAAGTGAATATTATTTGTGTCCCCAATAGTGATGGCCGAAAATCGTCCACATCCGTTCGCTAAGAGGCGGATCGGACTTGTAGAAAAGTCCGACGTCCGCCTGTTTGCAGGGAATTTAAATCGGAAAAACAGAAAGTGACGTCACTGACGTCACATCTGGAAGGAACAGTTGCTTATTCCGATTACCGGACGTCACGTCACTGACATCACTTCCAGTTGTAGAGACTTTTTTTTTCACTAGAAGACTGGGTTCTCTACCCGGTCTCTTCTGAAAATATTCTTCCTCTACTGACCGGATTTTTCTGCTCCAGATCTGTCCGGCGGAAGAACAATAATCTTCTCGCCGGCGAACGGCGAATGTTGCCATTATATTTCCTTGTTTAACATATAAATTTACACATAAATGTAGCTTGAGAAATAAACATAACATTTGGCTATACTTTAACCCTCTGGGTGTTACGGCCTTTTCGCGTAATTTTTTATGGCACAAAAGGCCGTTTCCTCCGCAATCGCGGCAGAGTACACTGTACTCTGCCACGATTGCCGGCTCTCTGCCCAGCCCTCTACACACCGCCGGTGTCAAACTCGCCGCCCCTCCATTAACATGGAAGTCTATGGCACCGCCCCCCTGCCCCCTTCAGCGTCACAGATGACGCCGAAGACATAGGGCCGGAAAGGCTCAGTGTGCCTGCAGCTCTGTATAAGAGAACAGGCGTTTGTGCCTGATCCTGGCACAGGCGCAGTTTGATTCACAATCAAACTGTGCCCGAACTGGCTTCGGGCATAGCGCCAAGGAGGTTAAGCAGCAAAATGGTAATACTTTAACTTGGCTGTGAGAAAAATCTAGTTCATATTGGATGATGACAAATATCAGTGTGTGGCTTCTATTAGTTTCAATAATAAACAACCAATAACAATGCAAAAGCACCAATAACATTAGTTAACAAGAGAGAAATCCACTTATGAAACATCGTATTCTGTCCTTAAGTCTTATTTTACTCTCTTTACAGTATAATAAGTGTAATGGTAATGTAACATTTTACAGTAGTCATCAATCTATGCACTTGGTTTTCTTTTCTTCATAGATTTCTTTATAGATATGAAGTATGAGTAAAGTGCAGTCATTCATAGCATATAGTAGTAATCACCTTGCTTTGTCTCCTCAGTTAGTTTCAGGCAATAAATCATATTACATATTATGAGTATCCTCAATGTATATATCATCATTGCCTATCGATTTTTATTGAAGTTGAACTCCAGACAGACAGCCAAGCATATTTGTCAAAGACAAGATATTTTGTGTTCCCTTCAAACATGTTATGGCCCATCAACACACTTAAGGAGGGGGAGGGGGGGGGGGAGTGTTAAGTCAATATGATTGACCAAACTCTACTTTGTTGGAGGAAGTCCAGAATCTTTGTTGGCAGGTAAACAAATGTTCGTATATGTTGTACATTCTGCTTCATTCCTGAATAATAGCTTTTTTAGATGTAGGATATAGGATGACCTGAAAGTCACAAGCATGCCTCACTTTGATCTGTTTTTACATTTTCATTTTCTTTTTAGTTTGATAACAAATCCAAATCTGACAAAGTCAATAAATATGATTTAAAGTGCGCTTTAATAAGGATATAAATCCAGCTAGGGGTGAATTTAATTCCCAGATGTTCGTCGTGTGTTCGGTGGATCATCTGGCACGATCGAATCATTTGTGCATTACTATCACCATATCTCAGTTACAACTCCTGTGTTTATGCGTCTCTGGGGACAGGTTCAGTTTTAGAGACGGGTTTGTTTTGGAGGCACAGAGAGGTCAACATTTCATTATATGGGATAAGACTCACGTGAAATAACAGTTTATGCTGCCTTAACAGTCTTTCTTTGCTTCTTAGTTTTAAGAATGGCTCCCTTATGAGAGAGAAAATCAGAGACAAGTGTTCATCCGGCTCCTGGGAAGAGTTTGCTAAACTGTTGAGTTCAACCCCTCCTGGAAACAATGGCTGTCTAGGTAGGTAATGATATAAATATCAATGCCCCTGCTCTGGTCCTGCCAGGCTTTTGTACAATTTATACAATATATACCTGGAATCCAATTAAAAAGTATTGCTACAAAAACAATGTGGATAATATTTTATGAAATCTAGTATAAGGTCACTTGTTTCTGTAAAATTATATATATTTTTTATCTTCTATCTATCTATCTATCTATCTGTCTGTCTGTCTGTCTGTCTGTCCAGCTGTCTGTCTGTCTGTCTGTCTGTCTGTCCAGCTGTCTGTCTGTCTGTCTGTCCAGCTGTCTGTCTGTCTGTCTGTCTGTCCAGCTGTCTGTCTGTCTGTCCAGCTGTCTGTCTGTCCAGCTGTCTGTCTGTCTGTCTGTCCAGCTGTCTGTCTGTCTATTTATCTATCTATCTATCTTGCCCCCCCCCCCCCCCTCAGTACTTACTGTATATTTGTACAAACATTGTTTAACAGTTTGAAGAAGCCATGTAGATGGTTCATGGCCTTCAACCATGCTTATAGTAGATAAAATAAAAAAGGACACATCTGTGTTTTGGTCCTGTAATGTGCAGTTACAATCTGTAGGTAGGGAGCAGATCCTTGATAGCAGAAAACAGAAGAAAGATGACTATTGACATGTCCTCGTTGTCTATAGTATGTAGAGCTTGGTAGTGATGTTGGGATCAGTGCATGGAACCATAGAACATGGAAGGGGGCACAGGAATCTGGCACTCCTGAAAGTGTCTTATCCTGCAGACTCTGAAACAAACTGTAGAACTTCAAAGAAGAGATAGTATATTGAGGAAGATTTCGACAATTTTATTCTGCCATGACAAATTCTGTTTTGATAGATAGATATGAATTCTATTTCCCCTTTAAAGCACATCCAAGCACCTGAAGTTGAAATATGAAACATTCATGCCACAAAAATACAAGTAACCATACTCTCATTTTCTTCTTAGGCTTTTATTTTGATGTTATGGAAATCACTCCACATGCAGTCGGCATTCACAGGTTCAATGGTGAAAACCAGAAGGTAGGTTGTGTTTTACAATTCAAGAGCAATTAATTGGATCTGTGACCAACAAGAAAATTTTATATAGTTGGCACCTACTAGGTCATGTATGTACCTTTCGATTTTTTCTTAAATTTTTCCTTACTTTTTTTTTACAAACACAGTGATGTGTCAATACTTAAGCAGGGAACACACAGCTCAATATTAGAGCCGTTCGAGGTTCCCTGTCAGATATCGGAGGAGCTTGAGACACAGCACTGTTGTGTCTCCAGCTCAGCTGATGCTTTGCATGGGACCCAGCTGTCTCCATGCAAAGCAACTGACATCGATCGTGGTTTGTGGTCATGTCCGATGTCCAGTACACATCAGGGCTCCGGCAGCGCATACTTACGGTTTTGCGGTGTCCCCGGTGTCACAGGCAGGCCAGATCTTCGTCTCTCCCCCCCCCCCTTTCGAGATGACGTCACTTGGGGAGGCGGCGGGAAATTTTAACAGTAAATTGCACAAAAGCAGTTTTCTCTGAAGAATACTGCTTTCAGTGTGCACCTATGTAATAAACATCACCCAAATAATGTCACTTGTGTCCCAGATGTGCCCATTTGCAGTAACCCTCTCTTCCCTGGTGTGATTTTACCACATCCATCACACCAGGTTAGAGAGGGTTAAGTGCAAATGGGCACATCTGGGGCACCAGAGACTTTATTTGGGCGAGATTTAGTACATAGCAGCATAGCTTTGTGCCCTGATTTTTGTGTTTTTCTCAATTTTATTAAAATACATAATTGTTTGTTTCAAACATTATTATAATCAGGATGTCTATTAGACCCTTGTACATATTTTAGGAAGTTACAGGCCTACAACATAAAGAAAAATTTACCATTGAAGTCTATGGTGTGCTTTTGGTACAGAAATCTGGACCTCAGCAGTGCGCTAGGGAGGTTAAGATCCAAGAAAAAAGAGGAAACAAACCCTTAATAAATATTTTGTTATATAATCAGATGTAATCCACGTGTTTCACCCCTCATGGGGGCTTCATCAGGACAATATCTTGGTCACAGGTCATAATAGAAGCAATAATATATATAAAAAAAATTGTCTGGGGTTGGGGTATGGCCCCAATCAGGGACAGGTGGACGAGATCAGCCTGTACGGTGCATGTTTTTGAAGGGGGACCAGAGGGTCTGGCGTGGACAAACTGTCAATACAATAACATATACCGGGGTATCACCCAATAGGGGTGCATAACCACCCAGTTATTGGTTTCTCAAAAGTCCAAGGTCCAATATTAACACCTGTATGTCCCAGGCATCATATACCTGGTCAGGGGAAGGCAGGGGCTGTAAGCCCGTCTATCAACCTGTCCTGGCGTCACAGAATCATGGGATCTCCTCTACCATCCGGTGCATCCACAACACCCCATATCTACATGTGTGTACACAGCTTTACAGTGGAAAGATAGGAGGGATAGATTATATACAATAGTATACAATGTGTGTCAGTGGACACAAAGTGAAAGTAAATAAAAATAAATAAATAAATCAACCTGAATTGCTGCTGGAGATCGGCAGAATGCCGCGGCGATGAGGAGATGCTCACACAGAGGAGGAGGGGTGAGGGGACAACTATACAGATATCTCCACACTGGTAAAAATGTTGTATTTTTTATTTACATATTGCCCCAATAGTCGGGGTTTGGCTAGCCAGGGGGAAAAGTTTGTCTCAAGGGTTTAGGTGCGCATACACACAGTAACTTTTGCTCAAACAATCTTCGATCGATTTGCGCAATTTAGATATTGACTTTCAGTCAAATATTGACTGTGCTACCTACCACACAGCGTGATCAAAGCAAAACTGATCGATTGAGTCAGAAGGATTGACTCGTTTCCTAAGACCTGTGCACAAGTTCCATAATAGGATCAGATACAAATTCATTGTAATACCTAGATTTGTCATGGTTTAAAAGAAAATTTTAAAAGCACTCACGCTCTTGTTTAGTACAGATCGTTAGAAATTCCTTTTTTTTAAATGCTAAATCATAATTCCTGTAGACATTTTTAGTTAACAATGATTTGTAATATTACTTGTTACTACAATTGCTAGGTGTCAGAATTTGCAGAAGATGTGGAAACCCGAGCTCTAATCGAGGGACAGTTTATGGCGAAGAGACTCTATGCAGAACGCCTTGGGTATAAAATAAGTAAGTTATTTGTTTCTAAGTACTCATCATTATCATTTGGTCACCTACTATTACTTTGCAGCAGCTCTTCGAGGTAACAGATATCTAGACTTTGGAGGCATCAGATTTAGGACAAATTTCTAAATTATATTGTAAAAAGTATTTTTCTAGTGGTTTTCCCTCAGGGGACCCAAGATCTGTGTTCAAAAATTATGCTTTTGGCATCGGAAAAATGCAAGCCTGAAGAAAATTTTCATGCAAAGATGAGAAGTCTTTGAATGATGTGGACAATGGTAGAAGGCCTACGCTCCAAGTGTTATGTTGCATAAAGAAGGGTTGATCACATTATGTGCTTAATTGGTTGTCTGACCAACTCATTCTTTATGTGGCTTTTCTGTCACTGATTGTATCTGATTTTGATTCAATATAAAATAGTAGCTGACTGATTAGGGTGTCTTTATTCAGATGTAATCAAATAAGATGTGTTGGCAAATATTTTTAAGAAGTATAAATGTTGTATTGTGTATACAAATGAAATACAATTTTAAATTGGTAGAATAATGGTTGGAAGCACAGAATGTTGTACATGTGTACACTGCATTTAAGGTCTCATCCATTTCTAAATAGATACTGGAAATTCACTTGATGGAAATTTGGCTCGACATTTGAGCCGTCTGATGGTCCCTGCAGCAGCGTGATGACGTCATCATGCTGCTGTCAGATATCGGCAGAGCCGGGGAGACAGCTCTGCTCTCTCCGCAGCTCAGCTGATGCTTTGTCTGGAGACCCGCAGTCTGTAGGCAAAGCAATGGACATCGGCTTTATTAACAGTCATGTTCGATATGGCTGTCCCGCTCGAAATCAGCGATGGCTGCATATTATATGGGCCAAATAGATGGCCGTGAGCATGCACGGCGTTTGCAGCGGCCATCAATCTGGCCCATATTTGTATGTCTGTACCCTGCTTTATTTGCTTGTTTCTACAGGATGTCTAAAAATGCAGTTTAAGAAATCCTTGAGTACTTGAGACATCAGGAAAGGCACCTGATGTTGTATTACAACACTTTATACCTTTTTAAAATGTTATTTTTGTTCAGTTTACCTATATGGCCTTAAGCTGCTCTCTATGATAGTAGTAGTAGTAGTGGTCAGCCAATAAATACAGTATTTATTATTATTATTATTATTATTACTTTTAAATGTCTACATTCGCCATTCTCAATTACGGTTCCTTCAGATATTTCAAGGGGTTTTTTGAGTTTTATATGATTGATTCCTATTTGATGGGGGAGATGCATAGTTCCAACTTAATATACACTGTTATTTTTCATGAAGAACACAAAACAAATCTGTTGTGCCTAGACACTGATCATTTTCCATGTGTCTTATGTAAACAAAGCTATAGTTTATAATCTCCAGTCTACTTTAATATAGCAACCCACTGCTATATTTTCCCATCTGTGTCCATCACTACTTTTTAAATTTGAATTCTTTTCTAATGTCAAAATAACTTCTCTCCTGACAGTAGAGGGCAACCTACCCTTAGCAATGTCTAGCGATGTGTTAGAACTATGCTAAGCAAAATTTCTAGTGATGTGTGAATAAAGAATACGCACGTTGCATGATTTTCAGTTCCATGCTTACATTTGTAGAGTTCTTGTGATTATTACAGGCTACAGGCATCGTAGAGTTTTTGGGGTTTTATTTATTTTTTGCTTGCTTGCTTGCTAGGTACAAAGCAGACTTTTCCAAACTGTGATGCATGTATAAGCAGAATTCTTTTGCAGGTTCAAATATAATTCTTGTTTATTGTTACATAAAACCAACTTGGTTTACTTTTTTTAATGACTTAATTTTAAAGATAAGGATACTGCTAGCATATATGTTGTTTATTTTACTTCTATTATAGTGACTGATAAATAGATTTGGGGGAAATAAGAAAAACTGTTTTATAAATATAAAAAAATACACTGAACAAAAATATAAATGCAACACTTTTGGTTTTGCTCCCATTTTGCATGAGCTGAACTCAAAGATCTGAAACAATTTCTACATACACAAAAGACCCTTCAAATATTGTTCACAAATCTGTCTACATCTAAAAAAGTGAGAACTTCTCCTGTGCCGAGATAATCCGTCCCACAGGTGTGACATATCAAGGTGCTGATTAGACAGCATAAATAAGTGTGCCTTAAAGCCCCCATATACCTTACAATCTTTCCATACAATTTCTGTACAATCAAATTTTGTTCTACCAAAACCATGTAATATGAGGACCTTTCTAATCCTTCAAATCACTATGTATTCTGCCAGGGAGGCCACTATACTACACAGTTGTTGGTAGATCTAATGAAGATTGTATGGATCCATTTTAGCCCCCCCATACACCTTTAGATTCCTCCATACAATTTCCATCAGATCTACCAACAACTATGTAGTATAGGGGCCTCCCTGATAGAATACATAGTGATTGGAAGGTGTAGAAAGGTCCTCATATTACATGGTTTTGGTAGAAGAAAAGTTGATTGTACAGAAATTGCATGGTAATTGTATGTGGTGTATGTGGGAGGCTTTAGATTGCCCACAAATAAAGGCCACTCTGAAATTGCAGTTTGATCATGCAGCACAATGTTCATTTCTCTACCATTAGCCATCCAACACGCCTCACAGCCGCAGACCATGTGTAACCTGCTGACATGTTAAATTTATTTTGTAAGAATACCTTTGACTTCTCCCGACACCAGAATTTAAATACAATCCTCTGTCTGCACAAGGCTCCTTATGATCCTATACCTAAAGGGACACTGTGGCATGGGTAGCCTTTTTCATATCTTATACCAGTTTTATCTATTTGCTTAATATATTAAATACTTTCTAAAAAATAAGTTCCTAATACAGGTTAATGTTGTAGACTGCATTGTAGTTGTTTTCTTAATTTGGCTGATTTGAACTAAACACCCATTGAAGTACTTACCTGAAAAAATTTCATGTCCATCACTTCCAATTACATTCTTGTTGTAGTTCTTCATAAATACATAAGAGTATTAAGTATAGAAAGAGTTTGTTTGCTGTTGGCTGCATATAACCACAATGTTTTGGCCTTTAAAAGATTTTTTACATCTAGTCTTGGCCTCTATGGAAAAGAGTAACCACTTCTTGATCAGCTGCAGCTGCCTTCTCCTCTTCTGTGCATCTTCCTGGATCTGTTTGTTCTTGTTAATTGTTAGGGCTTGTCCCCACTGACGAAGCTGGCACGGCCCCGCAAACCGCCAGCTGCTCGCAATTGAACAAAGTGCACGAGTGGTCGCGGCTAAAATACATGTCAATGCAACCGCAAGCTACTGGCCGCAGACGCCCGCTGGCGGAACTGCACCGCCACGTGGCCAGCCTCACCTATGGGGACAGGCCCTTAGTGTCAATTTTACTTTAAATGCTTAGTACATTGCCCAGTGATGTAAGTGATTCATTCAGCGTCATCATAGAGACAAGTCAATAAACCATTTAAAACTCTAGGTGTTTGTATGGGCATTTTTTTGTGAAATCAATACTTAATGCAGATACAGCAGATCTAGTGCTTGGAATGGTGAGCAGTATGTATGTCATCTATTTTCTTGCCCTGGAAGCCACTTTCATGTTTATTTTTCATGTGATTTTTGTTAGTTTTCTTCACTGCGTTTAGTCTAGTTGTTAGATGGACAGTGACAAATGGGACACAAAATCTTGTAGCACAAGGGGAAATCTGGCTTAGAAAAAAAAATGTTTGAGTGTTGAATAAGTTTGCTATTTTCTTAATTATGATTACCATAACACAATGCTATTTTTATATACTTGTGCAATACTTCCATTGCCTGGACTGCTGCAGAATGACCCCATACAAAGGTAGTTTTGTAGAATAACACCAAAACCATGTCAGAAGCAAAAGTCATGCTGAAAGTTTCAGTAGGCAAAGCCTTACTTGATCACTTTTGCTAAGAATCCTATTTGTTAGCCTGTTCTTTATAATTTCTATAGTAGAATTCTATGTCCGGCCCTGGATGATTCAAGCCAGGGATTACTGGCAATTGTCTTAGATTTATTTAAGTGTCATTACTACTCTCTACATGGAGATCTGTGGAGCTGCCCCCCCCCCCCCC
>CM070036.1:109161586-109172202 GCA_036250615.1 Ptychadena robeensis
TATATATATATATATATATTAAACAAACTCTTAAGGTACCTAGATTTGACATAGTATTAGTATTAGCATATCAATCTCTGTCCAACAGACAGAAGAACAGAGCAAAGTGACTAGAAAGATGAGCTTTCAGGTCTTTTACTTCTCCTTGTTTCCTATTTCTAAAGCCCCCCATACACGTTCCGATAATTCTCCCGACCGATTTTTCGTCCGATCCTGTCACCCGATTTTCACCTAAAATGTTATGGTCGGTCGGTCGGCTGGCACGAAAAATCGGAATTCAAATTATCACCGATCCATCAGCCCAACCCTATTTATTAACAGCAGATCGACCAAAAATTTACGGACAGGTCCGAAGCGTTCCCGATCGATTTTTCGGCCGATTTTGAGACATCGGGATCGGTCGGGTACATAATTCCGAATCCGATTAATCTCCCGATCGATTAATCTTCCGACCCGATCGGTCGGTCGGGCAAAATTCGTACGAAAAATCGGAACGTGTATGGGAGGCTTTAGCTATAGGAAGGATAAGTAATCTCAGGTCAACCCACTTCCATATACTGTATATATATAATAATGTGTCTCATCTTTAGTCTTTGTATTTAGCTTCAAGCGCACAAGAACACAGAAACATATGCCATTTTGTTGTTTTGACAGTTCCTTGTGCTGACCCCTGATTATCCAGTCAAAATGTCATTATTTATAATAATTAGAATATCTGAGATGAGAAATAATGGTGTTCGTAACCACCAAAACAACTCATTATGTTACGGTTTAGATATTTATTAGTCTGCTTTCCACCGTTGTTGTTAAATTAACTTTCTACATAAAGAGATGTAATTGATGTGAATTGAAGCATTGATGTGGCCTTTCTTTCTGTATGTCCCTTGACTGGTGAGGCAGAACAAATTGCAATTATACGTCATTTGCTTTGATTCTTGATTTAACGTAAGAAATAAAGCATTGCACGAGACGTGTCTAAATGCCGCAGCTTGGGTGACAAACATAACATCCTTGTATATCTATTTCTAATTGCCTCTTTGTGAATGGAGCTTCAAATAGTTTTTTGGAGGTCTGATTAAAGGAGGACACAAAGGACAATGTGAAGGACATAGAAATATTGGGCAACTTACAACTTCAAGAGAAACACCATGTGTATACTATACAGTATGTCTGTGAAAGAGGTTTCATTCTGAAGAAATGTTGAAATGAAGTGTCATGAATAATTTATCACACCAATTATATCCAACTAATGTTAGGTGTGATCACAATTCTGATAAGGAGATTCCTTGTGTTCAGTCACTTACTGGAAAACCTGTTAAGTACTCACTGCATCTTAGATGGACACGTTGCATAATCCAGTTGTCATTTTAGGAACACTGCTAAAAACGAAAACAAAAATATGTAAAATTTTAATGATGGTGGTGCTCATACTTAACAATTTAAAAAAAATGCTGATATTTTAATTTTAACCCCCCTGGCGGTTGAGACAAACCCAGTTCGTTGTTTTGCAAAACAAACCCTGCCCAAACCAGGTTTGTCAAAACTTCCATGTGGTCCTGAAAGCTGTGGTGATTCTCTATCCAGCCACAGCCACCGATTGATTCTGGGACCGCCACTTCTGCATCAACGGCAATGTACGGGCTAAGTGCTAGGGAGGTAAAGGAGTAGAAGGGCATAGACACAATTTCATGCACACAATTAAAAATATTAGTCCAGTAAAAGGCTTTAAAATTTAATTAAAAAATATATCATTACGAATAAGTGACTACTAGAGAGATTGTGAAAACATTTTCATGTAATGTTCGACTAGTTGACTTAGTGAGTTCACTATTGCCTATGGATTGAGGATAATGCATTAGATATGCAGTGGACCTTTTTAAGGTACAACTGGCGTAACTTAAGATACAACCAAAAGCCAAAGATGACAACTTGAATGGCAATTACCAATTTGGTACGCTAGGCATGTGCCAACTTTTTGATAAAACACCAGGAATAATTCAGAATGGGCATTTTCATTATTTCTTATTGGAAAAATTGTGTTGACTTACAACCAACTTAACTTAACCTCCCTAGCGCACTGCTGAAGTCCAGATTTCTGTGTTGTAGGCCTGTAACTTCCCAAAATATGTCCGTACAAGGGTCTAATAGACATCCTGAATATAATAATGTATAAAACAAACAATTATGTAAATAAAAAAATGTTTTTTAAAATAAAAGTTATGAGAAAACACAAAAATCAGGGCACAAAGCTATGCTGCTATGTACTAAACATCGCCCAAATAAAGTCACTGGTGCCCCAGATGCGCCCATTTGCAGTTAACCCTCTCTAACCTGGTGTGATGAAATTACACCAGGGAAGAGAGGGTTACTGCAAATGGGCACATCTGGTGCATCAGAGACTTTACTTGGGCAATGTTTATTACATAGATGCACATTGAAAGCAGTTTTCTACATAGAAAACTGCTTTTGTGCAATTTACTTTTCAAATATTCCGCCGCCCCCCCCCCCCCGATGTGACATCATCACATCACTCGGAGGGGGAGGGAGAGACGGAGGATCCAAGGAGGCATGTCGCTTTGGGGACACCGGGACAGCGCAAAGCTGTAAGTATGCGCTGTGGGTGCCCCGATGTTCACTAGACGGCACCATCTCGTCCAGTGCTCTAGTAGCAGTAGCAGCACTGGACGAGATGGTGCCGTCCCAACCGCTAGGGTGGTTAAATAACCAATAAGATTCATAAGTCAAGGGCTCACAGTAGTTAGATGCCATTTGCAGTAAAAAAGCAACCCCCTGATTGGTCACCACTTCCAAACTACTGTGGTCCCATTTGCAGTCTGATTCTCACTCACCTGATTCACCTGATTCATATACTCACCTAGCCAAACTTCCATTGTTCATTCCAATCAAGTTTACTGTGTTTAACTGTGCCCTGTGGCTTTTGTTTAATTAGAAATGATACAATATTTTATATTTGAACATTCTTTTCTGTAGTGTATATCATTTTACAATAGCATTTAACTTACCAGTCACCCATCCCCATTTTACAACTGAAGTAGTTAATTGAAAAAAAATGATTGATCCTTGTTCACAGTTTAAATAAAAATATGCGCTGTCTATATTTAAGTTCAACTACGGTCTGTTATTGTATTAAGACTCAAAGTTATAAAGCACTAGTGTAATTCACCCAGTTGTCAGGCTGACATTTCAGAATATGTCAGTATTGACAACTTGGTCTAATTGAATGACACTTTGCTCTCATTTCTGCTACGACTTTCAAGTTGTCTTGGCATGGAAAAGAAAGTGAGGAAAGAACTTAAGTCAATATAGATGTTTCATTGTTATAAGGTATGTCAATTTGAAGAGACTCTGAGCAAATCGTCAGCAAACCTTAGACTTTGAATGAATGAAGACTGTAGACTCACTAAAATGGGACAATTATCTGAGATGATTTTGTAAAGGGAATTATGAGAACTTTGCAAAAGTGTTGGCTTTAGGTAGTCATTGAAGCTTTGTAACTCCTGGAATAAAATATAGATTTGTGAATTTTGCAATGCTTGATAACTAACAAAGGATATTTCACCACTGGGTGCCTCCACCTTGAGCAGTCAATTAGTCATGTTACTCTCTTGAATTCCACCCCTCCCTAACCAGTTATAAATGGATTGCTTGCCACCATGTAGAACTTATACTCATAATATGTAATTGTTTCAGCGCATTTTATTGGGTTAATGTAGCCATACAAGGGAGGAAAATGGCCAAATGTAATCCATCTCCATCTGTAATTACCTATAGGCTAGATCAGTTCCCTGTAGTATCAAGCCTCCCCCTTGTATATTCATTGGTTATCTATGGGGCTATATTACCACATTTCTCATTAGTTTCATAACATTTTTAACAGAAACAATCTTGACAGCTTTGGTAAATTTCCAGTTGACCAGAGCAGGTGTCCATGAATGAATATATGGATGATTGGCTAGATTGTTTTTTTTTATCTCAATGAGAGAGTTCGCCCAAAAAGTGTGTGTGTAGAACCCAACAAGAAGTGAGAAAGGGAAAAAAAAGGGGAAAAAAGACAAATATAATTGGTTAGACAAAAAAGACCAGTGAGGAGCAGTATGCGGTGATATACTATTAGGGCTCAGTCAGCATGTGTGAGTGTAAGAGGATAGACTTACCATTGCGGTCGCTAGCATTAGGTTGGACCCAATATGTAAAACATATGATGGATCTACCATCCAACTAGCAACCTTGATGTTTTGAACCGCAGGTGGAGATATTCATTCACTGTCCCCACACAGTGTTGTGAAGGTCGCATTCTCTTAGCCTATGATATTCCGATAAGTTGGATGTCAAGCCCCAAATAACTTTGGAGATAAGATCCTAATAGGTATATTAGTGGTAAACCACTAGAATAAGAATAGGCTTCTTGAAGGCGCCCAAATGGTCATAAAAAAATTCTTTTATTTGGTAAAAAGAGGCTTTTTTATCAAATAAAGGACTCTTTTATCACCATTTGGGCGCCCTTAAGAAAGCTATTTTTTTTTATCTACTATACCCCTTTCCATGTGACAACCAAGTAGAACAATAAAACTTGACAGGGTGCCCTTACCCTCTGTGATAATTTGTATGCGATTTAAGCAATTGGGAGTGGTACCCAGCCACATTACCTTGCAGAATGTTTGTTCATTCATATCAATGACCTCATAATCAGGTCACCCAGAGTCGCCAAAAAAAGAGCATCACCAAACATTTTGGATTAGTAACTATAATTTGTATCCTGACGAGCAATTTCTTATTCCAGCTTCTTGCCGATGACAAAGGACATCTGCATGGCAAACCTATGAGCCTGCAGTTGTGTTTTAATATTACCGTATTTATTCGAGTATAACGCGCACACGTGTATAATGCACACCCCTACTTTTCACTTAAAAATTGGTATATTATCCACGCACTCGTGTATAACGCGCTAATTTTGTGTCACACCAAGCATTGTAATTGACAAAAAACGATGATAAAAAAACATTTATAAAATAACAATACGGTACTTACGGTTTAAAAATGCTTCAAAGTCAGATTCATCATCATCAGATGCAAAGAGTTGTTCCCATTCTTCTGGAGTTAAGTTTTCATCAGTGTCCCAGTTGGCAGGAACATCTAACATCTGTTTCTCCAGTGTCTTCGCTTTCTTCTGAGTCTGAATTCCACAGTAGGTCGTCTTCTGTGCCGTCCATGTCATTGCTGATGCCTGTCTTCAAAAAACTCTTGATGATCATTTCTTCCATGATGTTTTCCACCCATGATGTCACGAGAGATAGGTCAGGTTTCTTGAGGTTTCCTTTTGCATTCAATCCTTTGTCGTCGGATTTCATCCAGATAATCCACTTTCCCCTGACTCTGTCTTTAAAGGTTTGTTTAAAAACGACATCTAGTGTGGAATAGAGGTTAGTCCCACCTGAAATCACAGCTTGAAATGTTTTTAAGACTTTTCAGTTTGTTTTCACAGTGTCTGTCAGGTGTGAGCGGAACTGGTCCCATACAAGCATGGATTTCTTCAGTAGTGCGCCTGGTCTATGTATCCAAACTCTATTTAACCATAAATGATGCCCTTTTCATCCATCCATCCTTTAAGCTAGCCATACACTGCACGGATTCCCTGGCTGATCGATTCAGCAACCGATGGATTCCGGCGATTCCGCCGGCATCCACAGGTGAGAACGATCAGCCAATTAGTGGAATCCGATCGTGCCAGCCCACCTTGCTGCACGTCCGGATCCTGTGTCCGATGGATCGGCTTCCTGACCGCAACGCCCCCTGATCAGAGCAGAATCGGACCCAAAAGACCAACAGGTTGGTTCTTCCTCAGATCCGATTCTGTGCCCCCGATCCATCGGATGCGGTCGGAACGGGCAAGTGGGCTGCAGAGGATTCCGGCACGATAGGGATCCGCGTGCACGTGCCCGGAATCCATCGCGCCGGAATCCGGCACGAATCCGTGCTGTGTATGGCGCCTTTAGGGTGACAAATGGATCACAACACCTGGTTGGAAATTTAACTCCTTTTGGAATAGTCTTCTTTTAAAAATCACCATTGGTTCAGTTTAAAACCGTCTGTTTAAAAACACTGAGTTTTCTCATGCCTGTGGTTCTAATCTGTATTGTGTGCTTCCCTTTGCTGTTAATTGTCCTTGTTTACCATGGTAGGCTTCCAAAACACATGGGGGTCTCATCCTATTGCCTATCTGTGAAAGTTCAAAAATTAACCTTCTTGCGTTGCTTTATTTAAAGGTATGGAATTGAAGAAAGATCTTCTCTTCTAAATCTTTAGGCATGCTTCTGTGCTATCTTGTTCTCTCTGGCGTATTGCAAGTCCATGCCTTTTCATAAGTTTTGTGTCCTCCATTAGAGGCTTTGAAACTTGAAATCCTTGCAAAACTTTTGGGCTTGAAGTCTATATGTGGGAGTGATGTACAATGTACACCACTACTATCTTTCGGCATAATCCATTCATAAAAGTTCCTTCTCCATGTCTGGGTACATGGCTGTCTCCCCTCGTTTGCTTTTTTTTTTTGTTTATTCATATCTTTCAGGATGGCTCTCTGTTTTCTCCACTCTCTAACATTTGTCTCTGGTACAGGTGAATTCGCGGCTAGCTGCTCTATTCCCATGAATTTCAGCATGATCCACAACTTTGAGCTTGAATGAAGCATCATATCACAACATTTTTTCTGTTTCTGTGTTTCCTGAGATGCCATCTAACAAGTACCATTATATAAGTAGTCATTAATACTACCAACTACGGTAACGGTAATATCAATTAATGATCACTCAATTATGAAGAACGGTCACAGAAAACACTGAATTAACAAATTGAACAGAGCATGAATTTAATTGAGCTGATATAGCAGGGAGTCCAGCATAGCAGTGGCTGCAAAACGGTGACCCACAGCGGCAAGTCCATGTTCCCACCCCCGTTCTTCTCGAAGCAAACAAGAGACAGTGAACAATGGAGTAAAATCAACTACGGTAAACGTGCTGCTATCACGCTTGTGCTATTTGGCTTCTTACAAATTAATGACTGCCTTCATCCACTCAAAGTCACACAAGAGGGACAATCTCAGCAAACGAATTCTGTGACAGCTTTATGGTATGTCCTACACACTCCATTGGGCATGATCTCCTAATTTTTGAATTTTATTGCCATTCTCCATTGTCCTTTAACTGTTTTCCCCTGCTACAGGGGGAGCGAGGGCAAGAAGACCGGGGGAACATGCCTTATCAGCCGTCCCCATGGGTGACAGTTGTGCAGCCACTGCTACGCATGACTCCCTGCTCTATCAGCTCCAATTCAATTCAATTGCTAAGAGTCACAGTCTTGGCCATGACCTGCACTTTACAGTAGTATATGTATCATGAGGAGCAATGCAAGTCGTAGTCCAGTCAAGGGTAGTCCAGTCAAGGGTAGTCCAGCAAGGGGTAGTACCTAGTCAATTCACGCTGTGGGTTATGTAAGTCAGTGGCCCAATGTGCCGAAGGCCCATGGCTCGGCACATTGTAGCCACTTGACTGACTAACCCACCTAATATTGGTTTTTGATAAGGAAGCTTATGGAGCTGCATTGTGGACATTAACTGCTGGTTAATCAGGCTGTGATCTTCAGCTTCAGTTATCCACTGCAGGTAGGCAAAGCCTTTCAGCTCAGTATCCACTGGCACGGTAGGCCAAAGCCAGGGTCCGGATTTATATGGGTAGGCTGGAGTCCTGGGCTCCACCACGCGGTGAAGGTACCAAAGGGCAGTTGAGGTGGCCTGTGTTAAATCAGCCTTATGCACAACGTTAGCGGTGTAGCGCGCGAGTAGGCCGCAGCCGCGGCCTATATTTTGGTCTGATGAACCCGAATCTGTAATTGTCCACAGGGGGGTGCAGGGTCTGTGGAGTGTTTCATAGTATAATGGGGCCATCTTCCGATGGGCCAGGGAGATCTGGTTTCTGCTGTAGGATTGATGGGGCCCCCGTTACTTGAACCATGATAGCCGCGTTTAGGCCCAAGCCGGGGAGTTAAATTTTCGGGCACCCTTGGAGTCCACGGTAAAATTCTCACCTGACCTGCTTTGTGATCTTGGTGATCTGACCGTTGATGGTTGGAGTTCCGCTTGTTGATGGCGATTGAGCGGTGATTATTAGATTGAGGTACGGTAGGGTTGGCGCTGGAGCTCCTCCTCATCATCAACCATCACTTCGCATCAGGCCACGCCCCTCCACTGCAATGCATTGACTCCCCTCTACCGGGGAGCAGATCTCGCGGGCAGAAAACGTCGCTCCAACCAACCCCACCCTCTTGTAATACGCGCACTCACACTTTGACATCTTTTTTTGGTACAAAAAATGCGCGTTATACTCGAATAAATACGGTATATTGTACATTATCTTTGGGTAGCCACTGAAAAAGATTCAACAGCAACCTAATTAAACAGTCTACTGCTTTAGTTGCTGACTAAATAGGTTGGGAAATCAGACTTGTTGTTCCTGTTAGTAAGAAGAAAAGGAGTGTGGAGGGGAAAAAGAACCAGGGCCTGTGTGGTTAAATTGCCTCACCACTAGGACAATATGAAAGAAAAGGGTAGTGGTCAATTTCACTAGGGTGGGGGAACCATGAAGAATGGTTCATACACAACCCTGGAAGTGACCCAGTAAAGAGGGGTTTTAAGAGGCACACAGTCGTTCATAGAACTGCACTATTTTATATGGATGTAATAAATGTTTTTATCTATGAATGACTGTATGCCTTTTAAAACCCCTCTTTACTGGGTCACTTCCGGGGTTGTGTATGAACCATTCTTCATGGTTCCCCCACCCTAGTGAAATTGACCACTACCCTTTTCTTTCTTGTTGTTCCTGTTGTCGGATTTTAAAGCAAATTCCAACATCTTGCTTTGCCTGCAAACTTCTGCAGACTGTTATTTTTTGGCATGAAGGTTAGATTAGATTATTATTGCACATCTGTCCACCCAATTCTGAGCTGATCTACCCATAAGATGACTATGCCTGGTGTAAATTCAGTCATTTGTCTGCTGCTAATATAACAAAGGCATAAGGATTACACTTCCATTGCATCTGTCATGTAAAAAAACACAGTGTAGATATAACTAATATATAACTGGGTGTCTTTGACCTATAAATGGTCAGTTTGTCATTTTTCAATTTCAGATAACACAATACAGAACTTTCTTCGCCATTTGATACATCTTCCATGATATTTCTGTCAATTTAACTTACTAGTATTTCCCTATGTTAAGTGGAGTGAATACATAAATTGAGTAAATACCATAGGACTTATGTTCAATTTAACACATTTTTTACACCACCTTGAAATTTAACATAGAAAGGGAATGTATGGAAAGGATGGAATGTTCTGACCTTGCCATTGAAAAGAAATGTGTCACAGACCTGTTCTTTCCCCTGCTGCATTTCAACTGGAGCTGACATGTTTCATTACTTTTGACAAATGGAGAATGCTTTTATCTTCTGGTTTAACCGTACCCTGCCCTTTTCTGCTGGCACAAAGAACACAAAACTAATGCTCTACAGCAAGTAACCTGTGCAGAATATTTTGTTTCCTCTGGTCATGCCCAAACGATGTCACCTGTAGCGGGGTCCCCCCTGCCACAGGGGACCCCGAATGCTGGAGGGGCTCTGCACGCAGCCAGCGTGCAGAGCAATGGAGGCCGCCGTCCTTCCGATCTGCGCATGCGCGCGCCGGAGATCTTAGGTGGGCGCGCGCATTACTATTTATGGCATGCAATAGGTATTGGGAACAATAGAAACTCGTTAACCTACTGAGCTTTGTTTGACCCAAAAGTAAATCAGCGTGAGTTTGCATCAGGTAAGCAAAACTACCCCAAGCTACATTTAAAAAACTCACCTATCCTGGCAAGCCCCACTGCAAAAGTAAAAAAAAAGGGAGCTACTTGCACAATGTCCAGATGGGTTAAAAGGTCCCTACTGTACGCTCCACAGGGGTTATTGACGATAGGATGGTAACACCGGCAATCAGAGGGAGGAAGTCTATGTGCTAGAGCTGGTTTCCCAGAGACCCCTAATGGGAGATGCGGCGATGTCCCTTGAGGGGGCACCGGTGGTGTTTCTGCTGAGGCCGGACAGGTCTCCACATGCGAGGGTTACCCCTGAGTGGTAGCGATACGGGAATGGATCTACCCAATGAAGAGGTGTACCTGGGTTCTGCGAGAGCAGTTAGGCGGATGTCCAGGGTCACAGGGCAGGATGAGTCAGCGTGGTCAGAGTAGCCAAGGGTAGCCCCGGGCAGGGGCGGCCAATCCAACGGTTAACCAGTAAACGTGCTAGGGTCCGGAGTCTAGAGAAATCGGGTCAACGGTTGTAAAACAAGCCAGGAGTCGGTGTAAACGGGAAAATTCACAATCAGAATACAGGATACGGATAGGGTAACCTCAACTAACATTAGGGTAACACTGAACATGCAAGCCAACAAAGTACCTTCTCAGTGTGCTGAGTTGAGCTTTTATGGGCCAGCAATGATTATTACCACCTCCCCTCTGCAGGAGTGATTTGCAGGAGGAGGGTGGTGCACCCTTTAAATGTGCT
>CM070036.1:109176086-109203615 GCA_036250615.1 Ptychadena robeensis
TACCAGAATCTTCTATCTCTGGGCAGATTGAAAGTATCACTTCTGCACAGAGCCCTGTCAATCACCAAATATCTAGGCAGCTGTCCTAGCTGGCAAACAACCTCTAGAAACACAGTTAACCCCTTAGACACTAGTCACCTCTTCCAGAGGGGCTACAGAACCAACATAGGCCTAGAGGGCCGATTGTTTGTAAGTAAGCACCGAATTGGAACCAGATCCTGTCCAGGAACGGGGGGCCCTAGAAATACCAGGTAACCAGCCAGGATGCGTCAGATAGGTTGCAGGTATGTAGATAATCTTCCAGATATAAATAAATGCTGAGGAGCAAGCCGTCTGGTTGTGGTGGTAAAGGGGTCCCGTCCTTACAGGGGTTTTGGCTGGTTATTTACATTGATAATTTTGTGTGATATTGTTATCAGCACATTCAACAATTTAATAAGAATATTTCATTCTTTCAAATCTAGGATGTCTTATTTCTGTGTTCTGTTTATATTTTGAGCAGTGTACATCCTGCCCAGTATTTGTATTAATTCTTTATACTTTTCACTTATTATTATTCTTTTTTTATTTCAATGTTACTGATAAATAAATTGCTCACACAACATACAAAAACAATAGATATCCCTTTTAGTATGCAAGTTATGCTAGCAAAGCTTGAAGCATCAGGCTCAATGTGTTGGCAAGCTAGAACGTTATTTTGGTCCTTAATAAATTGAACTCTTTATTTTAACAGCCTCTTTTATTACTCAATCACTTTAAGCTGCCAAGAAAATAAACATGCGAATGGCGTTCTCTCTACAGAACACACTATAGTGCTGATTTAAACCACTTTTATTCTCAATAGGATTATTGAAGTGTTTAAAATATTAATATTTGGTCCCATGGTAGCTTCTAAACTGTTTAAACTGTGTAAAAATGGGGCATTCATTTCATAGATAAGATTTGTATTGCAATCTGAGGTTTTATTGTGGGGCTCACTAAATTCTGCTACAGAGAGGCTCTTATTGCAGGCTAGGAGAGATCTGTGTTCCTTTTAGTTTATCATAATGAAATTAGGCAGGGCTGACAACAAATCAATGGTGAGCCCATTATTCATACAAAATACACAGTACACATTTAACAGGCCCTCACGTGGGGGTTCCCATGGGGCTAGATAGTCAGAAGATGGGCATCTAGACTCTGGTCGTGGTAGTATTCCACCCACGGGTCCCAAACTTTTTCAAACTTGGCCATGGTGTCGTGAAGCTGTGCATTCATTTTCTCGTTGGTAAAAAACCAAGCAACCTTAGCCTTGACGTGGGCCACTGTCGGAGTGCCAGACCACCATGCTTTGGCCAAAACTAGCTTAGCGGCCGTAAAAATGAAGGTGAGCAGTTTAAGTTGGGTGTATGTGCAGTCCCTGGGTTTGAGTGTTAAGAGGGCTTCAAAGGGGTCTTTGCATATACTGTGGCCTAAAACTGTGTAAATTAGCTGATACACCCCCGTCCACAAGCGCCTGATTTTCGGGCAGTCCCACCAGATGTGGTGCAATGTGCCATCAACCGAACAGCCACGGAAACATAATGGAGACGTTCCCGGGATGGGTGGATCTTTCATCTGTACTGCATTGTTTATGTCAGTGGGGCCCCGTAGTTGGCTCTGTCTGGCACAGCTTGTGCATGTGAAAGCTGGACTCCTCCTGCCAGTTCTCACATACCCAGAGAGCTGAGCACTGTGTAAGTCAGCCAGTCTCACTGATTACACAGTGCATAGGAAAGATCTTCCCACTGGTGGATCTTTCCTACAGACCAGTGCTTTCTGTACATACAGTGGCAGATGGGAGAGCTGCCCGTGGACGGCTATTCCATCTGGATTGTGAGTTAGACTCAAGACAGAAGCTCTCCCATCAGGTATGGAGGTGGGGAAGCTGTCAGAGGACGCTTCCCCGTCTCTCTAAAGCATGGAACACACGCTTAGATATAGGGCCAAATCGATGACCGCTTCGAGTGCCGTGCACACTCATGGCCATCTATCTGGCCCATATCATATGCTGCCATCCCTCTTTTCGAGCAGGATCAATCAATCCCGATCAAAAACAAGGATATCGGACATGATCGTAAATCATGGTCAATATCCACTCGGAGATGGAGACACAGCAGTGCTGTGCCTCCAGCTCCTTCGATGTTGGGCAACAGTGTGATGATGTCATCGCGCTGCTGCCGGGAACCTTGAACGGCTCGTATATCGAGCTGTGTGTTCCCAGCTTTACACTCCAGGAAATGAGGTACACTTTCAAGAAAAAGGCCAACACTCCTGGCCCAAATGGATTGGTGCAAATGGGACCATACCAAAGACATGGGCAGTAGACATTTATGCCGTATTACAACAAAATGTAGTAGAATTTTGGCCTGGTTATGAAATTCAATACAAAGGATGTACCATGTATAATAAAATGGAGCAAATAAGCATGGTTCACACTGATCTGGGCATTTTCATGTGAACCGCCCCAATGGCTATCGTTTTGGACATGCCCACTGCTTGTAACAATGGATAGGTGTTAAGAAGGCTTAGGTTGTAGTGAAAATACATTCCCCGGCTGCATATAAGAAGTTACAGCTACACAACAGATTTTTCTACGCAAAGGTAATAAATGCTAAAGGTCTAGTGAGAGCAAACATCTCACTATTTGTAAGGTTAGCATACAGTATAGTATACCTTTCTTTATATCACATATAAATCTTATGCGCTAACAATAAACACATTTCAGTAGCTAAGCTGTCATCAAACACCATTATTCTCTCTGATTTACCTTTCACATCTTATTTCTGTGTGTAAGAGAAAGGCTGCTGGATATATGGAACTATAGATTAACCTACAGCTATTTCAAACACTTAGCCATATAAAACCAATATTTACAGTTGCTGAGCACTCAGGAGTAAGTCATGAATTACTAGGAACATTTATGACATTGTCTAAAGACTAACAATCCTAGCAGCACTTTAAAGAGAGAGTTACATGCTTAAAACGCCAATACAGTCTGTTTTATTGCATATAAAAAGAGGATTTATCATTCCGTAAAGCTAATGAACATCCTGTATTTGTCTGAATTGTTTTGTCCAATCTAAGCTACGGCATTATGACATCCTTCAAAGTCAGAATTACTTCTAACATTTTCATTGAAGCTACAGTTACATTTATACTGCAAAATAAATGTCGGAAATTAGGATAAAGGTTCCTTAAACCCATAATGAAACAAACATATGGGGATCAGTAATGTAATAAGTTTATTTTATTTATTATAGACATGACTTACAAAGTATCAACTGTATTTACTAAAGTAAATATAAAATATTGCATTCAAGCAGTTGGCCAGTAGAAGGAGCTCTGGTCTCCTTTTCGTGTGTTTTTCTTGCTCTCTTAAGCTGCTATGCAAACATTAACTTATTTTACAACTTAGTATTTAAAGCTGTAAATATCAATCAAATGTGAATAAGTTAGAATAGTGGCTCCTCCTCCTTACCACCCACAATGCTCTTTGACCTCTGTACAAACCCCATAACATCTTTTGTCATGTGTCTACAACATAAGCTTGAAACTCAAGAGATGGTAATAAGAAATGTAGACTTTTACTTGATTACAAAGCTCCCACACATGGCATCACAACATAAAACCCTCACAAACCCGGTGCACAAAAGTCTGAGATCGATGTTCATTGCAATGATGCCCTATCAACCAGCAAGATTTCAGGCTCTCAGAAGTCTTCACTATATGCTAGTATTGAGCTGAGATTAGGAGTAACCTCTGTAAAGCCCCCCATAGACAGGCAGACTCCTCCATGCAACTTCTGTACAACCAACTTTTCTTCTACCAAAACCATGTAATAGGAGGACCTTTCTACACCTTCCAATCACTATGTATTCTATCAGGGAGGTCACTATACTACATAGTTGTTGGTAAGTCTCATGAAAGTTGTATGGAGGAGTCTGCCTGTCTATGGGGGGCTTAAGGGAGGAGAGTGCTATTATTCCCTCCTTGTTACAATATTTGTCTAAAAGTCACCTGTCTTTAGAACTAGCTACCATCGCCAAGACCAAAGAGCTGTCCAAGGATGTCAGGGTAAGACTGAACACCTACACAATGCTGGACTGGGCTACAACGCTATCACTAAGCAGCTTGGTGAGAAGATGAAGTAGTTGGTGCAAACATTGACAAATAGTAGAAACAAAAAATAATTGCCAAAGTCCCTCAGTCCGGAGCTCTATGGCTGATCACATCTGCAATGAACAACAACCAGCACAGAACTACCTGGGATGAACATGGCAATGATCTAAGGGCAGCAGAGGCCATTGTCCCAGAGAAAAAAAAATGGAAATGCACTACATGAAGGAAACCCTCCAGGTCTCCTCCCCTGCTCAAGACAGCATATGTACAGACTCAGGTCTTCCAATAGCTAAATGATCCAACTGGGTGAAAGCGTTGTGGTCAGATGAGACCTTTTCGGCATCAAATCAACTCGTTGTCTTTGAAGGAGGAGTAATGCTGCCTTGACCTCAAGAACACCATTCCCACCTTCATACATGGAGATGGACGCATTATGCTTGCGGGGTGTATTTCTGCAAAGGGCACAGGACACTTTCACAGCAAAGAAGATACGATGGCTGGGACCATGTGTGAGCATCTTCTTCCCTCAAATGGATCATGGGTGGATATTCTAGAATGACAATGAACAAATCACACAGACAATAGAGGATTTTAAATTTGAATTTGAACTTAATTTATGCAAAAACAGCATATGCTAGAACAATACTTTTTTTAAACAAAAATGTTCCCACAGCCCTTTTCATCTCCACAAGTTTTAGTGATGATAGCATAGTCAATGGCTTTGTAATCACCTCGACAAAATGCGACTATCTTTAACAGGCAAGGCAACAAAAAAGTGGCTCAAAATGAAGTACATGAAGGTCCAGGAGGGGTCTAGCCAGAAATCTGTGATGTCTATGCCTTCCACAATTTAGACTGTAAGTGGCTGCAAAGGATTTGCAGCCAAGTATTAAAAAAGGAAAGTTTGATTAGTGTTGCGCAGCATATGGTATATTTGAATTCGCGTAATTTCGCGAATATATTAAGGAACATTCAAAATTCAATTCGACTTTATTCTATTGCCTTCGCGCGCGCCTGTTCGCAATTGTTTGCAATGATTCGCAATGCAGCTTTACAGCTTCTCTTCTTCATTCTGTGATCTTAGCCAGTACAAGCACTGTGTGTATTGCGCATATTCATTCGCTATGTGAACAAATATGAGCGATGTATGTCGGTAAAAAATGTTGAAGCATAATATGATGACTATCTGCCATTGCGAATATATGAGTACACATTCGCGAATTCTTGAATGTCAAATATTCGTTGAATACATTTGAATTTTGGATATTCTCGCACAACACTAAGTTTGATTTATGATTATTATTCTGTCCCATTACTTTTGGTCCCTTAGTGGGAGGCACATATGCAAACTGTTGTATTTCCTACACCGTTCACCTGATTTGGATGTAAATTAAAGCTGACAGTCTGCAGTTACAGCAAATTGTGTTTGTTTTATTCCAAATCCATTGTGGTGGTGTATAAAGCCCAACATTTTAGAATTGTGTTGATGTCCCAATATTTATGGACCTAACTGTATTAGAGTTGGAGAGGTTGTTTGAACAAAGGTTTGTGACTACAGGAAGGCCTGTGGCAAGCAATTCATAGAAATATACAAAGACACTATGGGTAGTGAGTACCTCTGACAGAGAAAAGAGCATATTGCTGTTGTTCCTTGTAATCTCTGTTTAAAATGAACATGCTGTGTAAGAACGGCGCCCATTACACTCGCCAACCTGTTTATTATATATGTGAATTTCAATTTACACTTCACATAAAAGAACATTATGTTCTTAAGTGGGCAGACATAGTGCCTGGAATTAATTCTAAAGGTTAGGATCCTGATGAAATACTAGAACTGGGTCAGGGGACTGATAGTCTGGAAGATGTTGAATGGGGATTAAAAACGGCAAAGCACAGAAGTTATGCTGAAATGATCTTTCATGCTATTTATAACACAATAAAGCCTCTTACATTTAAACCTGTGGTATTTATATTTAAACAGCTGCCATACATTTTCATAGGTACCTATGGACCTAAATATTCTCATGGTGTCTCATCAGATCCGTAATATAACCATCTGCCTAAAATTAGTGACAAGCCACATAAAAATCAGATGGGCAATAAAGTGTGAAATCATATTTTATTGTAAAGAAACGGATAAAAGGATTTTCAGTTTGAAAGGCTAAACGAAGCCCCTCCCTGCCCCACGCATGGGATTTGGTTTCTGCCTGACAGCATTTGTAATAATGGAAAATTCCAGCTTATGCGCTTTCAAAAAATTCAATTTCTACAACTGCAGAATGTATATTGTATTAATGATGCACTATGGACAGGTGTTATGGAAAATACAAAGTATTTATAACAGTTGTATGTTCCATCAAAACTATATTTTTGTATATTTGTCAAACTATCAAGTATTTTTTGTCAGTCTCTGGCTATCCACAGCACTAGTAACCAATAAGACTTTGCATGCCCATGTGATGACAAGGAACATAGTAAATGTGGCTGTACACACACACTTAAAATACAATAGTTTAACAATACAAAAAAATAGTTGTGTAAGGCTATGTTATCTGTTACAAGAAATTGTATTCATTTTCAAAGTACACAGTACAAAGTAGTAAACAAAGAATGGGGAACATAAAAGCACATGTGAAACGACCATCGGCAGAATGGTTTGTCAAAAGGAACACACAGTGTAGAAAAAGGACAGAAGTAAGGCTATGTTTTGACATCTGTCGGGACCCTCTCCGCTAAGCGAGGTCCCGACGGAGCACATTCACTTACCTGCTTGGTGGATGCTGTGTTCTCACAGCGCTGAGCTGTTCCGCTGTTCTGAACGTAGTGGAGTACGTTGAACCTCTGCATCGGCGGATGTCTGAACACAGCATCTGCCAAGCAGGTAAAGTCTATGTGTTCTGTCGGGATCCCCGCCAAGCAATGCACTTAGTGGAGGGGGTCCCGACGGGTGTTGAAACCCCCCCTTACTCAATGAGAAAATATTTATTTTTTACTGAGATGATCAACCAAATATGATGGAAATGAAGCATAACATGGAAATGTATGAATCTGACGGCCTTAGTTGCTTTAATTGGTTTGTATTTTGGAGCATACACACGCACCGTAATCTTCATGATTGGAAAAGGAATAGATATAAGATTGATAGAAAGATTGACAATAACACTGAACAATGCCTGAACGGTTTTATATTTAGTTTATGGTGCTGATTAAGCATATGACATTTTAATTTGCCAGATTGGTTCTAGTTTCTGACATATCTCATAGTTAATTAGTAATGTATGGCAAAGCATTTGTCAATCAAGACTTAAGGTGGGCATACATAGGTCGATACCCATTCAATCAGTGAACCCTCGAGCACAGCATCACCACACTGTGCTTGAGAGTTCGTCTATCGAACAGCGAATCGATACACACCACTTTGCACAATCAATTTCCGTTTGATATTTTTTATGGGGACCCTGGTCCCCATCCAAAATAATGACAATCGAACAGGGTTTTACATGTTTATTCCCTGTTTGTTCCCACCTGAAGAAAGGGTGGCCACAATCGATTCTCAAACAATCAATCACCTTGATAGCTCAAAGCAGTCAATTGCTTGGGAATCAATTTGGAAAAACAACCCTTGTATGGGGACCCTTATCCTGGTACTTTAAAACAAGCCAGAAAAAAATTGCCACCAGAAAAAAAACTACAACTAAAAAACTAAATTAAACTAAACCAAAGTTTTCTGCATGTATGGCTACCTTAACCTCCCTGGCATTATGCCTGAACTCAGCCCGCCCACAGTTCGTGCCCATGCCAGGATTGGGCATAATCGCCGGTGCTTTGTGAACCTGCAGCGATTCTGCATTGCTGCAGGCTCACGGATTTCTTCTGGTCCCGTGCCTTCGGAGTCATTGTTGACATCCATGTTAATGTAATGCTTTTCCCAGCCCACAATGCCGACGTTGTGTAGAGAGGCAGGAGAGGGCGGGGAATCACGGCAGAGTACAGTGTACTCCTCTGCGATCTCCCATACACCACAGAAAATGGCGCGAAAAGCTCGTAACTCCAGGGAGGTTGATCAGAATTACCGACTCCTTGATGGTCCTTACTTGTGTAGTCGGCAGGATGGGGGTAGGGAGACGTTACCACGGTAATTATTGCCTCTTAGGGCTTGTCTCCACTTGCACGGGCGGCCGCATCCATTAATTTAAATAGCCCTGTCCCCACTTGGGGGTGTCTGTGACCTGAAACGTGGGTTCCTGCATTTTTGGCCGTCAGCCTCGGCCGGCTTCAGGCGTTTGCCACGAATCACGTCCATAGACATGAAAGGACATGTTCAAAAAATCATGTGTGGGCACGATTTTTTTTCTATTCATTCTTTGGACATGATCCAGGGCAGCTGCACGATGAAATAAAAACCATGACCGCTCGTGAACTGGTGGCAAGACCAAAACCACCCCGCAGCCAGCTGCCAAAGTGGGGGCAAGCCCTAACACAAACAGTCACCATCCTATGAGTGCTTTCCTATGGCGTATGAATGAGATTATTACAAATGGGAAGGGCAGTGGTTTGTTTGCAAAGTAGACATGATATTGAAAACCTTACAAAATATTTCCAATTTACTAGTAATCACATTTTTTCCAAAGTAATTAGCTTCTTGAATATTTGAATACCTGAACCTTAGAAACAACCTTTATCAACTGTAAATGTTACTTTACTTCTTATTATAACTAATGTAGTCACCTTTATTTTTACATCAGATGATTTTGGCACACTACACTAAAAATGACTTTTTTTTATCATATACTTCAGTTAGTCAAGGAAAAGTCTACAAGGAAAGACATGCATTCATTTTACAATCAGCCCACAGCATATTCACTGTGCAAATGAAAGATATATGAAGAGAGCCGGCTGCTATAAAAACTAATTTCGATGCCTATTTTCATAGACAATACAACTTCCATGAGCAAATAAAGCTTTCTTTAATTATGGCAAGGACAGCTTACTTAGACTATGCATCGACCTATAACCATTTCCATTTACATATTCTTGAAAGCCCAACTCGAAATCTCGCAACACAAATGTCAATATATTGGCTGATGCTTTACAGAAACAATGTAAAGACTTACCACTATGTAAATGCTGTGCGGGCAGGCACAGATAACAGCTGATTGTGGCTTCTCTGTAACGTCGTGCGGAAATGAAAAGAGCCTTCTTTACTGTAGTTTAATTAAGTGTATTAGAGTGGAACATACTGGAAAAAAGGGCAGAGGGATTAGAAGGCAGTTACAGAAGACTGCATAGTGGAGACTAAAGTGTTGCTGTAATGCTGCAGATTCAATAGCTACCAGTAGATTAGGAGGTTTTATCACTGTTATAAACCATTGATTTTGCAAAAGAGCAAACCCAAAGCACATGAAGGGAGGGATATTTACTACAATTTACTGGTGTTGTCAGCACGCCCAGGCTTTTTTTGTCAACCCTAAACTGACATTAAATAATCCTAAATGGAAGCTTTAGAATATAAAGCATTATAACAAAAAATACAGAGGCCTAATTCTACTTGCTGGAGGTAACAAAGTTGTACTTCAGTCCTGCCTCCAGTGAAAGGTGGACTTCTTGTGCGGACCCTAGATAAGTCACCCCAAAAAAACTTGATTCTGTGGCATGTGCTACTGGCTCATTACATTTCTGGCTCTAGGGATAAGTAAAGTGGCAGAGTTTGAAGATACAGGCCACTGAAATCATAAGCATATCAATAAGTTCTCTGTTTACTTTGCGCCGTATCCTTTGAGGATGTTGTTAATCTCATAGGGTCTAGGCTACATTAAGGGGAGTGTGGTAATCTATAACTGGGCCTAGTAAGGCTAGGTTTCCACTTCGTCAAAATCCCTCTGTTTGATGTATGTCAAATGGAAGGACTTTGATGTAGCCCATTATAATGAAAGAGGCTGTCTCCACATGCGTTGGTCTACGTTGTGCCCCATTGCATTAAAATCAATGTAGAGCACCTGTTACCAACGCAAGGAGGGTGCGCTGACGCACCCATAGACAATGGATTGAATCCATTACCGATGGATGGGTATCCATCAGTCATGGACTGTTTTCACATAAAATAAAGGTTACATATGCCCTGAAGGATGCTTAAGGGAAGGCATCATGGTTGTGTTGACGGAGGGACCTTGACGGACTGAAAATAGGAGGGGAAACCTAGCCCAATGTAAGGGGACCTCAAAAGATCTGCTACTCTTTGCTGCAGATGCAAAGAATGGTTGTGGTAACATTATAAAGAAGTATTGTTCTAGCACATGTAGTTTTTATATAAATCATGTTCAAAGTAATTTTTTCAAATCCACATTTTAACTTAACCTAAGTAAAAGTTTGGACTCCAAAATTGTCTGCCTTTACTGCCCTTCTTTACAACTACAGTAATTTTGATGATGATACCATTTTCATAGACTTTCGGGAACTGCAAAAAGCTGCTAGTCAAAATAAATAAAACGATTTTGACCATCTCAACTACTTGGCCATTGAGAGGTGGCATAGTCTCTTGTCTGGGACTCTCTTGGCTTTATTAAAATATAACTCGACATTTCTAAGAAGCAGGCCAGTATTACATAACTAACAAAAATTTATCAGCTTGAAGCCCACTAAGTAAGAGCAACAATGGGACCCTGTATGGAATGATGATGTTGGGGGCATGGGGTTTGCCTGCACTTATGCCTGTATTTTCTGACAGGTAACAGGTAATCTACCCCACGTGTGGCTCGTGGTTACTTCATTTGCTAGTGAACCCTGAATTACAGTCAGGAATGTTAAGGGTTGGGGGGACATCAAAACATTATCAGATGAAGACCCTGTCCAATTGAGCTTGTAATCTGAGAGGTCCTTAACCCCCTGAGCACTTGCCCCAAATGTAGCTTACCTTAAAACTTACCCCAAGCTACGTTTGGGGATACTCGCCTATCCCTGGTGAGCCCATGGCGAAACTGAGTATGGGCAGACCCGATCTTCTCCAGGTCTGCCTCTTTGGGGGCATCACTGATGTCGAAGAGATGAGGGGGGGGCAGCTTTTTCAAACACATGCATAGAAGGGTTGGAGGGAGAGCGGAGAATCACAGTAAATTACATTTTAATCTGCCATGATTGCCTGTGAAGAAGCTCCACATCTAACCTCACTTCCTCGCTTTTAACCATGAAGTACACAATGAAGTACAAACATGACCTCCTAAAGGGAACTGGCACAAGAAAATGCTTTCAGTTGAACTCTACAACCACTTTTATCTTCTTACATATTACTATAATTTGTTCATAGTCTAATTGTTTTGAGTTCCTAGTCCGGCTGACCAGCAAAGTCAGATTTTTGTTATCAGAAGGCCCTTCAACACCTGTACAGGGTTCCGCAGCTTTTCTGCAATGCTTCTGGATATTACAGGTTATTTTTAGTTGCATTTTCAGAACTTTTTCAACTGTGCGATAGTGAAGAAAATGTACTAGACTCCAGTGTGACTCATCAGTACACGGTAGAACATTTGCTCAATTTCATGGTCATTAATTCTGATATGGTCTTGTATGTCTTCATTTCATTCCTGTTATAATTTACTTATCAAATGTAATGTCAATTTTTTTATGGTCAATTCTCATCCTTGCTATTTTTTTTTAGCATCCTGTAAATCACAGAGGACATTCATTTCATGTTATCAGTATACGTGTACTGTACAGTATTTTACCAATTCTTTTTAGGATTGTATTTTCACGTTAAACTCTATGAATGTGATTAAATAAATAGATGTGTTTTTGAAAATGCAATTTGAAAATGTTGCATAGCTTAATGTGCACCTATACTCGCCTATTGTACTCCATGTCCCTTGCAGTCAGACCCCCCATTATATGGATGATCTGTAAAAAAATCTTAAAATGTAATGAGTAAATCCTGATTCTCCTATGACATTACTTCCCTTCTATATTGTACTAACGCAGCACTAGATGCTCCATCTCTCCTGGGTGCACATACACTCAGGAAAGGAGCTCTTCAGTTATAAGCTCCTTTAGTCTATGGTAAGGTATATTTAACACTAAAAATCATTATCTAGCACAGGGGTTGGCAAACTGTTTGACCTACTGGCAACAATGGTTTTTTAAATTTGATAGAGGGGCCGGGCCACCTGTTCCCAAGTCCTCCCAGCCTGGGTGGGAAGTTTAAACAGATTACATTGGTAAATTTTGCATACTGGGTTAAAATAAAGTAATAATTATACTGCATTTTCTTTAAATAAAGAAAATAAATTATGAAAATAAAAAGAGTCTTTGGATAGTCAACTTTTTATTGCAGTTATGGGTAAACAATGGTTTCTAGAAGCAGACTATAACAATCATCCTCTAGGCATTATCTCCACTTATTGTAAGCATATGAGGAGCCAGTGTGACTTGACACCAAGGTGACAAGGGACGGAATAAAAAGCGTGTCTGATCTAGCACCATCCAGTGCCCTTTTGCAGTCAATTAAACTGTCAGATTTGGGAGCATTTAAATAAAGTATTGCTCTAGCACAGGTGTCCTCAAATTACAGCCCGTAGGCCACTTACAGCCCCAGTAAGTTAAGCTGGCCACCAGAGCCACAATCCTGCATCCAACACCAGCATACCTGTCCTGTAGCAGCTGCTAACACAAGCCACAGCAGGGACACTGCTGGGGATGTTGCAGGGGATGAAGTGGCGAGTAACAAATTCTGCAGAGAAGCATGGTAGCAAGGATCAATTTGGTGCACCAGTGAATGAACTATAGTTTTTTTCAGAACTATACTCTGGCCACCAACTGTCTCGGGGGCCGTGAACAGTTTTTGCATAAATTAAGTGAAACATTTTGAAAGTTGAAATTGTTGACCTAACTTTCAGCTTAGTTTATTCAACATTTTTTTTCCACAACCCTTCCGTGCATTAGCTCACAACCCCACACAACTGACAACCATCTCCAGGGGAGGGCTAGTAGCCTTAGTCCTGGGGGGCAAATCCAGTTAAGTTTGCACCACCAAATCAGCTCACCATCCTTGCCTACCTTTTCCTTGTTTTATAACGGATATTGACGTTATGAAGCTAGACAAATATGATACAATCAGCCCCCAGCAGCCTCTCTCCTTCTGCCCCCAGCAGCCTCTCTCCATCACCCCTGGCAGCTTCTCTCCATCACCCCCGGCAGCTTCTCTCCATCACCCCCCAGCAGCCCCAGCCTTTTAGTCTTTTATTCTCATCTCATACGCATGGTGAAGATGAACAGAAGCTGGCACTGGGAGTGGGACGAAGAGAGGTATGTACAGTAAGTCCCTCCCTCCTTCCGTTTCCACTTCCTGACTTGAAGAAGCTCTGCGGGGATGGGGTGTGGTGGTTATGGATGACAGTTGCAATGGGTCTGCGTGGAGGGTTCTGAGCCACGCCGGTGCCGGTAACAGATGCTTGTCCAGTGCTGGTTTAAGGTGGCCTGGGGGGCACCTGCCCCCCAATCCAGCCCTCCCCTGACCATGTCTAATAATTACATCCCAAAACAAAAGCACATTTGCTGTTTGTTTCTGTGCCTTAGGTGCTACATTTCCCACCCAAAGCTTATACTGGAGTAATACATTTTTTTTCCAGGTTTCTTAGGTTAAAAGAGTTACCTCTGCACATATTCAGAATTGAGAATTGAAGTAAACTGTTTTATATACATTTCTATTATGCCATTTCTCTTTATGTAGCCAGTGCTTAATGCTGCAGTTTGTATGTGATGCTCTGGGAATCTTGAGTATACCCAAGAAAATAATAAGCCTTGGATTCAGATGAGACTTCAGGGCTTTGCACTGGCTTTAAGTGCAGCTCATGGTTTCTTAAATGTCTGATTTCATAGATTAATTAATGTGAAGACGCTTAATTTGATCCCTGCAGGAATTCTTTAAACCTCCTATAACACTACAGAGCATTCCTGGTTTAATACTGAAGAAAATTGCTCATTGTAGAGATCAATGAGTAACGATATAAACAGATGACAGTACTTTATTTGGGATAACACTGATCAACCAAAACTTAGTTCACACATCCGCCAATGCAGGGGTTAATGTACTGCACTACGTCAACCCATGCATCGGCAGATCAGCTCAGCGCTGTAAAAACAGAGGATCCGCTGGGCAGGTAATGTGTATGTGATCCTTCGCGACCAACGCTAAGAACTACGCTGAACTCAGGGGTCCTGACGGATCACACAATGCTGCGGAGTCATACCCTTACTCTGGAGACACCTCTTGAAGCTGCATCCACCCACAGCTGGGCAAGATGAGGGAGAGGCTAAATCTGGTCCAATGGACATCCCTGTCATTCGCCATGGATGGGGGTCCAGCCCGGGCACTGCAATGTAGACGGCCGGCAGTGGGACCCAGAAAAGGATAGGAGCGCCTTGCTCCAAGGTAAGCTGCTGACACCCAGCCTGGGAACTAACTGACTGCTCAAGGAAGAATTAAAAAACAAAAAAGAATTTACAGGTGCAGGGCAAAGTATAGAAGCAAAACAGCAGGAAGAGAAGCCATGACCTCACCCCTGGCAGCTGCTGCACAGGAAATGTTACTTTCTTAAAGGTATATTCACCACTATACAGACATGTCATGGCCAGCTACAGTTTTACAATTTTGAGTGTTTCATTACACTACACATCTAACCATCACAAGCTTGACCTTTTCAAGGTTGCAATGATCTCTATTCTATGTTTCCAATACATTCATTTTAGCTGTTAGTGTTTTTAAAGTTTTGGCTGATTGCTGTATGCATAGAAATCTTAACATGGTGCAGCTCACTGCATCAAGCTTAGCACTAAAGTATTCACGTACACAAGCAATACTTGTGCAATCGTACCCCTGACTATTCATGCAAGCACTATACTAATATTAAATTAAAAAATGTCATTAAAAATCCCATGGACTGGCATCTTACCTAATACTCCTTTCTTGTGGCTTCCATCCAATAATATAACATTTAATAAAGACTTTAAATAAACCTTTCTGTTTAATCACGGTTAATTTAAAAATGAAGTACTAATGAAGTTGTAAAATTGGTGTATTCAATATGCTGGTTTTATTTTTCTTTCTGTGGCTCCATTTAAAGTTTATTGTTCACTTAACAACAATAGAAGGAACCCTGCTAGATTATAAGTATTATTGAGTGGCATATGGTATATTCGAGTTTGCGTTATTTCGCAAATATATTAAGGAACATTCGAAATTAGTAAAATTCGATTCAACTTTATTTTATTCCCTTACATGGCACGTAGATGTGCGCAATTATTCGCAAAGATTTGTGAACCCGCTTTACAGCTTCTCTTCTTCATTCTGTGATCTTAGCCAGTGCAAACACTGTACTTATTGTGCGAATCCATTCGCAATGCACACAAATATGCAAGATATAAGAAAGGTTAAAGCTAACCACACACGGGTAGATTCCTGTGCAATCGACCCCCGATCAATCACAGCCTGGTGACGTCACCACGCTTTGCTTTATCGGGGATCAATTGAATGGAAATGTGCACCACATGGGCACATTGATTCCCGTTCAATGTGGACCCTGGGGACCCGTTCTCCCCAGCTTGCAGCGTGTGAATCACAAAACGCTACAAGCTGGGGTGAAGCCGCCTGCCTCTCACAGCTTCAGAGTGAGAAGTGCTGGCTCCTCCCCTTCACACTGACAGCGGATGGCTGTGCATGAGGCAGGAGCAGCAGCTCCTCCAATACTTTGCATGAAGACTCATGTCTCCATGCAAAGTAATGGAGATTTAACAGGGTTTTCCAACATATGTTTGTCTTTCTTAAGCTAGGCACACATGGGTAGCTTTGTAAACATATTAGAGTACAATCAAGCACTGTGACCGCTAACGTTGTTTGATTGTACTCAAATCTTTTTACAGATCTACCCGTGTGTGCCTAGCCTCATAAACATATGAAAACTCACTTATCAGATCTCAAGAATGTTTTTTTAATGATTATGTGATACATTTCCATATACTACAGCTGCTGTGTATTGTGACAGTTTATCAATGTAAAAATTTACTGACAGGTAACTGTTCTAAAACAACTATGGCTACATTCGCTTGGTTGGTTGGGAGTTGCAATTTGTTGTTTCTGACTGTGAACTGCGAACACCAGTGATTGCCTATAAATTTAACATAAGGGTGGTTGGAAGGTGACCCACCATTGCCAGAACAATATACACAGCCGCTGTACACATTGGTGCAGTAACTAATGCTCGGCATACACACACCGAGCAGGTCAGACAGACCTGCTCCGATGTATGCCGAGATGCTAATGTGATGACATCATCACGTTAGCATCCCATTGCATTATGGGGCCCCTTCTATCGGCCGGGCACCCTTTGTGTGCCGGCCACAAGCTGCATGAAGACACCATCTTCATTGCAGCTTATGGCATCGGCTTGCCTCGGCTTGCATCGGCCAGAGAAGATCGGACATGTCTGTTCTCTGGCCGGCCGAGCTGTGGGGCAACAGGGATCTGTCACCCCATGTGGGCACATGCCGATTAGCGGCCGATTTTTAACCTGACCGCCGGCGTGAGCGCGCACGCCCGTCGGTCAGATTAAAGATTGGCCGCTTATCGGCATGTGTATGCCTAGCATAAGCGGCAGCCTCCCTAGAACCAGATTTCTTAGAACTGGGATTGCTGTTATTAAAGTCTTATTGTACAGACATATAGTATTTTAAAACTTGATTTTTTGTCTTTTTTAGTGCCACATACCAGGATACTTGCCACGGGTGGAGCTTCACGCAATCAGGATATTTTACAGGTGCATTCGTAAATTATGTACAAAATTAGAAACAAAATAATATTTGAAATGAATAAAGTTAAATGTTTGTTATGTCATAGACCAGATTTTCTTTCCAATAATATACTTAACATAATAACATAAATTGGCAAATTCCAGTAGCAGACCTCAGTGATCAACCCTCATTCAAAGACCCCAAGTGACCTCAGTCTGGTAGTCCATGTCCTCCTCCAAAGGAGGAGGACATGGACTACCACTCTGCCTTCTCAGCCAAGCACTGAGCTAAGTTGTGTGGGCAGAGGCAGGGGAACACTCAGAAGAAAGATCCACCCTTCCCATACTCTTGGCCAATGGCTGGTAGCTTCGGGGCAGGAATCCACCTGGCCCACCAGCTTGGCTGGTATGATTTTCTGTTCCGGCTGAGCAGTACAGAAATCCACTGAGCTGGGAAAGTCCGGCAGCTGTGTGCTCTGCTTGTCAGCCAGACCTTTATATGTCAGCTTGAGCAGTTCTTTGTCTGTGTAGTGCTCTTCTCTGTATGGCAAAGTGGGGGACAGGGAAGCTGACCTTTAACTCCCACACTGCCAGACAGACACTCAGGGTTTTAATATTTTGGTATACGCTTTTTAAACCTAAAAAAGACACTCTAGTTGAAAGTGCCTCTTATTAGCCGGAATATCTTTAAGGCTGAAGAATATGGATTATTTGAACATTAATTGGTTCAAACTACAACCCTAAAGCAGGGAACACGTGGCTTGATATACGAGCCGTTCAAGGTTCCTGGCTGCAGGGATATGATATCATCGCGCTGAGCCCGAACCCGAAGGAGCTGGAGGCGAAGCACTGCTGTGCCACCAGCTCCGATGATGCTATGCATGGAGACCCCATGGTCCCCATGCAAAGCAAAGGACATTGACCGCAGTTTACGGCCATGCCCGATATCCCTGTTTTCAAGCAGGATTGATCCCGCTTGAAAACAGGAAGGGCCACATTAAATATGGGCCAGATAGATGGCCGTGAGTTCGCATGGTGCTCGAAGCAGCCATCAATCTGACCCATATCTGTGCGTATGTTCCCTGCTTTACACTTTGGTGTGCTGTATAAAGTCCCTTTTATGAGGCTAGAAAATTTGTAGCGTGTCTAGTCTATGGTGTTTTATGTGATGGGCAACTAACGTAAATGGATTGTTTTCTTAACCCCCTTTGCTAGTAGCAATGTTATTTGGAAGCCTACAATGAAAAAAAAAATGAGGCATAACTGGCACATTATGGTTTCTAAATATGTGAAAGAAATAAAGTACCAGCTAATGGCTAACTACATCACAGACTTATTTTTAGCTCAATATTTTTTTACAATAAAAATCATAATGTGCACCTACGTTTTCCAGGAGAAATGGTGATGCGATGTCACTTGTAGAGTTGTCTTCACTGGCTGAATATTGCCTTGAGGTTGCAGACATTTTATCTTGGCCTTATACCTTTTCCCACTGTTGACAGGAACACTGAAAAACTGTGTTTCACAAAAATAAGATGTGATGTGGTCCGTGTAAACCTGTGATTTATAGCTTAATCCTGAAAAAAATTGCATGGATCCTTTGAGCTGTAAATAAAGTGAATTAAACCCATAATATATAAATCTATGTTCTATGGAAGAAGAGGACCCAATTGTTCTGTCTTGTACATTTATCATGATTTAAGCTTAATGATGAGGAATGTTTTAAATGGAGTTTACTTTACATAAATTATTGCATAAATATAAATACATTATTTTCAGAATACTGAGTTTCTTTTAAAGTAAACCCTTCACAAAGCTAAGCATTGTAAACCAGTAGATGAAGAAAGCAAACAAGACTGTTTTCTTCTGTGAAAATGCCATATCATAATGGAGTTGATTCAGAGACATGGCCAAGTATATTTATAGCCCAGGGTCAATGAGCTTGTCCATTATTAGAATTATAAACTTGTATTTTTACAGCGCCAACATATTAAACAGAACTTTACAGAGTAGATCTGATATTCCTACTATAACCATAACTAACTAACAGTCTGGAGACACATATTGGGGTCAGTGTACAGGTTTGCAGATCAACCACTGACAAGAGGCGACTTATGCTTTAACAAATTTTATTCTAAATGAGGCCCGACGTGGTCTCACTACAAATGCAGCAAACTTGAAGCAAAATAGTATTAGAGAGGAGCACAGAGGCAGGGTAATCCCATTTACTCTAGGGAACCCACACTGCTCACACCACTATGCCTAAATATGTCCAGGGGAAGTAAGGCCACATGGGAAGGTACTTGTGTGTCCAGAGGGTGTATGCAGCAGATTGGTAGACTACAGCAAAGACAGTACCCTCAGTAGCTTTCAGATCTGCTCAACATGGTCTGGGCCACACGCCACTCCACTAGAAACCTGTCACAGACCCGTGGCTGAAAAGGCAGCAGCTCCTTGTAACTGGGTCACAGATTGCGTGCAATTGTGCCCCTTGGCTGCCTGCACGCTGGACTAGACTGTTGTGGGTTAAAGGCCCCAGAGTGGACAGCATGCCCAGTTACTTCTACTCCATCAGACCTGACCTCACAGAGCCCCTTCCTGGGGGCAGACCCTTCCCTTATATACCCCTGGTACCCAGGGGGATCATGGGCAGGAATCTTAAAGGGTACACTCTGAATCTGGAAATGCATGTCACTACATCAGTTATTAACACAACAATTAGAGAATGGTATTATGTTTGAAGTAAACGTTTATTAGGCTTAGCAACACAAAAATTAAGCTGTGTTCACTATAAATATTCCATCTAGTGCAAGGGAGATTTTTAAATATATATATTTTTGTATGTAAAGTACCCACCGGGGACTATTTTATTCAACAACAACCTTGTGCCCAAAATGTTTTTTCTACCAAATCCTTTAATGTCAGTGGAGTTCAGTGGAGTGGAGTCAGTGGAGTTCTAGTAGTTCTAGTAGTTCTAGCAATCATGGACACCATTTACTGCTGTCAGAAAGAGAACTGGAAGTGCTGTACCTGTCCTGAGCAGTTGGTAGGAATATATCACAAGGTAAGTACCCGTAATTGGAGAGAATAAAAAGGGAGGTATTTTGTTGCTTATCTCAGTGATATAATTTGGGATGCAAACTGATTTCATTTTCTTATTTCTTTTACACGTGCAGGTCTTATCAGACATTTTCAATGCTCCAGTGCACACCATTGCTACCGCTAACTCTGCCTGCCTGGGGTGTGCGTATCGAGCAGCTCATGGTAAGAAGGCTCATTAAAAATTACTGGCTGTTTTATTGCCTCCTAATCCGCGTGCAATACACAGAGCTCTTGTTAAGCTTGTCACACTAGCAGATTTCAAGTCAATCTTTTTTTTGTGCGATACCATATTTGTTTTCATAGAGTAAATATTTCAGCAAATGACAATAATTCAAAATGAGCAGCTTTGTGAGTGTATGAAAAGAGCAGTAAGTATGCAAGGAAAATCATAATTAAAAGTGTTTAATGAGAGATTGAATATAGCTGAGCACAACAATTGTTAGAATAAATTAACTTTTATAAATCCATATTTCAAGGCCAACAATGCATTTTTAACACAATCATCATTAATTGCACAACTTGAAAGAATAGTTCACTTTTAGGGCTCCAGCTGAGAGCGAGAAAATTTTTTTCTCTTGCTGGTTTTAAACCCAGTGATCAGAGGCATAGCTAAAAGGCATGGATTCCCGCTGATGAAATTTCACTTTGGCAATCCTTGTAAGCCCACTCGAGGCTGAAAGAAAATAAAGAAATACCAAGGAAAGTGAATGGCGGCATTAATAGAAATGACACCCGAAAAATAAAGAGCGTGATTGCACACATTATACAAAAGTTTTGGGATCGGGCCATGGTTCCCAGGTAACCAAGTGGTCAGATACGTTTCTTACCGCCCGTGAGTATGTGCCCTCAGCTAACGACCCCACACAGGTAACGAGTGGCCATGGATCACGGGTGCCCACATGGAGCGACAGATCCCTGCGGAGTTCCCCTCTTTATAAAGAACCAGACCCCTGCTAAGCATAATGCCGGGCATGCCTGGTAAGAGGGTCAGACGAACGAAAGTTGTTTCACATCTTCAAAGCCATACCAGCCCCCTGCTGGCTTGAAGTCTACTAGGCCTAGTAAGAGGGGAGTGATGCCTTTCCACTAAAAGTAATGAATGTGCAACAGTTTCATACGTTGACTAATAATATTCTTAACATGTTTGCATTACTTAATCTCAGTCTGTCACAGAGTAGTATACTTATCTTTATCTTAACTGTTGCTTTCCTGTAGAGATGTGTTAGTTAATTGCAAAGCCCCTAAGCATGGTATCATCACCAAAGTTGCTGGAGATGTAGAGAAGGGTTGGGGTATAATACAAGGAAAAATTTTCCAACAACCCTTTTCTATGTCTCCAGTAACATTGATGATGATTAAATTTTCAGAGGCTTTGCAATCAGCTCACAAAGTCAGCTAGTCGAAAAATTTGACTATCTCTACCTACCTGTTGTAAAATAACCTAATTAATTGTGACGTGTTTTTCTTTACTTATGTTTGTGATATGGTCTAATGTGACTTTGTTTGGGTACGTTTTGATTTGGTCTTGCAACATACAGAACATTAAGGATCTGTGGTACTGTCTTGGGGCCAGATACTACAGATAACCTTCAGAAGTCTTGAGGAGTCAATGTCTTAAGACAGTTGACACAAGATGGAAAGCAATATAAGGCAGGAGATTTGAATGTTATGGCCAATATTGTTTACCTGTATTCCCATCTACAGGATCCTTTTGTTTTACCATGAGCCAATGGGGATTAATGTATAAAAGATGTATATACCATTGTCGAATGTCTTTTGCTATTAATTGTAAGGTAGATAAGTTCAAAAAGATTATTTAGATAATAAAAATTGATATTCACACATTACAAGGACTTTTATACAATATAATGACCTTTATTATTTCTATCATTTATTCCTATATGAAAGAAAAATTCAAAAATATTATGCTTTCCCTTTCATTTTAGAGGGTTTAATTTATTGTTCTGTATATTAAAAGAATGCAAACTATGCCACTATATGAAAGTTTCATATGTATGCAGAATCCATAGCCTTCCATTGTGTGCCATTCAGGTATTATATATGGCATATTTCAAATGCCTTCTATATTGTATTGTGTTGAAATCACTCCTACGTTGGGTCTGGGTGTTAATTGCTTCAGGAGTCAGCATTTTCAATGCATTTATACCCTGCAGCTTCCAGGTTCTGTTTGCCTAGTCTTGTGAAGTCTCGATGAAATAATGTGCTTTGTGCAAGACTAATAAAATGATACTATGAATACAAGATCACGGTGTAGAGAACAATGTAAGCATTAAATCCCTTTTCAAAGAACATTGTGATTTATTGTCCTTGGAGGAATAAGGTGACCTTGGCTTTCTTTTGTCAATATTTGCATCTCTTTGTTAATCAATCTTCACTTCAACAATATTTAAAAACTGATCAAGCAAGATAAGCTGTTTCAGAGCGATCTGCGGTTTTGTAACAAGGTTAAACTAAATCCAATTAATGTGGAATTATTTGGGTAACAGTTGGATGATTGCTAGTGTTAGGGGAGTTATCGGCCTTAAGCAACCCATACACGCACAAGAACCAAGGCTGTACAAGATTTCTCTTGATCAATGGAAGCCATTTCAACTTGATTAATGAGGAAAGCAATGGTGTTCAAGCAAAAATAATATGAATGCCTTAAAGTTAGCCTTTTCTCAGATTTTTGCAATATACATCAGATGTCCATGTTCCTAAGTAGATTTGTCCTCTCTTTCCATTGCCAAGACAGAAAATATTATACACCCAAGAGTGAATTTTGGAGACACTTGGTCCTTTGATTACTTTTTTGTATAGTTTTTTTTAATTTCATTTTAAGGACAGGAAGGCAAAGTAAATACTTGCAAAGGATACAGACATTAATATATTTAAAAATTATTTTTAAGGTGGCTGTTGAGTGCACAAATGTGGACAAATAAGCTTGATAAGGGGAGGTAGTAGTAATGATCTCCAGCAGTATCATGATGTGTGCATAGATGTACCATAAGACGCACCCAAAGTTTTGAAGGGAAAATTAGGGGAAAAAACCCCCAAAACAGCTATTCAGATATCAAGCGAATATACAGAATGTTCCAGCAAAGTAGGCATGACTGGACCATGCAGTATTCACTCTATATTCCTCCAGCCAAAAGGCCAGTGCCAGGAGGAAGGTGTTTGCTGCAGCAGAGTGTCAGGGCTGAAACTTTACCATGTGTCCATACATTAGCAGTACCCATTCTCTGAACACACTGACCAACCTATAGAGAGACACATTTTACAATCTGGCACTGAACAACTTACCCATGAGCAGCTATTTTCATATGGGAGGAAATATGAGTCTTTGCCACAAAATTGTATTAATTGCAATGCAGAATGTTAATGTAAATACACAACTCATGCCATCTAATTGTAAAATGTGTCTCTCCATAAATTGTTCAGTGTGTTCAGAGAATGGGTACTGCTAGTGCTAAGATGTAGACAGTGGCTTTTTGGCTTGGCTGGAGGGAATTTAATACATTTCTGCCTCCTGGGATGCATAGCTATTGCTACCAGGATGGTTGGGACTAAAAAACTATTTTTTTAACATATTCGGGTTATAAAAAGCAGGGACATTTTCCCATTTATTTTAGTACGGTATATTCAGTCTCCATTAACTCCTATATCACCTTTGACCATTTCATATAGTCCAGTCATTTAGCATCTTCTGTAGCAAACCTGCAGTATGTAACTATAGCCTGTCACTTTGCCAAGTTTTTGTAATTGTGTTGAATATAATGTGCAGCTCATAGGTAATATCCGCTGCTATATTTTAATGTTAATAATTAAAATTAAAATTATGTTTAAAGCTATCCTGGAGATGGTCGATTTTTTTTTTATTTCAACTAGCTGATCCCTGGACAAAGTAAATTACTGAGGATGTAGGGAAGGGTTGTGAGAACATTACAAAAAAGAAGATATTGCTGTAGCATATGTTGTTTTTGCATAAATTAAATTCAAAGTTAAGTTGACATTTTTGGAGTCAAAATTTCAACTGTACGCAAAATCTGTTTATTTTTACTTTTTGTAATGTTTCCAAAGCCCTTCTCTACATTTCCCGAAATTCTGGTGCTAATACCATGTTCGGGTGCTTTCCAATTAATTTACAAAGTTAGCTAGGAGAAAAAAAAACGTCTTTGCTCAGACAGAGTAAAGGACCCCATACACGTCTAGATTTTTTACTCAATTAATTTTTTGTTGTTAATTGATTGAAAATCTCTGGCAGCCCACATGGTTAGATCGACCTAAAACTATTAAAATTGGGAAAATGTTTGATCGAAAAATGATTGGACATGCTGGAAAATTTTAATCGGTTGTATTGAAATTGAACCTTAATTCAATTACGGTTTCAGTAGATCCAAAAAAATTTGAAAAAAAAAATCTGTTACTTCAGTTGGCATAGATTACAATCAATCACAGATTTCCCTGACCCCCCCCCCCCAATTTTCTTTTTAAGTTAATTTAAAGAAAAATCTAGATGTGTATGGGGGCCTTAAATTATATCATGCAAATGGAGAACCTTGAAGCTATGATTAAGCGTACATCGGAAAAGTGTCATAAGATCTGGTATTATAGGGTACAATATAGGGAATTCACGTTAAACCATAGCTAAATCTGAGCATTGGAGTCTAAAGGCCCCCATACACGGGTCGGATTCCGACCGGATTCCGGGACGATCGATTCCGGGCGCGTGCACGCGAAACAATCGTGCCGTAATCGTGTGAAGCCCACCTTGTCCGATCGTTCGCGTCCGATTGATCGGGGGCTCAGAATCGGATCCGACAGAGAACCAACATGTTGGTCTTTCTGATCCGATTCTGCACACATCAGGGGGAGTTGCCATTTGGGAAGTAAGCGATCGGACACGGAATCGTCCAGGAATCCGTGGGACAAGGTGGTATGCAGCGATCGGATACTCTTAATTGGCCGATTGATCGGAGCTCCGATTCCCGCTGAGATCGCCGGAATCGATCGGATAAGTGATCAAACGGCCATTGAATCTGACACGCGTATGGCTAGCTTAAGACCAATTTTAGTGACATCTAATTGACATTTTTTTTTATTGGACATGGACAGTCAGTGCAAGTTCCATCTGGGAAGGAGTCTATCTAGTCTCTCAGGACTTTAATTACTTAAAAAAACCTCACAGATATTGAATGTTGTACCATTGCTGCCAAAGGCCTTACATCTGTGATGTTCATAACATATATGCTGTTGTACTGCAAATATGACTACATGCCTTCACTTGGTAACATTATGTACTGTGTGAAATCTATTCGACTTGATGTTTGTGTAAGACTTTACTTGAATGGTTGAATAAACTGTTATTGTTAAAAAATAAAAAAGTAACATGGTCAATGAAAAAAAGACCAGCACATCTGCAGCACCAACAGTTTATAGTGCATAAATGGTTGGTTAACATAGGCAGAGCAGCCTTATGTTTAAACCTCACAGCAGGATAGATATATTTCATTGCCCCATGTATCTTAGAATAAGTTCTATTTTAGGCGGAGTGTGGGTAGGATAGGTAGTATAGAACATTTCCTACAAACAAAGATGCTAAAATGTTGTAATTGAATTGTTGAATTGAATTATTTAATTTTGAAATTGAATAAATAGGTATTTGTTAAAACACTTGTTTTCTAGGAACACATTTCCACTCTTTACATGGTTCTTAAAAGAGAAGCCAGGGTGAGAAATGAAGTGAAGACAGCCCGGTTATTGTTCTTCATAAACAGCATCCTATTTTCTTGGTAACCTTGCTTGCTTTTCCCTCATTAATGGTGTCCTTTTACCAAAAGATCCTTTCATCATTGCAATTTCTGCCGTTATTCTCGACATTCAGCAGCAAAAACAGGTCAATATGGTCAGAGAATCATCATTTGTCAACACAAGCCCAATAACAAGGAGATAAGAAGCGATATCCTGCGTCTGCATAAATATTAATTTTGTAATCTAGGGGAAAGTGCTTTGGCAACGTTACATGGCACTGCGCAGCTCCAGCCATGTCAGATTTCATACTGATCATGTACGAATGGGAAAGAAATAGACTTTTTGGCCCATTTAAATATATGTACTATTCCCATGATAGTATTGGGCAAGTAAGTGAGATGGATGGTGTTACACATGGCACATGAAACGATAAATCTTCTTCAGATTATTTACATTTAATTGGCCTTTTCACTTAACCCCAGCCTACTATTGGATAAACAACTGTTCCTTAAAAAGACAGATAAGGGCAGTTTTATAACATGGAGCACTTTAGAATAAAAAGAAATACATTTTTTAATTTTTAAACCTAACTACAATTTTAAGTTTACATCCATATTATCCTTGTGTTTAGGATAATAGAACTTCGCAATGGCTTTCAATTATGTGACAAATTTAGGAATAAGGTTCATAAATTAAAATCTATATAATCAGTTCAAGTTTTGGTAGAGCACAATGGCTGCTGCCACCAGGCTCTGAGAGGATCCGAATATAAGATGAGATGTACAAAATTTCCTAACAACCCTTCTTTACGTCTCAATTTTGGTGATGATACCATCTTTAGGGGCTTTGCAGTTAACTAACAAAGCCTCCCTCCCACGAACATTTGTTATTTTCATTCTCTTGGCTCGATTAAATTTTTACAGCACACTTTGGGTACTGAGAAGTTTGGCTTATACTTGAGTATGTACGGTAAATGATAAGAACTATAGGTTGAATGCATGACTCAACTGTTAATTTGTAACCTCAATTATATATGTTAATAAACATATTTATGCTAATTTAACCCTAAACGGGCTTACTTTGTTGTTCTTGTCTCAGGTGCTAACTGACATCTGACTAGTTGTACTTGTTTTATTTCAGGTCTTGCTCTGAAGTCATCCAACATTTCCTTTGCAGATGTTTTTAAACCAGCTCAGCACAAGTTAGTTGTTACCCCAAGACCTGATGCAGAAAAGGTAATGTGTTTTCCAGCATGAGTTGGATATCATGAATCCCATTCACAGTCTGCTGTCATTTCTATCATTAGGCATTATCAATGCTGTGCTTACCATATTCTTCAAGCACGTGTATTACAGGAGAATGTTTGTTTCTTGATGTTGAATCTCTTCTCCATCCCTTATAACATTGTGCCACATCCCAACTAATCAATAAACCAAAAAACACTACCAGAGTTCTGTGAACCATATGTGCAGCCGCCAACCCCCCCCCCCCCAAGTATGGGGTATGGAGTTAGTGGGGCAGCGAGGGGACTTTTAATGCATACGCGTTACTCAAGGTAATGTTGAATAAAATAAATTTATTCTAAGTTATAGAAGTATAAGTAAAATATAAAAGCAAGGTAGATAAGGGTGCAAACCGTCCTATTCTCTACATAAAGTCCAACATAAAATAAAACCGTTTGAAGATACAGCTTACAAGATTACATTGAGTAACGCGTATGCCTTAAAAGTCCCCTCACTGCCCCACTAACCCCATACTGGGGAAGGGGG
>CM070036.1:109203625-109216089 GCA_036250615.1 Ptychadena robeensis
GGGGCTGGACATATTACTCAAACAACTCTGGTTGTGTTTATTGGTTTATCCTTTACAGCTGAGAATGGTGCAAAATTTGCAAAAGTGTTATTATGTGGAGTATTGACCATATCAGTGCCAGATAAATGTCTGTGTATGCTGAGTCCCTATCACTGCCACATAAATGTCTCCTTCGATCTATTTTGGCACTGTGGAGTGGAGCACAGGTTGCATGGGATGCACTTCCTTTGGTGGCCAGCAGATGAAGCTTGCTTGTTGTGTCCGTACAGGATTACATCGTTGGTTTCGCATATAGGATACATAGGGGCATGCATTGAATGTAATTTAAAAAAGTTATATTAATGGGCTTAGTTTTGCTTTTAACTACTTCTTATTTTGTTTTATTTTTTTGCCAGAGGCATAAAACATGAGGGGTGGGAAGAGAAGCACAAACATAAACCAGGACAATAAAGTAAAATAATGTAAAAATATTTACTTTTAAAAAAGTAATACATGGAAAAGACTATAACAAAAAGTTGAATCTTTGGTGAAAATTCCACTTTAAGAATTGTAGGATTCAAGTTGATTTTACCCCGATGGTGAACTCTGAAACAATATGACCTGTATCATTTTTCAGACTAGAGAAATAACAAGCTCACACTTATTTGTTATCTGGCAACATAGCTACTTTGATTATGTGCATTCTATCCTGTAATTACCATTCCTGAGGGATCGGGGAAGGTTTTTTTTTACTGGAAGTCATTGGTCTCAGGATGGGGTGAGAATTCATAACCACTTGCTGGGATACATCAAGGTGATGTGTGAGATAAGAACAGATTTACTCTGATAAAATGAATTATAGCATGGAATTGTTACAATGAAGACATTTGTAATTCTGTCAGTTTCCAAAGTTAATTTATCATTCATTTATCAAGTAATTTTAAGCTTAAATTTTTTTTTAAATTAAAACGAATGCTGAGCAAAAAATATTGAAGCATGCAATTTACATTTATTTTAGGAGAGCTTAAATAGTTAGGAAAGTTAAATTAGAATTTCCCCTCTATTCCTGTCAGCTCAATATGTTTCCTTGCTTTTCTTTTTTTCTTCAAAATAAGGTTTTATGGAAAGATAAGCAGCATACAATAGTAAATGCAAACAGTTGAAATGAGGCATAAATGACAGTATGCATGGTAACATTACATGAATATAGTGTCAGCAAAAAGTGATGCCTATGATATCTTCCAACAAGCTTTTCAATCCTTAGGTCATTGGTCACTTGGAAAAAAAATTTGTTGCAGAAACACAGAGGTTGCAGAAGTGTTTGTGAAATTTTGACAAGCTGATTTTGTTATCACAAAGCCCCTTAATGTGGCATCATCATTAAAATTACTGGAGATGTAGGGTTAGGGTTATTTTTAAAGTACTATACTAGCACATGTAGTTCTTACATAAATAAACGTCAGGTAAAAAAATGAAAATATTTTACACTTTTCTTCCCACAACACTTTCCTAAATCTACAACAATTTTGGTGATGTTACTATTCAGAGACTTTATAAGGTATAGAAAGTTAGTTCATCTCTACCATTTGGGAATCTGTCACTATTGATATCTTTCACATACATGGGCGATGCTAGGGAGACCGGCCCCCTGGAAGAGCACTCCCTCTGTCGCCTGCCCCCTTTTCCTGAGAGAGAGCACTCCTAGCACTCCCGTGCTGGCAAAATTTCCTCTACTCCTTTTCTCTTCTGGGTGGGAGCGAGAAGGAGTAGAGGATGCCCAGATGCCGCCCCATGCCTGGATGTTCTTTGGGCTTTTGAGGGGGGCAGTTTTTCTGATGGAGGGTGCATGGTGGCGGCGCGCGGAGGAGATGGACAGTTTTAAATATGGGCAGTATGGTGGATGCCACACCCCCACGATGCCACATTGGGCAACCGCCCATACTGTCCATATGTACTTTATGTACATACATTAGTTTGATGGGTATCCATAACTGTACTCATCATCATCAGTTTTGGATTCATTTAGAAAGTCACAGTTTGGCATTTTCAGCAGTCATGAACAGCCCACATTTATCATTTTAACAAATGTTATTTTTCTATTTAATTATTTTGTTCTGTTGCTTAAAAAAACTGTGTCTGTGTCTTGTTTTCCTCCAGATTTATCAGCCTCTTTTGAAGCGATTTGCCAAATGTGAGCAACAAGTGATCGGGGAGACCAGAAATAAATGAAGATTTCAGCTGGGGATGATTCCATTAAGCATTTACGTGTGTTTTCTTTTAGACCATATTGGCACATAGATCTCATTCTATTATGCAATAATATAATCCCAAACGGCATAAGAACGTTGTTTTCCTGAGTTAAATAGGCAGAACATGTGGGTCACTACATTAAAACTAGTTTATCCTCCTAGGCGTTTAGCCTAGTAAATATGTTTTGTGGAATAATGTATTTTAAAACCTTCTTGTTTCTAAAACTGCTAAAGGGGTCAGGGGATTCAAAAAGGTCAATTCTATGTTGAGGGATTTTTTTGTAATTAACTAAAAACTTTGTTAGGTTTTGGTGGGCCATTAGGTCCCCTCGACTCACCCAAGCACTACAGACTATACATTTACTTACTTTACTTCTTTTAAGTGTAGTTGCTAATTTGTCTATTTATAGAGCTGAAGTAATTTTCTGTTGAAATTGCAGAAACGTTTTGCAATTTCAAACAAATATGATTGTTAAAGGGGGTGTTTAGGTGAATTCTTGGTAAATGGTTCTATTAAAATGAATCAAATATTTCTGTTGGATACAGAGCTCATGTGTTCCCTACACCTACATTAGTTTGGCATACCCCCCTTCCCCCACACCATTCTCTTCCTATCCTTTTTTCTTCTCCAGGTTTCCTTTCCTCTCGGTTTAGCCTCTTTTTCACCCTCCTTAACAAGATGCTCTATCCTCTATATAAAGGTATTAAAAATATTCATATGTGATGCCTAAAATGATTCAAATAAAGATGGTTGCTTTTTTTGACTTTGTGAGCTGATTGCAAAGCTCCTGAACATGGTATCATCACCATCATCAAAATTACTGGAGATTGAAAGAAGGGTTGTTAAAACATTTGAAAAAAAAAGTTTTGCTCTAGCACATTTTTTTGCATAAATTAAGTTAAATATAAAGCCAAAATTCAGATTTTCAAAACTTTGACTTTGAACTTCATTTGTGCAAAATCTATTTGTGTTAGAGACATACTATCTTGTATACCTCCAACCCTTCTCTACATCTCCAGCAAGTTTGGTGATGATACCATGTTCAGTGACTTTGCAATTAAGTCGAAATAGTCGAATTTTTAAAAAAAAAATTGACCATCTCTAGATTTAAATGCATTTTGATTATGAATACCAGTTCAACAACAGAATTTCTACTTTAACCTTTTTAGTATAGTATTTGATTTGGATCTTGCCAACTGAGATTGACCCATTTTCATCCAACTGTCTGAATGCAGCATAATTGTTGTTGTTTTTAGATATTCTTAACCATTTAAATAGAGAAAGTATTTTATAAACAAAAATAAATAACAACATATTCAAACAATGTGTTAGGTCCCTGAATGGGCTTTTTTAATTTGTGTCCTTGGGCTCCATATCCTTGCCTTGCAAGAATCTTTTCTGTCTTTCTGCAGCTAGAAATTTGATCAATAGACTGCAGAATCAGCTCTTTCATTGGCAATACGACAACAAAACAAAATCACTATTAAATAGGGATTGAATAGGAAAACATTTGAACGCAACTTTTTAAATTAAAAAAAAAAACTATTTTGATTTGCTTTTGGGATATTTTCTGTGATTTGTGTATTGGTTCAAAGTTTGTGAGGAATGGTAAAGGTACACATTACACAAACAATTCAACAACATTGAACATTATTTGTTATAATGCACTGTTGGTAAAAACTGCAATGAGACATTGTATTCTAAAAAAAAATTCATGTGCCATGTGTTTAAAGGCAGGGATATCTTAAGTGATAACATGGTTTGCAATTTAGCTGTATAACACCCGCACAGTATAAAACATGTACACAATTCCATACCAGCACACCAAAAACAAAACATATTAATGTATGTATGTATTTATAAAGATAAAGCTCCAACACTCACATGTAGATAGAATACAAAAGTTCCAGTCTTTCAAATCAAAATAGTTGACGAAATAATTGTATAGTTGACAAACAAAACAAAAGTGACCTCCTAAGGCTGCTCCTCCTTTATGACGTCTTTAACCCAACAACAAGCTTATTGACTCTACGAATAAACCTGTTATATATATATTATATATTGACTTCTATACTGGCACAAGGGTGGAGATGTGCTACACGCTAAGGAAAAAATATACTAACCTCTATACTTCTTTCACTAACCCCACTCTTTCAGGGGTTAAAAACTGCAGTATTTTAAATGGCAACTAAATGGCGTCTGAAAATGGTTTTCATTGGGGAAAGTGCATCTCTGTAGGTTTGTATACAGGGTGTGATTGCATCTTTTCAGACATTTGTCACTGCTCTTCCATTTATCAGGTTTTCTTCACTGCTAGGGCACATTGAGGGAATTTTACAGAATTTTACATTTATGATACAGGTAAGGCTTTTTTTCACAGATCCAAGGTGAGTACAGGTCCACTTGAAGGTTGACAAGTAGCACACAGCAGACTATTGACTTAGCTCCTATTTTACAGCTTTCCATATTATCCGTCACTTAGCTGACATAGGTAAAGTCTCCGTCTACATAGACTTTACTCTGCACACTGGGGGCCCACTAGTTTCAGTTCATGTGGTTCCAGGTAATAATCCTGCATCTGTGTCTCAGACCATCTGACTCCACAGACTGCAATTTCCGAAGCCCATGCCATACACAACCCTAACAGAAAGTATACATATTCTTACGGATTGAAGAACATTCTTCCTCGGCCTCCCTGGGGAGTAACTGTTCACCTCTAGGAAGATGCCATTTAGAATACAAACTATAAAGGAACATAGATCTCTCCGGTGTTCCATTCTTCTCCACCCTGGGGTGTCCTTTGCCCCCAGCAGACCTGATAAATCACGCATGACAAAACCAAAGCAGCCTCAGCAGGCAGACAACATACAAACAACACAAAGCCACCGAATGAAGGCTATATGGAGAAATATCTGATATTGTCGATATTTTAGAACTGACATTAAGCCATGAAAATTCCTGAAAAGTTCCCCAGAAGAAACTGCTTGGGGACATGCAGGAGCTAATAACGTCTGATTTCCAATAAGTTTGTGCTAGCCTTAGGGTGCAGATTCCTTATGATGTTATCGCAATGGCGATCAATCAGACAAAAGGCCAGGTCACTGAGAATGGCACAGCACAGGGACCGGTTTTATGAGCAGTTTATCCTGCTAATAACAGGCAGGCAGCACAAATCTACAGAAAAGTAAAGAACTGTATAAAGTCTATTGATCCGGGAGAAAACGGCATATTTCTTTTTACCAAGCTGTTTGCTCAGTGTTTGTTTTGCTGACCCGAAATGAGAATTGCTCTGAGGGATTTACAAGCATTTTGTTTTTCCTTAAGGCCTTAGATTACAAGATAATGTAAGTATATGTATCATGCTACTCAAACTACACACAATTATATATTCTGTTTCAATGTTTTTATTGAATTTTCGACAGTTTTTACAAAAATGCAAAATCGACGCACATCGTCAGTGCCATATATACATAGCAATGAAATTAAAGGGAACACAATTTGTGTTCCCTTTATTTTCATTGCTATGTATATATGGCACTGACGATGTGCGTCGATTTTGCATTTTTGTAAAAACTGTCGAAAATTCAATAAAAACATTGAAACAGAATATATAATTGTGTGTAGTTTGAGTAGCATGATACATATACTTACATTATCTTGTAATCTAAGGCCTTAAGGAAAAACAAAATGCTTGTAAATCCCTCAGAGCAATTCTCATTTCGGGTCAGCAAAACAAACACTGAGCAAACAGCTTCGTAAAAAGAAATATGCCGTTTTCTCCCAGATCAATAGATTGCAATCACCTCGCGAGAGGCACTAATACAAATAAAAGAGAGGAAAAAAACCCAAAACGTCTTGAACAGACTTCCTGTCACCACCCCGGTCAAATGGGACCCTAGGGTCACGCAATATAACATTGTGGACACAAAGGGTGGTCACAAAGAACTAATAACAATTACAATTATATTTTCAATAATTTGCACTTAAATGTAGGTATATTTTACCATAACAAATATTTACTTTGTTCATATATGATAAAATATATGAATAGACAACTAAAGGAAACAATATTATAATTTGAAGGGGAGTGGTAACAAAGTCATGGGTAGGCTTTAATAAGACAATCTTTGCAATAGTAGAGTGTAATACCGTGTTAGCCATTGTTAAATACAGAAAGTTTGGATTTTAGGTGATACCCATTATTGGCTAACTGAAATCATTAGAAAACCAAGCTTTTGGGATGTCTCAGATCCCTTCTTCAGGCGTAATACAAATTAGTTTTTTGAGACTCGCATTTATACACAAAGTTACAAGGACATAAATGAAAATTTTAACAAAAACAACTATTTTCTTGTGAAGGTTTGGTGGAGATAGTGATCAGAGTTAGGAAGAGCTATTGGGGGTAAAAGACCTCTTATCTCTAGTATGCCCTATAAAGGTGCCCATACGCCTGACGATAACTGCTCGATAGATGCCCATTTCGAACGTTGACTTCACGCTGTGCGCACTTGTGGCCATCTATCAAGTTACCATCTGATGCAGCTATCCCTGTCTTCTAGGGGGATCAGTCCAGCTCAAAGACAGGGTTTGATGACATGACTGTAAATCACGGTCGATCTCCATTGCTTTGGATGGGGGCCACAGGTATGAGCTCGCAGTGCTCTTCCTAGAGCTCCTTCAATATCAGGCTAAGCACGATGACTCGTCTATCTCACGGGCATCCTGTGTATGGCAGCCTTAAAACTGGGCATACACGGGTAGATTGTCGTGCAATCGACCTGCGATTAATCACAGCCTGGTGACGTCACCACACTGTGGTTGATCGTGGGTCAATCAAACGAGAATCACATGGGAACATCAATTCCCATTTGATGGGGACCCGGTTTTCCCATGGTCCCCCGGGACTCTGCTTCTCCCCAGCCAGTGAAGCAGAGAGAGAGAGAGTCAGTCAGCCTGCTATACAGTATGTATTACACAGAGACACAGCTCCCCCGCCTCCCCGCCCCCTCCGCTCTCACTGGACACAGAGCAGGAGCTGATCACAGCTTGTGTCCTGTGAGAGTAGAAGTCAGCCTTAGTACTCCTGCCCCACAGTCTCCATCCAAAGCAATGGACATCGACCATGGTTTATGGTAATGTTCAATATCCCTGTTTTTGAGCTGGATTGATCCCACTCGAAAACAGGGATGGCGGCATTAGATATGGGCCAGGTAGATGGCCGTGAGCGCGCACCGCATTTGAAGCAGCAATCGATCTGTCCTATATCTACACGTGCATTGGCACCTTAACTCTTCCTAACCCTGATCACTATCTCCACTCACTAATCCTTCACTTTCATCTCGATCAGTCATGTATGTCAAGATAAAACAGTTATATTTGTTAAAATATTTATTTATGTTTGTAACTTTGTGTATAAATGTGAGTCTCAAGAAGGGATCTGAGACATCCTGAACGCTTGCTTCTCTAATGACTTCAGTTAGCCAATAAAGAGTATTACTTGTACTCCAAACTTTGTGTATAAGACAGTCTTTATATTGGATCAACCAAAAATCTATTCCTTTGTTAATTCATTCAAGCCGATGTGTATATTCTCTAAATGTCGCATGTACCTTGTCCATTTTGGAAAATGTCCAAAGATCATACAATTATCCTGGGTATTTTATCCATCTAAAATTCAATTTGATTGAATTTTCGAGGCTGGAGCATATATTGTACAATTAACTTGAGAAATCAATCAAGTGGATATAAAGTCATTGATTAAGCGTTTCGATTGCTTACAGAAGAAGAGCCGGGGCATTGATTACACCGTGTCGAAGTACGATTGATTATTATTGATGGATGGTCAATATTTTTATTGGACAAGTTTAACAAAATGAAAATCAATCAAACTAAAGTTTACTCTTATAACTTGCTTTAAACAGAGTACATTGCTTGTAGTTAGAGGCGTGCAAGTCAGTTTGTGAACAGTTTTGCAAATCTTTCTTGGAGTTCTTGAACTTTGTGATCAAACAATTAAACATGAGAGACATTCCCTAATTTTCATTCCTGGCCATGTGTAACAAACAAGCTGCTTCAAACATAAGCAATGGTTAGCTGGATACCATGTATGTATGTATGTATGTATGTATCAATGGCAACAATTACAGTATAACTGTAATCCCAGCAGCATCACAAGGTTTGATGTCACCTGACTCCAGAAATCCATGGTGTAACTCCATAGTGGCATTTATAGTGAGCTGCTATATTTAAAAAATATCAGGACAAGAAAACATTGGTGGGAGGGGAGGGAAGGGGAGGCGAAAAAATCTCTCCCATTCCCTCCACGCCAATCAGAGGCTACATTCGGATGGTCAGCATACATTATGCACAGAAGCTGGACCCACATGGGACAATACTAATAAAATTAACCTGCGTGTGGCCATCTATAGTTTGCTTAGCCCTGGAAACATTGCAATTATTAATGGGACCCCACTAGTATCAGAAAGTGATGCATAGGATGCACTGATATGTGTAGTCTGGGATCCAGGGAAGGCGCTGCGGGAATGCTGCTGATGTCTTCATCACATGGCAGTGAGAAGCACTACTTTGCTGAGCCAGACCTCCACCAGTGTACAACATGCACTTCTAAATCGAAGCCGAGGATGCATGAATAGCTATTTATCACCAGGGTTGGACTGGAAGCAGGAAATTGGAGTTGTCACTCAGTGTAGACCTCACCCCTTGAGGCTACCTATTGATTCCCTGCGTTATGCTTTACAGACCTGACTTTCCAAACACTACATACATACATACATACATACATACATACATACTTCATTTTTACTGCTGATTTAAACAAAGAAAGCTGGGTTATCTTTCCCTCAAATTATTTGCTCTTTCAACCCAGCTGACCTATACCAATATGCTATGCATTGCATTGTGTGTGATCCCTGCAGGGATATGCAGAAAATCACAATCCTATTCCTTAATATCTGATGAGCAAATATGTCTGCCAACATGTACATACACTGCCTGGCCAAAAGAAAGTCGCTGGATTTAACTAATCAAATAGGTACAAGCCTCCTATTGGATAAATCTGGGGTCATTGCAGTTGGTCAGGTCTAGGTTCAGCAACAGTATGTGCTGCTGACTACCTGAATATACTGAATGACCAGGTTATCCCATCAATGGATTTTTTTCTTTCCTGATGGCACGGGCATATTCCAAGATGACCATGTCAGGATTCAAATTGTGAAAGAGTGGTTCAGGAAGCATGAGACATAATTTTTACACATGGATTGGCCACCACCAGACCTTAAGCCCATTGAGAATCTTATCTGCTGGAGAAGGTTTTGCACAGTGGTCAGACTCTACCATCATCAATGCAAGATCTTGAAAGATGAATGCAACACTAGATGGAAATAAATCTTGTGACATTGCAGAATTTATCGAAGCAATGCCACAGCGAATGCATTCCGTAATCAAAGCTAAAGGTGGTCCAACAAAATATTAGACATTTTTTTGTGGTGGCAACTTTTTTTTGCCCAGGCAGTGTATATAATAGATGAAGAATACGTTTTTTTAAAAGATTAATAACATCAAGATACTCTTTATTGCATATTTATCTAAAAACTTTAATAAAAATTTTAATATATATTTAAAAAAATAAAAAAATATTATATTTCATCTGTCATGAAAGAAACATCTTGGTTGCCACAGCTTTCCTCTTCATACTCAACATAGTAATTTCCCCGCTGCCACCCTGATACATTGACTTCAGTACTGTCTGAAAAAACTGGAGCAAGTAAAGAGAGGCGACTCTGAATGTCAGAAAGCCAGACACAGCCGGGCAGCAAGCATTGGAATGGAGCAATGGCAGCTTCAATCCTTTTACCATGACAGGTCCACTTTAAAACTCGAAAAAGTACATTTGGATTGTGACTCTTTCTTCTACACTTTAATGAGCTCTTTTGGCTGTGTTTCCATATGCTGTATTCAATTCTTTATTATCTGCATTGCTGGCCATCTGTTCAGTATGTCTACATGTTACTTAAAAAAAAACCTCATCAACCCTCTATAAAAATCTCCCTATCCAACATGCAGTTCTAATGCTAATGCGAATCCAGATGACTGACATTTAATAAAGTCTTTCTGTCCTTAAATGGTGACCACTCGCCGTTTTTACTCCAGATTAATTATTAATTGTGGCAGCAAAATTCCGCATGTACTATTATCTTTGTGAACCTTTATGGATTCTTAACATTTTGTCTAACTGCTGAAAGTGAAGGATTCTTCAGGGATTGTTATAAACTATCAGTGTCTGCTATGTGGCTCTGATATATCATATTGGGTTTTTCTTTGTTCTATTTCCAGAGCCGTGCTTTAAGGAGCAGACTAGTAATAATTCAGAGAAAGGCGCTAATTATAAAGAGCAAGGAACAATTTGGGTGAACTTCTCCGTTATGCTGTCATGACAACTTACAGAAAAAATGTAAACATCTTCTTCCAAAGTGCACTTGAAATCAAAATCGACTTGACATCTCGCAATTCCCTTTGAAATTCCACAATGAATTCCGATTTGTCAAGACCGATAAATGGAATTAAAGAAAAAAAAAGACATCTGCCATGGCGGTGAAGGAAGGCTGAAGGAGATCTGGGTCGAGATACAGAATAGAACATCTTTTTGGTATAAAGAGAGTTGGCACTACAAACTGATTTATTGCTGTCTAAGAGAAGCGTCTCAGTCGTTTAATGTCCCGGCATCACAGCATATGTACAGTTACAGTGCTGTAAAGAATTAATAGGTGTATGTCATGGTACGTGCTATAAGCTAGGGTTGGTGAACAATAAAAATAAACTGGAGTAGTTAATCTTACCAGTTAGACTCTAAAGGTGGCCATACACAGGTCGATTTTTGTATGTGCGCGTTCGCAGTGATCTCAGATCGCATCCAGCCTTTCTTTCTTGATCCTGCTTAAAGAAAGCTTGGTTGAACGGGGAACCAACATGTTGGTAAATCCTGTTTGATCGCCATTGCCCAAAGTATTGAATGGGATCCATTGCACAAAGTGCTGCGCACCGATTCTCAATTCAATTGACAAAGCTCAAACGCAGCATGGTGACGTCATCACACTGCGCTTGAGGTTTCATAGATTGAAGGAAAATCGATCCGTGTATGCCCACCTTAAGTTTTATGCCTGGGTAGTTTCCAGAGATAACTTCTGCAGTTTGCAATGTTTGTAAAGCAATGTTCTTGTTTGCATTTGCAGTTCTATAGTGGCTGGGGTTCTAAGTAGTGTTGAGCGAGAATATTCGAAATTGGAATATATTCGATGAATATCCGTCATTCGAGAATTCGCAATATTTTCGCGAATGTGGGCGCAGATATTCTCAATAGCAGATATTCGTCATATTATGCTTCAACATTTTTTACCGGCATACATCGCGCATATGTGCATTGCGAATGGATATGCGCAATACGCACAGTGCTCGTACTGGCAGAGATCACAGAATGAGGAAGAGAAGCTGTAAAGCTGCATTGCGAATCTTTGCGAATCATTGCGCACGGGCATGCACAATGTAAGGCAATAGAATACAGACGAATCGAATTTTAGGAATTTCGAATATTTCTTTGTATATTTGTGAAATTACGAGAATTCGAATATACCATATGCTGCTCAACACTATTTCTAAGGCTAAATCTACATGGGCTGCTTTTCCGTCGGCTGGCATCCCATGTGCTTGCATACTTGTGCAGTGCACTTGGGGGGCCTCAAGTTAACACCCCTATTAAATCTTTTTCCCCAAAAACACCAGATGAATATCTCCTGTCATGTTTACGGGGTGCTCACGATTTGGCCATTGAACAGGTGGCCTGCAAACACCTGTGTAAACGAGCCCTTAGATCTGAGGTAAAAAACTTTAAAGGTACTGAAGGTTGTGTAGTTGGGCAGCTTATTTTCTTCATTCATTCTTCATTCTGGGTCTTATTTCAGGTTAGTTTAAAATTCTTTGGTGTTTCTTTAAGCTGGCCATACACCTTTAGATCTCTATGTCAGATTTCCTTTAGATCTACCAACAACTATGTAGTATAGGGTCCTCTGCGACAGAACACAGGCAGACTTGATTGTTTTGGTAATACAAAAGGAGATCTAAACAAAATCTGACAGATAAATCTGTAGAAGAGCTGCCGACAAACGGAGCCCTTCCGGCCCCGTGTCTTCGGCGTCATCTGTGACGCCGAAGGGGGCGGGGGG
>CM070036.1:109275191-109290625 GCA_036250615.1 Ptychadena robeensis
TAAAAATGTATATATATATATATATATATATATATATATATTTATTTATTTATTTTTTGTTTGTTTTTGTGAAAATTTTGAGAATGAATAAAGGATAAATATATTATTTATATTTATATTATTTCCTCTTACACAATCTTTCTTTTACATCAGTTTGAAGGAAAAATTGATCCATGTACTGTCACCTTTAGAGACTTAGAAGCTTGATAGCCTAGAAACCAGAGGAGGGCAAAAGAAGCTTTTAGGAGTATTCTACTAGTGTTGCCTAGGCCTAAATATATTCAAACGCAGGCATATCATGCTAAAAAACATTTTTTAATGACCAAATGACCATCCATAACAATATAAGGCATTACAAAATTAAGCTATAAGTTACAAAGCTTGATCAATGACACCACATGCAGCCATAGGCAAGTTTTACCTATTTAAGAATAACTGTTGTTTAACCTCCCTAGCGTTATGCCCAAAGCCAGTATGGGCGCAGTTTGATCGTGAATTCCAGGTATTTTAGTTTGAATAGCCCCACTGTGCTAAGTGCCCTAAAAATGGGTTTGTCATTTGGTGGTAGAGTTATTTAAATTGCTGCAGGGGAGTGATGTCCACAATAAAAAAATGTTAGCATGTAAGCCAAAATAGGAAGAATCTTTTTTTATATGGTAACTTTCAGTTAGTTTTATATATATTGTTTTCGTAATTAGATCCCTGACTCCTATACAGCTTTAAGGCATACCTGAGCATGTTTTTTAAAGGGGTTTTTAGTTTTTTTAGCTCTTTGCTTTGCTCTTTGACATGTCATATTGAATTTACAAATTTAATTACAGCAAATTCAACTATCCTTAGTCAGAAAAAAAGAAATAAATGCACTTGTAGCTCCTTATGAAATTTCTTAAAGCATTTTAAGATTTTGGTACTTTCTCAATGGACCATATTTACCATATTTTTCACTTTATATGAAGAACAAGACAAAAAAGAAAATATTCTGAACTGAAGGGTATACTAAAATGTTTATTAACAAATACAGGATAATATTTTAACAATAATGTTTCTTTGAATGAGACCTAGTGATAAGAGGCATAAGCAATATTCAAATATGCGATATTTAGCTAATAATTCTATTGATATTGGATTCAACATCGTGACCTTCAAAATAAATGGTCACATGTGGTATTTATTTTAGCATTGCGAATATAAATACACAATCCATGGCCATAGACATCCCAATGCACAATATCTTGAATATTTGAAATTGCGAATATCCGCCTACATATTTGCGAAATTTGCGAATTCTCGAATAGCTGATATTCTATCAATTCTGCAATTCTATCAATTCTGCAATTCAAATATTCGAGCTCAACACTAATGAGATGTTAAAAACATGATTAATTAATTATGTTAAAAACATGAGTGAATGACACACTATTATATTATATTATAGTTTAGACCTAGAAGCCCAACCATTTAAACGTCAAATCTCCCATTAAGTTGTAAGGTCAATAAAGAACCCTGAGACCTGTTGTTTTCCAGTACAGATGGTTGGAAGGATAATAACACATGCCAGTAGGGAATGCTGAGTCTGCCAAGATAGCAGCTTGAGGGCAGTATACAGACATAACTACGGACAAACACACATATATACAAACAAGACATAGAGTAGCTACAGACAAAAACAGTAAGATACAGAGACAGACACACAAATGCATACAGAAAGCCACACATATACAATCTAGTACCTTAATTTACCACCACATCTGTATTCTCTTTCACCTGGCATTCAACAATAGATGTTCTTTGTTCATTCTGATGTGCTGTGCGTGCTAGGAGGGTGGACTACATGCACTCAGGTAGAGGGGTCCGCTGACACCTGGAAGAGATTGTCTGTACCTCTCTCTTTGGGTTGTCAGCTCCACTCTGTTTAGACATGCTTAATATATGCTTTGTAGGATGTGCAGAGGGTTTCCCCCTGACTTGAAGAAAGGGGGGAAGAAGTGCGTCTTATAGAATGAATAGTATGATAAGGGCTTATGTTCACCACTCGACCTAACGCCTGATAAGACCTGCCGTCTGGAGTAAAATACAAGAGGCATTCACCAGGCAGCTTTCAGGCTTTCGCCTGTTTTTTAAAAGCCCCCTGAGTGCCTGAATCAGTGTACAAGCAAGCGAGTGCCTAGTCCCTTTCTGGGCTGCTGACAGTAAGGCACCAGTATAAATGAGCCCTTACAGGTGCAAGCAATCATTTAAGAGCTACTTTAAACTTTAAATTATCCTACTACAAAGCACATGCACATTATCTGGCATTTGAAATAACTGGATAAAATGTCATATTTCTAGTGTAAATAATAAAATTCATAATGAGTTCTTTATCTACACATTTCTCACAATGTATCTGGTACCTTACATCCTTAATGTACCATTTCCATGGGAACAAGAACAGTTAATTAAGTATGTTATTTGAATTAGGGGGGAAGCTTCAGATAATGTTTTAGTCTTTTTTTTTTATTGAACTTGGGGTTACAGTAGTGGGATAAAATATTATTATATAGAGTATTGTATTCTATATTGCAGTTTATTAATTCATTTCAAAGACTTTTATAAAGTCTCAGATTAGTCATGGTAGAATATTTTGAAAATATAGCTTATGGTTAGATATGCTTAAATAATTGGAAAAAGTTGACAAAATTCTTACTGCTTTAAAACGGCTACTATGTGGGTTTACACGTGTAGATTTTTTAATTCGACAAAGAACTAATGATTTTTTTGTTGATTGAATAAAAATCTAGAATGACCAATCGATAGATGAATTTTGTTTGACCTCGAACAAAAAATTGTTCGAAAGGTCATTGAACATTTTGGTAAATTTTTATCTGTCTTTGTAATTTCGAATGTATTTTGATTAGATATCGGGATGGATGAACAAATAATCTAATGTTACATTCGTTAAATTGACGAACGATGTTCGACAACGACATCAGACAAAATATCTAATTGGCAGTTGATTGAAGAATTAGAATAAGCAACATTTCCAATGGGAAAATTAATCTAAAGACAAATATCAAAGATAAGATTCAGGCTTCCATTTAATCTACAAGACACAAAACACATAAAGTGATGATAATTATATAATAAAAAGTTGATGAATGTATGTGTCAGGGCCAAGGGACCCCAGTGTGGTTTTTCATTGCAGGCAGATTGAATTTAACCTTTCTTGTTACCACAGCTGAATGCTTAAAGTGGTTTAAATCTAAAACTAAAAAAACACACATACATGAAATAGACACATTACTTACCTGTTTTCACTGATGGTGGCAGCATGTTGATTTACGGCAAGAGAAGCCACTTCCGGATTTATTCTTCTCTGAGCAGCCGGCAGCTGACAACAATCCATCCCCCCACTCCTACACAGACAGAGACTGACTGTGTAGGAGTGAGGGGGGGGGGCACCTTAGCCTCATCCATCTAGCTGCTAAGTGAAGGCTTCTCTGTCCCCTCTTCACAAAGTCTCACAGATGTGACGCTGATGTCACATCTGGGTGACTGAGCAACAGGGACTTATGGGAAAGAATTTCCAGTAACCCCTGCAGCTTGTTACGTCTTGCCTAAGCGAGATGTAACACAGTGGGAGGGGCTGTCTCTAAAAAGACACCCCTCCTGCTGTCAGAAATAGTTTTTTATTTTTTAGTCAGGTATCTCTGCAGTATTGGTTGAGCTGCAGCCAATACTGCAGAGTGACATAACAGGTGGTAGGTGGTGCTTTAAGGGCCCTTTCACACTACATGCATTTTTAAAGTAAAGCATTTCTGCATATATACAAAAACGCATGTGTTTTGCACATTACATCTGTGTTTGCATTTTGCATCAAAAAACGTATCCAGCAGGGAGTTAAAAAAACATGCGAAAACGCTGTGTTTTAATAAACTTAACGCATGTAGTGTGAATGGAACATTGTTTTTCTATGAGAGAACGCAGTACTTTAAAAACGCATGTGTTACAAAAAAGTGACGGAACACATATAGTGTGAAAGGGCCCTAAGAGTTCTTCAATCGAGGCCAGGTTTTCATGCCCACCTCCTGCTGTCATAGGGAGAACCAGAGTGCCTTCCTAGGTGATCCATTCCCCCTTTTAAATAATTGGTAGCTTTTTCTGCCCTATTCACACCTAGATTTTGCATAGGCCTGTGATAACGTATAGTTTACTGCAGGGAGTGATCTGTTTAGTTGTTTATTACACAACTGACCTGTGTTTTGTTCCTGACTATTCTCAGGCTGCTCTCTGCCCTGACCCTGCTTTGACCTAACTATGCCTTTTACCTGACCCATCTGATACCACATGTGGACTCTGATGCTAGCCCCTGACCCTGCTTGGACCTGTCTATGCTCTTGCCTCTGTGTATTCTTGTTTGTGAACTCATGGTCCTTTGCCAATCCCTGTTCTAGACATCATCATATGTGCACGTAAGACGTGGAAACATCACGTGGAGTCATATAATTCACATATGTAATAAAAAAAACCTATGTAATAAATAAATAAATAATGTTGCCCCCATGTATACAAAGAATTACAAAATACTCATAGAAAATGATTCTTAAATGATCATCACATATTAAATAGATTAGTTAGAAACAAGAAACCTGGTTTACATATATATATATATATATATAAAAGTGTTGAAAAAAATTGCATTCCGAAAACACAAAGGTCTTAGACAAAGAAATGAAAGTTTCTCAACTGTTTGATTAAAAAACATCATGCAGGATAAGACAGAGTACTACCTTTAGGGAATAAGCAATATTAAAGTTATATCTGTGCTACAGAAAGAAAGAAAAAGAAATATCCTAAACTGAGCTAATAATAGAAATGGACACTTCGATCCCAGAACATATTTTGTATTATGTTATTCCTTCTCTTTAACTTTTTCAACTCGGTCAGCTTGGTCAGAGAGGCTATCACACTCAATAACCAAGGGTAAGACTCTATATCAGGAGTTGGCAAACCTTTTGACTTGTGGGCCATAGTTTGCCCATGCCTGCTCTTGATGCCAGAGTGGGTAAAGCCAACCCCAAACTAAAGGCCCCCATACACGTGTCGGATTCGCACCGGATTCCGGCACGATCGATTCCGGGCGCGTGCACGCGAAACGATCGTGCCGGAATCGCATGCAGCCCACCTTGTCCGATCGATCAGGTCCGATCGTTCAGGGGCTCAGAATCGGATCTGACGGAGAACCAACATGTTGGTCTTTCTCATCCGATTCTGCCCGGATCAGGGGGAGTTGCCATTTGTGAGGTGGAATCGGAGGTGGAATCGCACACGGAATCGTGCTGGAATCCGTTCGGACAAGGTGGTATGCTGCGATGGATACTCTTAATTGGCCAATTGATCACACCTGCGATTCCCGGCAGAATCGCCGGAATCGATCGGATGATGAATCGATTGGACATGGAATCCGACACGTGTATGGCTAGCTTAAGAAAGCTTGGCCACTGAAATGGATAGGCAAAGATACTAGTCTGCTCACTCAACATCTAAGCCCAAGCTAATGTGCACATATACAATAGTGTTGAGCTCGAATATTCAAATGCCGAATATTTTTTGCGAATATCGGCAATTCGAGAATTCGCCAATATCTCGAATATGTCGGCGAATATTCGCAATTTCGAATATTCGCAATATGGGCATGTATCGCGAAAATAATATTCGCATTGCGAAAATAAACATAGCATGTGACCATTCATTTTAAAGATTTTTGCGATGCAAATATTATTTTCTCAATACATGGTCATACCGCGAATATTCGAATTTCCGAATATAGAAACGAATATTAGTAGAATTATTCGTGAAATATCACGAATTCGAATATTGACTATGCCGCTCATCACTAATATACAATGGCCATGGTTTGTTATTTAGTTATATCTACAAGGTAAAGCTGATAATAAAGTGTACTTCAGATACTTTGATTTTAGGAATAGAAACTGTTTTGTAGGTAGCTGTGCTATTATTTGTAGATGTAGATGTAATGTACCATTGTAGATGTAGATGTAATGCACCATCGATGGGTTGGCTTCAAGAAAAAAAGGCTAACATCAACACATCTTTCTGAGTTATGTACACAACTGTCATTTTGTGTATGGAGTGAGGAAGGGGAAGGACAAGTAGATGGCACCCCGCTGTGGTTGTAGGAAATGGCCATTAGTAGTGATGATCGCGAATATTCGTATTCCGAATATTAATCGCGAATATCGGCAATTCGGAAATTCGCGAAGATGGTGAATATATTGCCGAATATTCGCTATTCCGGATATTCTGTATTTTTTTTTTCCATTACACATGCCTCTCAATGCAAGTGGACGAATGGGAAGGCTGCAACAAGAGCTTAGCAACACTCCCTGCGACTATCAACAGTTTTAAAATCCAATATTGGGGTGATGCGAATATTCAGAATTTTGAGAAAATCTGCACTTTTGAAAATTTGAAAAGATGGCGTCCAAAATTCGCAATTTACAAATCAAACATATATTCGTGAAATTTGCAAAAAAACTGCCGATATTCGCAATTAGAACAAACCCGAATATTGCCGAATTCGAATATTTTCCGAATATTTTCCGAATGTTTTCCGAAAAATTTGTGGCATGCCGCGAATACGTATGTTGCCTATGCCGCTCATCACTAGTCATCAGCAGGTTGGTTGTTTAGCGATGCATCATGACCAATGAAACCTTTGAGACAATAGATATTCACTAGAAATTATAACAATTAATGTTCTTGGGTGGCAATCATCACAGGTACCAAATGTTTGAAAATGAAAATGTGTTTTCTATTTCAACGCCAATGAAGACAGGGCACTTGTCCAAATGTGGTACAATAAGATGAGAGGTAATCACAGGCAATACTGGTGCCACTTGCCCTCTACCTGCCTTTGGGTTCAGAGAGATTACATATATCTAGAGAGTGGATTTAGATTAGCTAGTTAAAATGCATAGGGCTCTATATCATTATTGGTGACATAAATGATTGTGGAAAACTACCTGTAATTTATCTGTTGTGTCGGTCTCATAGTCCTTGTCACACCGTAAAGGCTAATAAACAGAATTGTGCCATTCTCAGTGGGGTGAATAGATTAGATATTGGGTGAAGGATAGCTGTCACAGGCAGAGTACGTTTACTGCGTTCAGACTGGAAATCATTCCATGTGGGATACCTTGGGGAGCTGCAATGAGAGCTGCAATCTTTAATATCTTTTTAAAGTGTCATTACAAATGGTCTGTAAGGAAAATGTGTCATTTGCTCGATGACACAGTGATATGCAGCGGGGTTGGCATTTCCAAGGAAGTAAACAAAATGATTAATGACTCTAAAAGCAATGTCAATAACAACAGACTTTGCAAGGAATAAAATGGAAATAATTATCAGAAATCTTTATAGGGATATATTACGGCATATTTCAGAAAAATTATTGCATTGTTCATAAAGTGTACAGTAATAATTTGTAGCATTTGTGCTAAAAGGCACAGTTTCTTAAGGGCTGCTTTAAGTTTTATAAATATAATACTATAATCAGGGGTGCACATAACTTTTTGAGTGAGCTCCTTAGATGAGTACCAGGAGTTGGTGTTTGGTAATCACCCCATATGGAGGGTGGTCTATCTCACTGTCCTCTGCGTCAGCCTCCAGAATAGTAGATTCTGCTGCAGATGGACCTCCCTGTTCCTGATTGAGCCTCTGATTAGCTGTCTCCATCCACAGGTCACCAGCTCGGGGCAAATGTAACTCTAACAGTACAACACTGTTGAACCCCCAGATCTCATACCTCAGTAGTACAACCCTGAAATTATCAGACTTTGTAACTAACCCCTGAGACTACCTGCAGTCCAATATCATGCTTTCATAGTCATATTCCAGCTGTCACACAGTGCTTTCCTCTTGCCAGATTTTATCCTTACATATGCCTACTCTTACTTTCATCCCCCAGATCTCCAACACCCTTAGAAGTCCAACCTTTTTTTGCATGAATAATTTACCTTCTCAATTTCACACCCCTAACTGCAACCTTTCATAGTTATTCATGTTTCCCTGCAGTTATTCAAGTGACATAAGTTGTATAACATTTTGCTGTGGCCGCCCAGACACGGAGTGCCTCCAAGTTGTTGGTACGCATATGAGTTTTGTAACAATAATGCAGGTACGCAGAGCTAGTTTTTGGCCCCTTTTGAGTACCAGAGTACCACTTATGTGGACCCCTGACTATAATATAAAACTTCTCACTGTATAAAATAAGGCTTGTGTCTTAGGCCCCCCATACACCTTTAGATTTCTCTGTCTCTTTTTCTCATTTTCTCTGTCAGATTTCTTTTAGATCTCCTTTAGTTTTACCAAAACCATGTAATATGAGGGACTTTATATCAAGTCTACCTGTGTTCAATCACAGAGGATCCAGCACTACATAGTTGTGGGTAGATCTAAAGAATATCTGACAGAGAGATCTAAAGGTGTATGGCCAGCTTTAGTGCCAATGCATGACCACAAGCTGCTGAAAGACTATTCAGCCACTAGTGGTTGCGCATTTTCTCTCCGTTCTAACACTGAGCTTAGCCAGGGTAGAAAGAGATGCTGTCAGAGAGCAGATCCTCCCATTGGCAGATTTTTCCTTTGCTACTGCTGTGAGCTTGGCTAACATACAAACAGCAGAGGCACAGGGAAGAGTCGCCCTTATACAGATCTTTCCTCTGCCGTGTGTATGTGAGAAAGGTTGAAGATGCCCAGCTTACATACAAACGCTCAACTGATTATCCCAAATAGAGATGCCAAAACTGTTCGCCTGGCAGTTGGTTTGTCCCGAACATTGCATGTTCAAATACATACAAATCCCAAATCTAAACACCAAAGAAAACAGTTTAACTATTGTGGATAACCAGTCATCAGATGTAGTGCTAATACTTTATGTTTTACTTGCTTAACTTTATCTGTGGAGGCAGCCATGATTGTAATTATAGGCTACTCTCTTGATATGGACTATAAACACATTTTCCTGATGAGTCATGGCAATAAACTCGTACACGTAGTTTTATTTGTGCTAGAAAAGGCAAATTATGGAAAGGCAAATATATACTTTTCTGTTTTCTCTCGTTATCTTTACATGAGGAGAGGGAGAATTTATATTTTACAAGTAACAAACTGTAAAAAAGGGAACATTGTTGATGCTTTCAGTTCAGCACAAAGGAAGCACAATACTACATAGTTGATCAACAGGCATTTTCTGTACTTGCTAAAAATATTTTATATAAATACACAGTATATATCCACCAAGGTTGGATTGTTGCTTTTTTTGGGGTGGGGGGTTAAATATACTTATGGTCTGGACATACAAATGGTTACGATACAAATAAACCTGCAAAGAGATCTGGTATTATTGTCTGTTACTGTGTTTAAACCAAGACAGTGATGTAGCCATGTGGCCAAAAATCACCAGAGACGGCCTTCTGGACATTGTAGAATGAAATAATCCCACACTGTCACATAAAGCTGTGTAGTTATTTAATTTTTTTAGTCATTGCTTGAAATTTTATAAAATGTAAGCCCTATCATGCCACTTATTATAAATATTAACATTGCTGCCCATGTCAAATTCACCTAGACTTTTACATTTGCCCACTTTTCCAATAACTATATATATTTTTTATTATTATTTAACTATTATATTTGTTGAATGCGTATATAATTAAACTATTAATGTTATCTACCTTACGTGTATTAAGATTTAAACATGAAGCAGAATAGTGCATGCTTAGCTTCAGTAGGGTGCAGCCAGAGCCGTTTCTCCTGCTATGTGAACTATGTGGGCGCATAGGGCCCTGGGAATCCCGGGGGTTCCTGGCGACCACCATGCGCATATTCACAGACGCCGTGTGCAGATAATCGTGCCCTCCTAAATGTTAGAAAGGGTCCTGGGTGCAGCAGAGTGTCTATTTGGCTTATCGCTAATGCCTGGAGCAGGCAAACAGTTATCTTGTTCCGTCTATTCCTCCCAAGGTGTCCCAGCCTAAACAAGATGTGGAGCTAAAATAAGAAATGCCTGCAGCAGTATGGCTCCAGAGTGTTTCCACATGTAGTTTGAGTAGGGATTAGAGATGGTTGAATTTTTGGACCTGATGACTTTGTAAGCTGATTGCACACCCTCTGAAATCGTATCATCATCAAAATTGCTGGAGGCATAGAAAAGGGTTGTGGGAACATAAAAAAAAAAATAATAAAAAAAAGTTCAAAATCAAAGTCGATTCGATTTTTTTGTAGTATACCCCAAACCTTCTCTACATCTTTAGCAAGTTTGGTGAGGATACCAAACTTAGGGGCTTTGCAATTCGACCATCTCTCATAGGGATATCAGATCCAAGTCCACTTATCATATTGCAAAAAGAGACAGTTTGGAAAATTATCCTCTTTACTATAAGTTTTGAGCAGGGCTTTTTTTTTCAGGGAAAAGGTGGTGGAACTTATCAAGCCTCCACCAGCCCCTGGACCAGGACTCTGACGGGCTGTGGAGCACATAGACTTTACCTGCTCGGCGGATGCTGTGTTCAGACATCTGCCGATGCAGAGGTTCAATGTACTCCACTACATTGTGCTCAGCCCTGCATCAGCGGAATGACTCAGTGCTGTGAGAACACAGCATCTGCTGAGCAGGTAAGTGAATGTGCTCCATCAGGACCTCCCGCCAAGCAATACGCTTAGCGGAGGGGTCCCGATGGAAGTGGAAACCCCCCCCCCCCTCTGCCTATCGCCGTTGAGCATTGCAACAAAATCTCTGTGTCCAACACAGGAATTTTAGTGGACATGGAGCTAGGGCTTTACATATGCCTACTCCCTGACTTTCAACCCCCAGATGCTCCGACACCCTTTTTTGGATTAGTAATTTACAATTTGATGCCACTATCTGCAACCTTTTATAGCTATTAATGTTTCCCTGCGGTTATCCAAGTGACAGAAATTGTATGCGTTTAACAATAACAACTAAATCTAAAAAATGAGACTACATCCAATCAATATTTGATAAGGGGGTTTTAGTAAGAAGAATTGTGCTCAGGGACCTGAAAATTTGCATGGATGTATTCTCAGGGGGGTTAACTGGTAACCCTCAAAATGTCAAGGTTCTACCATGCAGGGGTTCAAAGATCTATGTGTTCAAAATAAAATAAGTGAAAGCATGTATGCAGCAGAGAAGTGCTTTATGCTCATGGGGAAGCAATATTTCATAGCTGTATTTTAGCTGAAATGTAACTTAAGTGTTGTAGCTAGAGTAGTGAAACTCGGGGTGTAAGTAGTAGTAGAGGAGCATTACTGACCCTGAACGTTTCATGATTATACTATGGTTTTCGTGCTATGAATGTTCAAAGTTACACTGTCACACAGGTTTATTTAGCTTAGTTTCTACAGCACTAGAGAGAAGAGAGGGTGTGTCCTGTTCTGCATTTTGATTGGCTGGGGATGATGTATCTGCGGGAGGAGCTACAGTAAGCATAATCTGTTGGAGAAGCACAGAATCTGCTGCCTGTCACACTAACATCGGGGAGGAGGAGAAGGGGGGAGAATAATAGGTGGTGGAACGCCGCTCTGGTGCGTTCCGCCAGAAAAAAAAAACCTGGTTTTGAGCACCTAAGTGATCTATACCTTATCTTTAGTTAAGGCAAATCACTGGATTAAATAAGCAACATTATTCCTCTTACCTTTGTGCAAGATGATACACATTAAAGCTAGTGTGTCTGTGGAACTAGCGTTACTGTGAGTGTCCTGTTTTAAGCTAGCCTTACACGTGTCGATTCCTGAGCGATCGATCAACCATCCGATCGATTCCGGTGTAGCCACAGGCGTCGATCGATCGCCCAATCAAGTCTGTGCCTACCACCTTAGGCCACCGATTCCTGGACAATTCTGTGCCCGATCGATCACTTCACAAATGTCAACTCGCGCCCGGTGATCGATCGGCCAGGAATCGTGTGGAAAATCGACCCGTGTATGGCTACCTTTAGCTATTGAACCTGTCATACCACCATCATTAGATGTATACCCATAATTACCAGAAAACAACATCTTTAAAGACATGGTGCTTTCTATCTATTATTTTCTGTATGCAGTTATCTTTGTATCTACTGTATCTGTCCATGTATCCATACATCTGTCTTTGCATCTGTATAGTTCTATTGAGAGAGTAAGAATAGCTTTCAAGAGAAAAGTAGCACTTCACATTTCTTGGTAATGTGTATCATCAATTATCTGTGCAGCATCCAATATGTTATATTTTTATTCCACTTAATCATTTCTGAGAAAAAGAACCTGAAGAAATTGGATGTGTTCCGTCTTGACCCTGATAGTTGGATTCATTATTATGACATCAAGAAAGGTCACTGGACACTTAATGTCTAATTTCATAACAAAGAGAGGAAGAGACTTTATACAGATACATTATTGATTCTAAATATAATTCAATAAATATATGTGTACATTGCATAAATAAATTGCTTATTAAACCAATTGCTTAAATCTGTTTTTTCCTTTTCTCTGTCAGTGAACCATATATCTCTCAATACAGGTTTGGGAGGCTAAAACAAACAAAAAAATCTACATCCCTACATTTTTATAAGAAGATTTATTATGGTTATGTCATATTCTTCTTTTGGGGCTTCCAAAGGGGACATCAGCCTGCAGATCGTGGTGACTTGAGGAAAACCAAGCTGGATCATAAGATATTTTGTCTTTACAGCAAGGGTTTTATATGAAAAGATCTGTACATAGTAGCAGACAATGATTTTTTAAAACATGTAAAGAAATATTGACTGGCTTACATAGAATAAACTTGAAGTAAAAAAAATTAAGGCCAGTGCATCACCCACTGGAATAATGTCTGCAAGCCTCTATCTGGTCTATTAGAGTTATACAAAAGATTGACCACAGTAGGGTAAAATACCACATATCACAGGTATAATAAATAGATACAGGCCCAAGTGCAACATTAAAGTGGAACTAAAGCCTGCTTAGTAAGAAATGCTGAGAGAGAGGCTTTTTCATGGCAGAAGAGACTGTAAAGTGTTTGATGTCAAAGATGTCTCTAACAGCTTGTTAGCACATCTTCCAATACTGTACACTGAGCGGCTGCACTTACGCTTTTTGTTATGCCGGGTCACTCTCTATACCTATTTCCAATGGCTTCCCAAAGTAAATAGTTGTTTACATAAACAGATAATGATGGGGTGACAAAATGGCAGGGCTCTGTAAACCTCACTTACCAATCATGTAATCAGTCCATCTACCCTTTACCTTGAAAGTAATATATAGTGGTTTGTGCTTGTGTTCTGTACCATAGACAGGACTTTTTAACCTCCCTAGCGCACTGCTGAGGTCCAAATGTCCCTACAAGGGTCTAGTAGACATCCTAAATATAACAATGTTTGAAACAAACAATTATGTAAAAAAAGTTATAAATAACATTTATCATTTAATTGATAAAATCTCTAAAATACTTATTTTGTATGATAGATTTTAAAACAGTATGTATTTATATTTATATTTTTTATATTCATAATTCATTTTTTATTGAATTGGAAATGTGTTGCTTTTTTTTTACTTTGAATTGTATTGGATACAGTTATCACTGTGATGAACACAAAAGGGGAGAAAAAGTTAACTGTAAAGGGAACATCTAGGAATCACACTGGGAACAGTCTTCTCCATAGAAAACTGTTCTGGTGTGATTTACATTTGAATCTCCCGCAACATCACGTCACGGGAGGGGGGGGGGTGGGTGAGTGAGGGGTCCGTTCTCCTCCTGCAGCTTCTCCTTTAGATCAAAGCCACCATAGCAGTGCAGAATGGTAAATCTGCGCTGCCGGGGCAGCCATCAGGAATGGCAGGGGGATAAAGATGTTTAAGGTGATAATAAACAAAATGCGCACAAATGTTATGTATCATATCCAGCTCTCTGTCCTTCCCATTGTTCAACAGTATTTGTTTTCACCCATCAATAGCTCAAGTTTACAGACTCAGATTAATGCTAGATAAGTTACACTGATTTCAGTGACAATAATCCTTCTGAAATAAAAACTACTTGTGCTTATCCCTCTCAACAGAGAACGACAGACAGACCTGAAGTCAAAAAGACCTAGGTGTAGAGACTACATGACTAGGTTAAGTAGGAGCTGGCATACTAAGGGTTACTAAATGTTGCATCAAAGTCCTTAATCACTGTTTGAGAAATGGAACCAATATTTTTGCTTTCCTGGAAGTTTATTAACATATGTGGCTAACAACACAATTGGCTACATAGATAAAAGTAAAATCCAATTCTATTTTCCAAGCATTCACATATGAATCAGGTTCTGAGGTTTCAATGTTAAAGGATACATGTTGAAATGGGAAGGTGAATTTGTGTTCTTGCATCATAGAGGGGGTTGATCCAGGTGAAGGTTTGAGAAATACACATCAGTTAAAGCAGTGGTTTCCAAACTTTCCTTGCAGGGCCCCCCTTTTCTTTTTAGGAACATTATTGAGCCCCCCTCCCTATTCAAACACAGGTTAAGAATGAGGGCCAGCACCCCCTTGGAATATCTTTACGCCCCCCAGGGGGGCCCGCCCTCCACAACCACACTCAGTTAAAGCAACTTAAATCCCTCCCACCATAACATAATATAGTTAGCTGTAGCTATTAGTTTTCAAAACACATAAGCTACTAGCAAAGCTATGTAAAGCACACTGCAGCTAACTGTCTTCTGCTTTAGGGGCGGTTCAATGAAGATAAGACCCAAAAAATAAGATGTCATGACTGCAAGCAGCATTGCTTTGGTATCAAAAACAAGCATGTTGGTTCAGTTGTACTGAGAATTTTCTATTATATATTCAGTATTGATCAAATCCATCTATATGAAGTATTGATCCCAAGTCTTAAGGCTGCCATACACAGCACGGATTCGTGCCGGATTCCGGCGCGATGGATTCCGGGCGCGTGCACGCGGATCCATCGTGCCGGAATCCTCTGCAGCCCACCTTGCCTGTCCGACCGCATCCGATGGATCGGGGGCACAGAATCGGATCCGAGGAAGAACCAACCTGTTGGTCTTTTCGGGTCCGATTCTGCTCTGATCAGGGGGCGTTGCGGTCAGGGAGCCGATCCATCGGACACGGATCCGGCCGTGCAAGGTGGGCTGCCACGATCGGATTCCCTAATTGGCTGATTGTTCTAATCTGTGGATGCCGGCGGAATCGCCGGAATCCATCGGTGCTGAATCGATCAGCCAGGGAATCCGTGCAGTGTATGGGGGCCTTTAGGGTCATATTGAGTGTTTTTAACCAGAAAGGACATGGGGCAGCTTTCACTGGGAATAAGGAGTACTAATCAAAGTATACAGGGAGTGCAGAATTATTAGGCAAGTGGTATTTTTGAGGAATAATTTTAT
>CM070036.1:109296108-109306167 GCA_036250615.1 Ptychadena robeensis
CGGATTTATTGTGTGAAAAAAAAAATTTCTTGGGAGTTTTGCCTTGGATCCCCCTTTGTCCAGGTGTTTGACCCCTTGAAACAACTTTTACCAACACTATTGTGGCCAGAAAGGGTCCCTTTGTTTTTTAAAATTTGCATCCCCATTGAGGTCAATGGCGGGTTCGCGTGTTCGCAAACTTTTACGGAAGTTCGCGTTTGCTGTTCGCGAACATCAAATTCCGGGTTCGCGACATCACTATTTGTCAGCTCAAAAGGCTCCCACTTTTTTTTAGACTGTTCACTATCTTTCTTTATATAGCTCTATATTTGCCATATTTATTAGGTAGAGATCAGCTCTAATGCCAATATAGAGATTGCCAGGAAGTTCAGAAATCAGTGGTATTTGTTCCAGATACCCAGTTATCACTGAAACTGGTGATCAGAGGTCTATGTAGATTGCAGCTTGACAAACTAGTGATTATTATACTTTGTTTGTTTGTTTGTTTGTTTGTATGAAAGTGTCAATAGGATTTGCAAAAATCTGTTATCTGCTTGACACTTTGTTCTAAATAGGTAGGTATGTATAATGTTATTTTTTAATTCTATTTCATTTATTCCTTTCAAATGTTATTACCATAGAAAGTGAAGCAAAAAAAAGTTTTAAACTATGACATTTTATACAGATTTTTTTACCAAGATTATGAATGTCCTGGGGAACCTTTGGGCACTGGTATTCAGTGGTGGATGTAGCCATACAGAATTCATAGAAGAGGCTTCTAATGTGAATAGAACCTAAGCCTACATTCTAAATACACAGAACACATATTTATTAATAGCGGTTGATGAAGATTACCATTTTGGCTTATCTGTGATTTGCATCACTAGGACCTACATATTGGCACAAACACTGTGCATCAGTCCATGTATTTGACAGTTTACAACTATTAGGCTGGTCAAACCCGGGCCTTTGCTCAAACAGTGGGCACTTTGGGCAATGTCAGATAATTAACTGAGCCCCCTTAGCTGACAGCAGGTACATGGAGCTGTAGCTCAGGCAGGGCTCAGCTATGGGTAAGCATTTTAGCTTACCAATACTGCAAGCATTTGTCATATTATCATATATCAATTGTATTTCAAGTCTTTGGCTGCTTGGTCTAGTCAAGTCTTCAAAATTCCAACATTAGCCTGTGCTAAGCCAGGTTTCTACAACCTTCGGCCTTCATCCTGCTAAATCTTTTCGAGCATCAGTCTGAGATCATATATGTTTTTGCTATAATACTCCTCCTTTGATATGTTTCCCTTATCTTCTTGTACCATGCCAAGTCTTTGCCAACATTAGTCCATGTTCAGCCAAGTCTTTACCAGCTTAATTCTTAGAATTAATGTATCTCCAGTTAAGTATTACCCAGCATCAGCTTGTCTCTGGTACCTTTTCATCTTTAAAGCATAACACCATTAGTGTTGAGCATGAATATTCAAATGCCAAATTTTTATTGCGAAAATCGTCACTTCGAGAATTCGCGCAGATCTTCCATATAGTGCCATATATTTGGAATCACAAATATTGGCGGTTCTATGGCAGTACAATGCATTGCGCACACAATATTTGCATGTACAAGAGCTGATATTCACAGTCGTCATGTTTTCCACTGCAGCTGCAATTTCATTCTAGGTCACTAGATTTTGCAGTCACAAAACAAATTGCAATAAATTGCTTTACAAGTGCCAATGCTACCAAACTATAATGACAGGAAATCTGGAATTTGCTAATTTACTTAAATATTTGGAGAATATTGCCTATGCAGCTCATGCTGCTTTTCTCTTACACACCCCCTAACAAATGATCTTCTGAAGTTCTGTTCCTTCATACTATGGCTGTGTCAGTGTTTGAAAAGGATTCTGGGGGGCAGATGGCTAGATATAGTTGTGCCAACATAATGCCAGCTGAGGCTCGTATTAGAAAAAAAAGCCATTCCTGACCAGAAAATACAGAGGGATCTCCATTCAATCATGTAGAGAGGTTGTCCACTTCTAGAACACATAATGGATAGGCTCTGTATAAGAATGAATAGAGAGTGAAAACTGTGCCCAGACAAAAGGCAATGCAGCTCCCAGCAGCTGCACAATACAGGACTCCATGGAACATGAACAGGTAAGTAAAAGGTTCAGGGTGGAGAGCAACATTTCAAAGCATAACCATATCAACCATATTACAGTCACCATTTGAGGCTAATGTTTGATTTTTCTTGATGCAAACAGCTGCTTCTTAGTAGGCATTAAATAATTCCCTATATACTTATTGTCATTAAAGCCCTGTCATAACCAATACCTCGGCTGTAGCAGTATGAAACATCTAAAATATTTAAGAGAACTCTGTATGAAAAAAGAATGCAACAAATTCGTTTATTAAGCAATCACAAAGAATTAAGGGTTGATTTCAGAAGTTTTCACGTTCAATATAATTTTAATGCTGACATGAAAGAAGTCTTAAATTACCCACTAAGCTAAGTAAAATGGAAAAGCCTCCACTAAAGAGGAAAACAAATCATACAACTGAACCAAGAAGGTAAGAGAAATTCATAACACACATTTCATTTACGTCAAATACAGTGCATTTTTTTGTAAAGATACGTGATAGAAATGAGAAATAATGCTGTGTTTGCAAAACTTGAAGAGTTTGAAGAAACAAATCCGATTTTACCACTTAAAGTGGATATATACATAAAATCTAAAAAATATAAAGTTAAAATTTTAGGTTTGAAGAACCTCTGAACTGGCACAATGGTGGTGAAGCGCTCCACAATCCTAATCCTAATTGTGGCCCCTGGGAGCACCATATAATGGTTTCATGGGAAAATCATCTGTGTAGTTTTCAATACAGAGCCATGGTCAGGCACTTTCCCAGATGTAACTGTTCTGAGAGATGTCGGCTCTTCCTGCATCATCAGAGAGAGGTAGGCTTCCAAGGGGTTGCACATTACAGGCAAGATGTTTTTTGTTTGCACTCTGCCCCATCGGCATTTCTAGTGCACTGCTGATCATAAGAAGTACAGAAGTGGCTGGTAGGTCCACTTTAAACAAAATGGCAATAATGTTTTGACAAAAAAAAATGTAATCAATATTTAGTGGAATAACCCCAATTTGCAGTCAAAGCTTTGAAGGTTTTAATATGCCCTCCGCAAGTTTTATGGTCAGCCAATATCATACCACTAATTTTTGCTGAGAAATCATATAGCTCAACTCTTCTTGATGGTTTGTGACCATCCATCTTGATGTAATTCCAGAAGTTTTCAACAGAGTCTAAGGGTCCCCATACACCTTTAGATTTCTCTGTCAGATTTCCTTTTGTTTTACCAAAATCATGTAATATAAGGGACTCTCTAAACCATCAAGTCTACCTGTGTCTAATTCGTAGAAACTGAACTCATCAGAAAAGATGACCTTACTTTGATCTTCGATCTACTTGCCAGTTCCTGTGGTATGTAGCAAACCTCGGCCTGACTCTTTGTTCTAGTGTTGCATGACTTTTATAGAACCTGTTTAGAACTGTTCTTGCCATGCAATTTACCTCGGTTTGCTATTGCGTTTTAAACATTGATAAAGGTTGTGGTCTTTTTCCACCATCTTCCCAGTTGTAGATTTGTTGTCCTCAGTACTGGTTGCTTCACTTCTTGTGTATGGCAGTGATGAGTGGCATAGGCAATATTCCAATTTGCTATATTTTGCAAATAATTTTACTAATATTCAATTTGATATTCACGAATATTTGCAATTCGAGTGTATGGCCATACATTGTGAAAATATTCGCAATTATATTTGCATTACCTTCAAAATGAATGGTGACATGGTATTTATTTTCGCATTGCAAATATAAAATAGCAATGCATGGCAATAAGCTTCCCAATGCATAATTTCGTTAATATTCAGAATTGCGAATATACGCCACCATATTTGCGAATTTTGGGAATTTTTGAGTAGACGATATTCGTCAAATATATTCACAATTCAAATACTCAAGCTCAACACTAGTGTATGGCTGTCTTTGAAATTTTACAAATAAAAGCAACCTAGCACTTACTATATCCTTGTGCCAGCAAAGCCAGGGTTTCATCTTTGTTTCCCCCCCACTAAAAACACCTGTTCATCTGGTCTGGCATGATCAATAGTTATTTTTCAATTTCCATTTACCTATGACATATATACAATATATTTTGCCATCCTGCCATCCAGGTGATCACAGCGCAAGATGACTCCCAGTGCAAGGTGGCTCAGGTGGTTATCAGTCTGGCCATGCAGTGCAGAATCTTAGGTTTGAATAAGTGGTTTTCTTTCACTTTTCCTTATTAGTACTAATAATTACTTCATAAAACAGAATGAGGTGCGTTTGACTAACAGGCATTGGCATAGCATAGATGTAATACTCATAAAGATGCTTAAAATAAAGTGCAATGGTCTCTAATTTTTCTCCAGAGCTCACTTTCTTTGTTAATCTTATCATCTTTCTCAGTCATATTATCTTTTCCTTTCCCAGCAGGGTCTCCCGCTGCAAATCACTGAATTCTAATAGCCAATGATAGTGGCATGACCTCTTAATTTTAGCCCATTCCTAATTAGTACAGTGAAGTTACATGCTGCTGAAGTCACTGATTGAATTACGTTAATAATTCTAATGTGTTCTAAGCTTAAAATTAAATAACTAAATAATTCAGCTTTGCGTGGACATTATCATGCATTATTACTATTGTCGCTTTGTGGCCTGTAAAGGCTCCCCTACACGGGTCGATCTTTCACTCGATTTTTGCCTGATCGATCACAGCGCGTGTTCACCCTGAATGATCAACCAAACAAAATTGACTGTGTCGATCGTTTGGCAATCGAAGTACGTTGGTGGACCCATATTTGGTGACCCATGATCAAAGGATTTTGTGGAATCGGGCATTTTGGCGATCGGCTCCTGTCATAATCGACCACAAATCTGATTCCCTATCCAATGATTGGATAGGAAATGGATTGATGACAAATCAAGGCATCTATGGCTACCTTAAGACATTGCATTCACATCTGCCTGTTTTGCATTTGTTATTAAAGTTACTTATGTATTTCCTACAGGTTCTCCCCACAGCTTTATGCTTGGGAAATATTTAAGGATATTTAGGATATGTGACAGGTTCTTTTTAAAGTGGCCTAATTCTGATGTTTTTCTGCCTACTAGATAAATCTATGTGAGAAAAGACAATTGAAAATAACCAAACCAGGTGAAAAATTACTATAATTCTCCCGATGGTAGGAAAGAAGATAGTATAGATCAGTGATGGCGCACCTATGGCATGGGTGCCAGAGGTGGCACTCTAAGCCCTCTCTGTGGGCACCCAACCTGGCAGCCAACATAGAGGCTGATGGAGGTAAGAACTGCAACCCATTGCCTCTCAATGATATCAGTTTTCATCCCCTCTCTTCTGATTGCACATCACTCAACTAGCACTGCCAGCCAATCAAAAGCCCAGGGAGGGACAAGCAGTAAGCCGAGAAAAAGGTATGTGTGTGGGTATGTAATGGATGTGTAAGCGAAAGTGTTTGTAATGTGTGTGAGTGAGTAGAAGACAGAATAATAAGAGAAGACAGAAGACAGGTTAGAAGTTGTATTTGTACAACAACTAGAAAAGGCAGTAGGGCATGCTGGGCAGTGTAGTTCTTTAGCAACTGCAGAATGTAATGCTTGCAGTTGTAGTTTCTTTACACAGCAAGTTGGTTATTTGCCTTTTATGCTATATCAGCAGCAGCTAAGGATAAGCTAAGGAAGCTTGTAACTGCACTGATCCCCTATGAACGACAACTGAACCCCCGAGGATTTGTATGTGTGTAATTCAGGTTAAATTGCCAAGTCAGCACTTTGAGATAAATAAGTGGGTTTTGTGTTACAGTTTGGGCACTCAGTCTCTAAAAGGTTCACCATTATTGGTATAGATACATTGCATACATATGTAGAATTATATTTATTGAAAAGGATCCCTTCTATTAAAAAGGCCTACCTGGCAGACTGTCTGTCTTTAATGCAGATCCCTATTTAAAGCCAGTTTAGGGGTTCAAGACTACTGAAACTATAGGATCAATATGACAGCTAATTCAGGTATCTTCCATATATCGCCCCCATAGGTTTTATCTTTATTTGTATATAGAGTTAAAATTGCGCATTTCCGATATGTTCACATGCCCTATATTAACCCTTGATGCGCTTCATTGGAAACCAATGCAATAAACAGGATGAAAAAAAAACAACTCAGCACTGAACACACACACACACATATACATATATATATATATATATTACCACATCCTTAGCATGGCACCCTGTACAAATGTTAGAATTATTGCCTGCGGCTAAGAAAAAACGAAAGTTGGGGGAGCTGGAGATTTGTAAATGTTGGCACCCTGAGAACTGCTGGAGGTAAATTTTGCCAGAAAGATTTACAGCTCCTACAACTCATTACATGTATAATGGAGTCTTGGGGATCCTAAATTTTAAAATACAAAAGGAATCTGCAACTATTATCTTTTGTAACATATCAAACATATACAGCAAGAGAGGACTGCTTGAAGGGACTAGAGATTAAAAATTGTGCTACAACCCAACAGGAAAATGAGTTAGTGTGGTTTCTTTTTCCTCTTTTATACTGAAATGATAATGATATTATGTTATACTGTTATCTTGCATAAAGGTAGAAGTTTGTGGAATTCTATTTATTCTATGTACTTACCGTATTTTTCGGACCATAAGACGCACTTTTTCACCCCCAAAATTGGGGGCAAAAAGTGTCTGCGTCTTATGGTCCGAATGTGCGACCCCCGGGGCCACTCGGCCGCTGGTGGTTGCATCTTGGCTGCCCGCCAACTCCCCCGGCACGGAGATTAGTCGGGGGAGCTGGAGGGAATGTCAGTTGAGAGATGCCGGCTGGTGCCGGCTCTCTCAGCTGTTCTGTAAAATTCTGTCAGAAAAGCTAGAGAAAGGGAGAAATGGAGTGTCATCTTTCCCTCTCTCAGTGTCAGTCGCAATAACTCGGCACTTCCCACTGACACACGGGCAGAATCACAGCTGAGCTGTTTAGAGCCGAGGAGAGGACAAATGCTGCAGCATCGTGCCCCCCTCCCTCCTGCTCCCAAGTGATCAGTGTAAAGACATGCTGAGTCACTGCTGCTAGTGACCCCTGCTGGCTGAAAAGAATATTGCCTTCCAAATCCACTGCATTAAGTCAATTGATGTGAAAACTTAATAAATATTTTTTTTGGGGATTTCCTGCCCTAAAAACTGTGTGCGTCTTATGGTCCGGTGCGTCTTATGGTCCGATGCGTCTTATAGTCCGAAAAATACAGTAATTGTTTTTTACTAATACATTAAATAATAAAGCAGAACTCAAACATCTAAATACACTACTGGAATATGAACTTTCTTGTCTGACAAATTAAATGTAATTCTGTCTGGCCAATTTGGTAATTAATATACATAAGCCTCTACTGAGAAGATGGGTGACAGTATTTTCTTTGCTAAAAACATTGTCATGGAGTAATAGGAGCCACATTCCTGCTCTAGTAGTAGTATTGGCTTGTGTTTACCAGGTTAGAGGATATCCCCATGTGTTTGGGCCTGGGACTGGCTATTCCAAACTGTAATGGGGTAAGGTAACATTGTAACTAGAACTGAGAAGATCCACCCTATTAGAACAGCATAGTAAGCGTATGTTTGAAAGAGAAATATTTAAGTAACACAGACCATTTAATATATGTTGCTAGCAGTGGACAGAAGAAATGTTCACTTTGCCTTCAATAGTGACCCTTTAACATTTTCTAAAAAAATATATATAAATAGAACATAATTATACAATAGAATATAGATATTCTTACTTTTTGGTGAGCCTTGTATATAAGAGGTCTTTGTAGGACATCTACTGAGCCATGTATTACAGGTCACCAAGAAGAGCTAAAGTGGGCCCCTGTGTGTGATGAGTTTCCAGGTTCCCAGTCCAATTTACTCCCTTAAAACATAAAAAACACGAAGGGAAGATTTTTCCCCATACACAAGGATGGGGACCAGGGGACTTTAGGGGCCAGCTCTATGGGTATCCTCAATAGTTGGGGATAATTCAAGTATATAAAGTGTACAAAACAGTATCCTTGTGTATCCTTGTGTATGGGGAAAAATCTTCCCTTCGTGTTTTTCATGTAATTTTGGAATGCTGGCTAGCTCGCTAGCATGGGATATCTCTGACTACCCCCCCCCCCCCCCCGTTCCCTTAAAACATAGTCAGAGGATGCCATGAGAACCCCAACTACCCATGGGGACATCCAGTCAACCTCAACATCTAGCTTATCCCAATGTGCCATTTCCTCACATAAACATCCCAGTTTATCCCATCCAGTCACACACAAGAAAGAGTTATTCCCCACCAATGTAAAAACAATTCAACAGGTTTTCATAATTTGTAGGTTGCTTTTTTAAAATCATGTGATCCAATATCTTCCAACACTATGCAGAGAGTGCGATACATAGAACAGTTTCAAAGGATCCCAATATAACTTACAACAGGTGAAAATAAGAAATGGACTAGTTTAACATCCCTTATGCCATCCTGACGCACAATGGGTCTTCTGATTCACCCCAGGCTGGTGAAGCCCAGCGTAATTTTTGTGTTTTCCTTAAAGTTCTATACTAGAAGTGGGATAGCTTTCCTTTTTTTCAACCTGTCTTGTGAAAGCTCCCCCCCCCATGAATGACCTCACTTCCTCCTCATCAGGAGAAAGGCAGTACTGCGTTTAGAGAGTCACCATACAAGCATTACAAGCTACTGATTGGACAATGAAGAGACAGCTTTAAATACATTTTATTCTGTGAAAATTCACAAATACCTAATTTTCAATCCAAAACAAAGAAAATATCCATTTATAACCAGTGTATTACTAACTCTTGTATTTGATGATATTTCTGTCCATATTATGAACAAGCTTCTGCTTGTCTACTGTAACTGGTAGTCAGTAATTTTGTGAAACTTTCCCAAGTTAAAGATGCAATGTCAGTTCAAGGCTTTCTTCAATTTCTTCTGACTTTTATTACCCCTAATAGGATAGTATAAGCTGTTGTCTACATTTCTGAAACGACAGCTACAGGCCGCTGAAGTGGAGGGACGCTTGGAGAGTTTTTGTCAATAGTGTTTTACTTGCTCTGATGAAAGTCTCTAAAGAGCTGTTTATATCCAGAACTGAAAGTGTAAGCAAAGTGAAACCGTCTGAGTGAAATGTTAGAAAAACAATATACAAAGGACGTCAAGAGGTTTCCTTTGGAGCCATGAAATCGCTTTTTTTCATGAATGGCTGTTTTGTGCTTAGAGATTCTCTAACACACAGAATGACTGAACTACATTAGTGGAATGACCTTTCAGAGGAACCGTGGTAGAATACTCAGGGTGAAGGTTATCTGTTGGTCAAGCAACTCATAAATGCCTTTCAAAGGATACCAATTACATGGCTACAGTTACAGCTAAGTACACCTTTTTGTGTCTTTACAGCTGTAATTATGAGAGGGATACTAATGGAGAATTCTCTGCAATCACTCTGGCTCCAACAATTTTTGGAAAACAATTCCCATTCCTAAGTAACTGTAGGTAGATACTGTATGTCAATAGGGGAGACACAAGTGTTTAAGTCATCTCCGTCTTCATCTTTTGAACTGATCTGCAGATACTGTATGCAGCACATCATTGTTCACATAGCTCCCCTTTACTAAATGAGCTCGCAACCTAATGTCCTCATCACTGTCACACACTTGGACTCTGTATGGATAAATTTACATTTTTTGAGCACGAAATGTGCAATGACAACACATAAACTCTGTATAGAAAAATGTCTTTAGGAGCAGAAAGCATCAAGTGTCAGTAGGCCACAGAGCTAACCTGTAAGTGAATTATCATATTAACTTTACTATGTGTGAGTGTATTGCCTAGTTTATGTGTAGCCACTTTTACCCTGTGTTTTTAAAGGATTGTCCAATATATTGTTTAGTGATGAGCGGCATAGGCAACATTCGTATTCG
>CM070036.1:109314947-109328480 GCA_036250615.1 Ptychadena robeensis
CAACCCCTTTGAGTTCCACATTTGAGTCGAACTCTTCTTTTTCTATAAATTGTATAATTTTGGGACTTGGTCACACTTGAAATGGTATTTACCCATTTTTTACATTCAACATGTACAAGATGTATGCAAATTTACCATATATAAGCTGAAATTTTCAGCACCAGAATTGGGCTCAAAATATCAAATTCATCTCATATTTGAGTGAGATAAAGAAAATCTCTGCATTTCGCAGGCAGACTTTGTGAGTGAATTGCAAAGCCCATGAACATGGTATCATTATCAATTTGAGAAGAGTTTAGATATATTTGAAATTAAAAACATTGCCCTTGTACATGTAGTTCAATTTAATTTATGCAAAAACTCCAAAGACTGGAGCAATTGTTTTTTCTTTACTATAAATCTTCCCTAAATCTCTAACAATTTTGATGATGAGGGGTTTGCAACTAACTTAACTTAGTTGTAGAGTCTCTACGAATAAGCCATATGGGTGAAACACGTCAGAAGGGGGTAGCAGCCCCTTGGGGACGTGATGTATTTGTTTTGTGGATTATGTTAACTTTGGAATAAATTTGAACTTTTACTTTACATGAGAGTGTGGGACTTTGTTGTCATACTAATGGATCCCAAATAAACTAGTTGACCATTTCTAGTATCTATTATTGCAATTGCATAATATTACCCTTTTGTATGGAAAAAAGAAATCGTCAAATATATGACACTACGGTTGTTGTACAGGTTCGTTAAAACACCATTGTATTCTTCATTCACCTTGTACGTTGTGTTCATCCTTCTTTGAATATAGGGCTAACTCCATTTTCTGTCAATTTAAACAGTGTCTTAATAGGAAGTCAACAGATCTAAATGTGAAGTGCCAGGTTATAGGTTTTGTCTCAGCATGTGTCAGTAATACTGTCAGGCCCATTTCCTGATGCTTATTACAAATCTGACATCTTCCCAGCCAGACGTCCTCCATTAGCAGCCAGTCTTTTGCCTGCGGTGGATTCTTGTGATTTTCCTTATGTGGCAAATTTTCTGGGCAGCCTAATTGCACCTGTTCTATAACACAAAAGGTCTGCAGACATTACATTACTTTAGATGTTATCTGTCCATCTTGTTATTTGCCAAATGCAGTGTCCATTCTTATTACTCTATCATTATTATATCAAATGCACACCTAGCGGGATTCTTTGTATTTCTTTAGTACTTTTGTCTCCCCTATTTGAAAAAGGAAACATTTCTTTTAAAGAAGAATGGAAATAAAGCATATTTATCCAAAGCAGCCAATCAAATTTATTGAAAAAGAAAGAAAATTACAATAAACATCTGATTGGTTGGTCTGTGTTGTATTTTAAATATATATATCTGGGGTTGCTGCAGTTGGTCAGGTCTAGGTTCAGCAACAGTATGTGCTCCAAGAATGAAGTCAGCAGACTACCTGAATATATTGAATGACCAGGTTATTCCATCAATGGATGTTTTCTTTCCTGATGGCATGGTCATATTCCAAGATGACAATGCCAGGATTCATCGGGCTCAAATTGTGAAAGAGTGAGTGGTCCAGGGAGCATGAAACATCATTGTCACACATGGATTGTCTACCACAGAGTCCAGACCTTAACCCCATTGATAATCTGTGGGATGTGCTGTTAAATAGAGGTGGTCGAATTAAAAAAAAATTGACATTTCGACGATTTCGAGTTAATTGCAAAGCATCATAATATGCTATCATCACCAAACTTGCTGGAGATGTACAGGGTTGGGGGTACACTCCAAAAAAAGTATGTCTCTAACACAAATAGTTTTTGCACAGATTAAGCTCAAAGTCAAGTCAAAATTTTGAAAAACTACATGTGCAAGAACAAAACTTATTGTTTTCAAATGATTCCCCAACCCTTCTCTACATCTCCAGCCATTTTGGTAATGATACCATTTTCAGAGGCTTTTCAATCAGCTCACAAAGTTAGCAAGTTGGAAAATTTGACCATCTCTACTGCAGAAGACTTTGAGCAGCGGTCAGACTCTACCATCATCAATGCAAGATCTTGGTAAAATATTGAATGAAAATAAATCTTGTGGCATTGCAGAAGCTTATCAAAACAATTCCACAGCGAATACTTTCCGTAATTATGGCTAAAGGTGGACCAAATAAAGATTAGTGTGACCTTTTTATATACAGTGGAGCCCATAATTATTCATACCCCAGGCAAACTTTAACTGAAAGTTGCCTTTATTTAACCAGCAAGTTATTTATTGACGGGAAATGAAATAGGTGTCTCCCAAAGATAATAAGACGATGTACAAGAGGTATTTTTGTGGTAAAAAAAACATTTCTATTTACATTTGATCAAAAAGTGTCATGTCTAAAAATATTTATACCCTTCTCAATAATCAATAGAAAAGCCTTTATTGGCTATTACAGCAATCACATGCTTCCTATAAATGCAGACCAGCTTTTTGCATGTCTCCACAGGTATTTTTGCCCATTCATCTAGTAATGAGCTCCAAACCTTTCAGGTTGGAGGGTTTTCTTGCCACCACCCTGATCTTTAGCTCCCTCCACAGATTCTAAATTGGATTCAAGTCAGGACTCTGGCATTAGATTCCCACCACCATGTGTGACAGTGGGGATGGTGTTCTTTCGGTTGAAGGCTTCTCCTTTTTTACGCCAAATGAAGGCAACATGATTGTCACCAAACAATAACATTTGTGTTTCTTCTGACCATAACACAGAAGACCAGAAGTCTTTTACCTTGTCATGATGAGCATTTGCAAAGGGCAAGCAAGCTTTTGTGTGCCTTTTCCTGCATCCATGGAACCCAGCAGTGTGCAGTGTTTGTTGGATTGTGTGCCTTGATACATTGCCACCAGCAGAGCCCAGATTTACCAGGATGGCCTTGGTGGTGATCCTTGGATTCTTTTTCACCTCTTTCACTATCCTCCTGACCAGCACAGGTGTCACTTTTGGCTTCCGACCATGTTCTCTGAGATTTTCCACAATGCAAAACATCTTGTATTTTTAAATAATACTTTGCACTGTAGCCACTGGAACTTGAAAACATTTAGATATGGCCTTGTAGCCCTTTCCTGACTCGCGAGCAGCCACAATGAACATCTGCAGGTCATCACTGAGTTCCTTTGTCTAAGCCGTGACTATCCACAAATCAACTGCAGAGAGCTGTTGTTTTTCACCTGTTTAGTTGAATAAAACAACTTTTCCCAATTAATCAGGGTAATTAGAATGCTTTACAACAGCTTGGACTATTTGGAATGGTATAAAACTTTGAAATTTCCCAGAGACTGTGACAGTTTGTGAAGGGTATGTTTTTTTCCCACAAAAATGCCTTTTGTACATCGTCCTATTATGTTTTGGGAGACACCTATTTAATTTCCCCGTCAAAAAATAACTTGCTGGTTGTATAAAAGTAACTTTGAGTCAAAATTTGCCAGGGGTATGAATAATTATAGGCTTGACTGTATATATTAGAATTGTTATGCCTTAGATATAGGTGTATATTACTGGAATAGTGATTGCCGAACTTTGGCCATGTCCGTCCGCGAACGTGCAGATCGGACCGACATCTGCCTGTGGTGTCCTCCTTGGTCTGTATCTGTGGAACCCAGCAGTGTGCAGTGTCTGTTGGATTGTCTGCCTTGAGACATTGCCACCAGCAGAGCCCAGATTGACCAGAATGGTCTTGGGGGTGGTGCCTGTTCACGAACAGAAAGACCGTAAGTAATGTCACATCCGGTACCTGGAACACATAGTCACTGACATCACTTCCGGTTTTCGGAGCCGGCTTTTCACTAGAAGACCGTCTTCTCTACCCGGTCTTCTAGTGAAAAGATTCTTTGTCCGGCGGGATCTTACTGCTCCTGATCCTGCCGGAGGAAGAATAGTGAACTCCTTCTCGTGGCGCATTGAACACCCGTACAGCTCGCTGGCTAGAAGGAATGCGAACATCCATGCGGACAGTTTGGCAATCACTCCACCAGATGAATATGTATTAATCAGTAAATTGTACTCATGCCTCATTTATTTATGCCAGTGATTTCAATAGTATTTCTCATTTATTGGTGCTGTTTAAAATTTCTTTATACAAAATCAAGGAATAGATTGGAGGGTAGGTGTAGTCACTGTTCCAATCCCTGGACTATGTTAACATACACCACAAAAATTCCCTCATGGGACTTTAGTTGGAACAGTGACACAAAAGAGGTAAGTGTTTGTTTTTATACAATCACTTGCTGTGACACAATACAGCAGTTTCACAATAATAAACACTTTTAAGACAATCTGGTTTAATTCATACAATCAGTACTTATCTCTTCTGTGTCACTGTTCCAACTAAAGTCCCATGAGGGAATTTTTGTTTAGTTTAAAATTTCTTTGGTACTAAATGCAGGCTTTAACTCCCAAGATACCAGTTGAAAGTTTAGCACTTACCCTGCTATAGTCCATCAAATTTGTATAACCCATTTTAATTTAAATTTGTAATTAATATATTAATCACTGAAGTGTTGCATATTTTCTTACATAACCAATTAGTAGTATTCTTTTGTAGAGTTTTAAATGGAAAAAGAAACAGACTTTAATCAAACTAAAAAATGTCCTGAGAATATGATATTTCTGCATTGTCCTCTTCCCACGAATCTATATGTTTAACTCCAGGAGCTGACAGAGGCATAAGCCAGCTGCCTAGTTTAGGCAGCAGGCGAGCTCACGGACAAAGCAGATGGGCCCACTAGGAGGGGAAAATATACTGTCTTTTCTGAAATGAATTATAGTCTCCAATAATAGTTAGACAGTTCCCACACGAGAACTTAGACCAGAGACCCATGCCTCCATTGTTGGGGCCTTAACAACAGCACATTAAAGGGAGCGCATATTTCATGAAGGTCAAGCAAACAAACTCAGTCTTGATCTGAAGAGAATAGTGGGGCCCCATCCCACCTCAACAAGGGGCCATCAGGCTAGACAGTCAGGCTATAAGGCTTGTAGCGAAAATTTTTATCACTTTCATTTCCTCATCTGTCTCCGTTCAACCCGCTCTCATGTTGCTTTCATTTACTGCAGAGTTTCAAAAATATTCTCGACCTCTAAGGAATTTTGCAGTCTTCTTTCTCTGTGACAGCTCCCATTGATTTTATAGCCAAAATAATCTGAAAAATGGCTTTTTGCTAAATAGATTTTGTGTCCACAGCTTGGCTTTCCCAAAATAAAAGACCATTTTTTTTAAAACAAGTCATATGTCTGTTAGTGGGAAAAAGAATTGATTCTAAATCCCAGTGTCAGATCATCAATCTTTAGCACAATACAAGTGAGTTGTGGGTACCTCCAATCATTATGTTTGCTGTGTACAAATGTCTACTTCCATTAATTTGTGCTAGTGCCTCAAAGGAAATGTGGTAAGGTAGACTGCATCTGCATACAACTTTCATGAGTTATTACACAGGGTGGCTAATGGCTAGAGGAAAACAAGGCCGTATATTTGCTGCAGTCAATGCTGTTCAAATACTTTTATCATTTCTGAAATGACTTTGCTTCATTGTTTATCATGATGTCTACATTTTTCTCTGTGTTAAGGTAAAGTTGGAATTCATGGTCACAAGAATAATAGCAAAGTATGTTCTATAGGAACAAAAGAATGGTGAACAAAACAAAATAGATTATCCACAATCTGCTGTCTCTGAGCTATACATAACAGGAAAAAGGGTGAGAATGTTGTCCGTTGGCATCCACTAGCCATGGTATGGAAGAAAAATATATAATGTTCCTGACTCTGAAAGTTACAGACCCATAAACATTAACATTTCATCTTGAATTTCCCCTGAAACATGTCCCTTGGTACTTGTGTTTTAAACTTTCATCTCTTTATAACATCTCTGACCGCTAGCCTTATGAGGTTTGAAGAAAATGGGTTGTCAGGCTTGGTCTATATTATTGTTACCAGAAGGAGCCCATGTGCCTCAATATTCACTAAGGCCATGGAATTTATTGTTATAAATGTCATGTGAATGCTGTCAGAAAAAGGGGTTTGTGCATGTTTACAATTTGTGTTGTGGGGTTTACAATGTGTGTTTATTATTGGATCATGTAAAATCTTCCTCCAAATTGTTTCATAGTAGAATACTTATTAGTGATGAGCAATCATGCTTGGCCGGACACTTGTGTTTTTTGTGCGCTATGTTCGTGTCTCTTTGGTGGCCGTATGGTGTTTTATTACTGAATGTGCAGACGACAAGAGGGGTAGTTTGCAACCTGTGCAGTACCAAAATGAGCTGGGGTGTGAACACTAGCAACCTCACCATCACCAGCATGATCTGCCACATGGCACCCAAGCACCCTAAAAATGGGGGTCCACAATCTGTATCTGCGTGTCATACCACTGCCTCCTCCATTCTTGTTTTATGCACTGCTGGCCAATACCCTGGCAAAGCTGCCCAGATGCTCGGCTCCCTGCACCTGGACCTTTACATCAACCAGAGGACATGGATTACTGGGTGTTTATCCTGCTCGACCCTGGCTACAAAGAGTACTTCTCATCTCTCATTTCTGTGGCAGAGAGGACAATTAAAATGGTGCAATACCAGAAGGTACTTGTGAAGAAATTGCTCCAAAGTTTTCCATCTGACAACGCATCCGGCACAGTCCGTACTTTTTTAGGCAACTGAGGAAGGGAGACAAGGCAGGGCAACACTATCCAAGGCATGGGACAGTTTAATGACACCCCGCCAGCAACCTCACCCTGAAGTGCGGCATAGTGTTACAAGGAGGAAAAAGTTTTGGTAGAGGGTGAAGGAATATATGGCAGACCTCAGTGCCATACAACTACAGGTCGTTCAAGCTGGACACGTGACATGACCTTGCGCTCTACGCCTTGGAGATGCCTGCCTGCCAGTGTTTTATCTGACCCATGTATTCAGTGCTGCTGGTGGCATCAGATAAGAGTATCTGCTTGTCCACTGGCAATGCTGACAGGTTGACTTAGATCAAAATGAACAAGGCCTGGATTGTTCCTGATTTCTCAACTCCACCAGAGACAAGCTGAGCTGATCAAGGCAATCTCAAAATATATATTTTTAATGGACTTTTGACTCTTGTTTTCTCCTCATCATCCTCCTCCTCATCCAGAGTGTATATCTTCATTGCACTCTAATTTCTTAAATAGGGTCAGCTCAAGTGCAGGCCCTCAACTAAATTTTTTTTACATGTAATGTTTTACAGCATCTGCTCATCTGCAGGCACTCTCAACTAATGTTTCAGGGCGTCAGCTCAACTGCAGGCACTGCCATATAATGTTTTAGAACATCAGCTTAACAGCATACACTTGCATGTAATGTTTTAGAGCATCAGCACAACTGCAGGTACTGCCGTTTAATGTTTTAGAGCTTCAGCTCAACAGCATGGACTTGCATGTAATGTTTTAGAGTATCGGTTCAACTGCATGCACTGCTGTATAAAGTTTTAGAGTGTAATTTTTTACTGTAAATTTTTCTCAGGGAGGGGGTTTTGGTCGTGTTTTTGTCAGTATTTTAAATTTGCTCACAAACTGGGTCCCAGCAGTGACTTAGTAGTCCAAGATTCATCCAGACATTGTCCCCATGCTGTTCCTGGTCTATTTGGGTGGTGTTTTTGTCACTTTCTGACCTTTTCCAATGGACCAGGCATCCTCCCCTCTTCCGAGCAAGGGGTGCCTGGTTGTCTCCCATTGACTTCCATTATACTTCTGTGCTTGGTAGAACACAGGAATATCGCAATGTGTTGGACCGAACACCCAAACACTTTGGCGCTCGCTCATCACTAATCCTTATGAAGCAATGTTCATTCAATTGAGAGAGACTTCATTGATTTATTTATTCCCAAATTGATGACCCTATGGTTTACATATAATGTCAACAATGTTTTCACAAGACCACAAATTAACCTACTATTATTCTGAATATTCTGTTGTATAGAGAAATGAATGAGGAAACTTTTTGAACTTTATATGTAAAGTGTTATTTGTTGCCAACCTGGACACATCAGCAAGACACCTTATGACACCTTGTGTTATTTAATTGTATGCATGGTCACACTTTTACCATTTGTTAGCATTAGCTGTGCATGCTCTTAACACACATATTCTTAAAGCTGCATGTTCTCTTCTTTGCCATTATGTCTGTGGGGCACATCCAAACAGTTATCAGATGAACAACAGCCGGATGTTGATCTCCGAAGCTATAGAGAGCAAATAAACTAAATCAATAAAGAGAAGAATATAACCAAAAAATCTGGAGCATTTAAAGTCCATTGGGTCAGTAGAGCACAAAACCAGCTAAACATTTTTTGGGAGAACAATGACCATTTCCACTCCCTGTATACCTGATATTGCAATACCCTGCACCCCTCCATTCCTATTTACTCCAACACTGTGTTTTCCCTTGTACACTCACGTCTTCCATTACACCTCAGGTGCCCAGGGGCTCTAGCTGTTGCAGTTCATATGGCTTCAAGCTTTCCATCTGTCTTGCCATAACCACTTCCTGCGGGGCATTAAGTAGTCAAGACACAACTACTCATTTTAGAAGTAAAAACTGAATGGCAAGTTTAGATTTGCTGTAGTATATATTGACACTCTGGAGCCATTCTTATTCTTGATGTTTGGACTTAAGGTTGATTTGGCTGCCATCATTGAAGGACAGATGTTGCAGACAGAAAAGAAGCTTAACTACCATACTTTACATAACCTAAAAATATTTCATGGTAAGGAAATGTTCTCATTGTTCTCACATACTGTTGATAAGATAAGATAACAAACCCACAGAATTGTTAAATGTAAATGACCTCAAACATGGATTTAGGGAATAGTGGTCTGTTTAGAAGGATAAAGTACCCTTATAAGATCCCATATAGATGTATAGATATTGATGTATATAAACTTTCAGATGGTGCGGTCAAGTTTACTCCAGGCTGTTCACTGAGCTATGTCAGGTAATCATGAATGTAGTAGGGGTAACAGAAGGAATAGCAGTAGTCTTCAATTGGAGATGTTGCTTGCGGCCTAAAGGTCTTCACAAAATCAGTAATCTAAATGTATGAGCATCTGTCCAATACATTTTCTGTAATAAAAACTGTGAACTTCTCCAGTAAAGTAAATGGGAAATCCAATTACCTTTAGGTGGGAGTGATTCATTAAGTGACATTTTTCTGGAATGGAATGGAGTAAAACAAAGGATATATACTACAAATCAAGTAAATTAGATTTTTTTAGTTTTTAGAGCAGATTTGCATGTTCATATAATCTATGCACAGACATAATCTTATTTATTCTTGATCCAAGATTACTATTAATTTCATTTGTAAAGGGGCAGCCTATCTAAACTGGATTCTATGGATTCTACTATTTTAATAACTAGATATCTATATAATTTAGGAAACCTTTAATAATAGGAAGGCATCTATGATTCCATAGCTAACCATTATTTTAACAAGGGAGGGACAACATGTAGAGTGGGCCCACGCACACATCAATGCAGTGTGCCAAAAAGCCCACATATTCATATGTTATATTTGTAATAAAGATAGATTTGGTTGAGTAACGGCCCCCATAAACGTAGAGATTTTCCCTTTGATAGATGAGGGACCGACTGCATCCGGTCGCTTAGAGGATTGACGGGCAACCTTTGTGTGCTTGACTGACTTCCCCATCCAATGTAATGGGATGGGCCAGGAATTTACCAACATGTCGGATCACCCTGCGATTTGACATGTGTAATGCTGGCCATACACATACCGATAAACGGCCGGATTTTAATCTGACCGACGGGCGTGCGCGCTCTCGCCGTCGGTCAGGTTAAAATCCGGCCGTTTATCGGCATGTCCCCACATGGGGCGACAGATGCCTGTCGCCCCACTTCTCGGCCGGCCAGAGATCCGACATGTCGGAAAATCTGAGCCGATGGGAGCCGATTGCCATAAGCAGCAATGAAGACGGCGTCTCCATCGCTGCTTATGGCCGGCACACAAAGGGTGCCTGGCCGATTGTGGGGCCCCAGAATGCAATGGGAGGCTAACGCGATGACGTCATCACGTTAGCCTCCCGGCGCGACATCGGGGGAAGTCTGCCTGCACACATCGCGTGTGTATGGCAGGCATAAGGATCCTGGTCAATCTGTCCAGGTGGGCGAACATGATTTGCGGCCAAACCATCGCCGGGTGATTGGTGGAAACGCAAACGTCGAACTATCAGCCGAAAAATCAGGCAGGAATCGGCCCGTTTACAGCTACTTTTAGAGTATCTTAGGTTTACAACCTGTGTTACAGAGACTAAATAATTCAAAATGTCCTCTCTCATTTTTATCTGGTCATTTTTATCCTCATTTTCATTTCATGATGCTTGTAATTGTTAAAGATGGTTGAAAAGCAATTCTTTTTTTTATATTTACACAACCCGTCTCTTCATTCTGTTCATTTTGGTGATGATACAAGGTCCATGAGTTTCACAATTAACTCACAAACTCAAAAGTCCCAATCTCTAGTAATTTTGACAATTAGACAGAGTAAGTGTTTCTAACGGAGACACAGACATCAATTAACATTGACAATGGCTATACACTCATCTTTCTATTTATATCTAAAACCCTTGTCTGATCTCTGTGACTCACTTACCACATAGTGAAAAAGAAGGATTACGGCTTCAAAGCTTGCACTTTGTTTAAAAGACAGTGGTTGTACCTTCTATATTTCTTTAGTGACATATTCCTTTCAAATTCACTTTTATGGTGACCCAACCAGCTGGATATTGTTACCTTTCATTCTTGCCTGTTGTCCTGCATGAAGCCTTCATATGTCTTTGCTCCCATATATGAACTCTCTCTGCCTAAGAAAAACCATGCTAAGCACCAAAACTGTCATGTAGGAGAGTTTGGTGACATGTTCCACATATTCAAAAGCACCAGGTAGATTCTTCACAATGGGTGGTGGAAGAATGATGGGAAAATTGTGTAAATATCATTTTTAACCTATTCCATTGCAGTAGGGGTGTGTTTAGACAAGGGGAGGGAAGCTACATTTAAAAAGTTTACTTTATGCACGGCTTCTTTAAGATGGCACCAGTGTACATGGAGGAGACCTACATGGGTCTACCACTGATGCAGTGGTACCCCACTTCATCCTTAATCATATAATCATATCTAAATATTTTCTTTGTAAATGTTTGCTTTACTGATAGATACTTACACAATCATTAACAAGCTAATGCTCATTTTAAGTTAACTCTGGTGTAGGCTTCCTTTCTTCACTAGAGTGTTTAATGTATAAATCAAATCACAACATCATGACCATCTGTATATCAGCAATGGAAAACAGCAGAGAGACACTTATTTGCACATTGTTTGCAGCACACTGCAATTGTACCAGGGATGATGGTTCGGTCACACATGGCTGTGCTAATCATCATCCCTTGACAACTCTTCATCCCTCTGGGCCTCTTGACTAATTGCTTCCATTAGATGTGGAGAGCCTTGTGGGGGAATCTGAAATAATCCCACAGCTAACACAAAAATAGTTTGTAAATCTGACAATGGGATACAGACCTGTACAACAAATTATAATGGATTTCATTAGTGAGAAATATTACCCTCTATTCTCCACCACCAGGATATAGAACAAAATATGTGTGCTATGCTCAACATATCTGAATCTTCATTTTCAAGCCTCTAAAACACCAAAATTCCATTAACAAGTTGAACTAGCTGAACAGTGAGTGAATACTGTGTCTGCTGTCCAAAAGTTGGATGTAGAAAGAAGACCCTTCATATTTTTAAGACAGGAGACACAAGCTGAATTTATACAGAAACTTTTGTTTGTTGGTCGAAATGAATAAAATTCGATTCTACTTAAATTTCGAGTTTGCCAATCAAATTTCGATTCGACTGCGAAATTTCGACTTTTTTCTAATTGAAGTAAAAAATTCGCATAAAACACTCAAAAATTTGCATAAAGCCTAAAATTCGCATAAGGTCAAAAATTCACATAAGGTGGAAAATTTCGATTTGCTGTATGAGCTTGAGCTATAATAGAAGAATCAGTGTACATAGTAACAGAGCTTTATAATCAGAGCTGAGATTTAAACCCAATTTATACACAAACTTGACATGTTAGAGCAAAACTTATTGTTTTCAAATGTTTCCCCAACCCTTCTCTACAACTCCAGCAATTTGTGTGATGATACCATTTTCAGGGGCTTTGCAATAAGCTGACAAAGTTAGCTAGCACCATGCGAATTTCCGCCAATGCGGATTTTCCATCTCCCGCATGCAAAAAATTTAAATAAAATGGCGATACTCGCATGCGAAATAGCGGCACGGCAAATCAAAAGCAAAGTTATTTTTTACGTTGAAATTTCGATTTCTGTCGAAATATCAGGCCGATTTTCGTCTTTTTCCGCGAAAAGTCGAAATGACACCATCAAAATTTGACTATGCGAATTTTTGACATTTCTACTTCAAAATTCGCACTGCAAATTTTTCGACCATCCCTAGTGTTGTATGCCCCTTTTAATTAACCTCCTGCGCCTTTACCCTGAACCCACGTCGGGGTAAGTTTGCTTGCCCCATAAACTCACCTTGAAGCTTTTGATATTAACCTATCCCCGGTGAGCCCGTGGCAAATCTGGGTATCGTCGGACCCGCCAATCTCTTCCAGGTCTGCCTCTTCCACGCTATTGGTGATGGCAAAGAGGTGGGGGGACAGCATTGACCACTATATTATGGAGGCGGCGCTAGCTTTTTAAAGAGGGCCAGTGCAAGCAACTGCTGTCTAGTTGAGAAAATTAAAGAGCAAAATCTCCCCAGTAGAGAGGTACAAATGCCTGGGCTCCGCCCATACCACCTCCCAGAGCCATGGTTTCCATGGCTCTGGATGATGGCTCTCACGTCCGCACGTTGGATGGGCGGGCGCGGGCTGATGACGTCACCGCCCCGACGCGTGCGGCGCTGCCTGTCAGACGCCGCCGCGCTGGGATTGGGGCGTGGTCGGCCTGCGCCCGCCCACCTGACAGCGGAGACCTTAAAGATGGACATACCCAACACCAGGACATGCTGGTGCAAACGTGCACACTGTCCTGGTGGACGCCGCCTTTTGCTGCCTGTTCTTCCAACTAAGTAAGTGTCTCCAGTAGTTTGAGTCCCGTTTTTTATGCCACCTATCGTCCCGTTCTGTGACTCTACTATACCTTTGTCTACAGTTACCTGAGGCCAGGTGTACACACTGCCATCCAATCGTGTGACCTATCTACCTGAGTAAGCTCCTAACGATTTATTGGAGGTGGCTTTATTGGCCTGTGGGCACTGGGATCATGTCTTCTGCCTACCCATATCTATTTTATTCACCAATGTACTTAGATTTGGATCTCTTTTACTCCTACTTAGTGATGGCCTGAACTGTTTGCCGGCGAACTATTCGCGGCGAACATCGCATGTTCGCGTTCACCACGTGAACATATGGCAAGTTCGACCCGCCCCCTATCTTTTTGCATTGGTCAAACTTTGACC
>CM070036.1:109328580-109341933 GCA_036250615.1 Ptychadena robeensis
AAGGGTCCCTTTGTTTTTTAAAATTCGCCTCCCATTGAAGTCAATGGCGGGTTCGCAAACGGCAAAATCCGGGTTCGCGCCATCACTACTCCTACTTGGAATCACAGGGGAAAATATGGTTCCCTTGACCCCCACCCCCCTGGCTCATCCTTCTTCCTACCCCTATACTTCAAGGCTCTATTATCTGCTGTTTATAAACTTCAATACCTCTTACCACTTATAGATAATCATGCATCATTAGGTGCGCTTGGCTTGTGTCCGCTTGGGTCTCCGTTCTGGAGGAGGGTCCACGTCTGGCACCGCTCTTGCACTGATTTTGCCATTGTGCTTGTTTTTACCCATATCTAAGTAAGTATATTAGGTTGGCTACTGTATACACAATTACCCTTATTCCCACTTAGGGTTCACTATATGTAACCCATTTCTCACCCAGATTTCTACCATCTGACCGACCTCTACCCCTTGAGAAAGTCCCATGACGAAACGTACGTCGGGGTGGTGAGGCCAACTCTTGGATGGATTATTATACTTTTTAACATCATCTTATGAGGATGCCCACGTCTTTTGCCCAAGATTTGGGAATGCGGTGCATGCTTGATGTTGTGGACATTATTTATGATATGGTTTTGTGTTGTATTTGTTTGTAAACCGTACCAACCCATATGGATTTGGGTGTGATATTGAGTTACTTATGCAATAAATGTTAGTACTTTTTCTTTGTTTTTCACCTGTTCATGTATTTAAGCCGCTAAAGTCCCCATGCCCCAGTCATTGTACTGGGGAGATTTTGCTCTTTAATTTTCTCTATAATTCTGGGATGTTGGCTTTTTCTTATGGGAGAGTTTCTCTTGTTCAACTGCTGTCTAGTTGTTTTATATTGTCATCAGAAAGTGAATGAGAATAGTTATTTTTTCTTAAAGTATGAAACTCAGGCTGAACCTTTTTAGAAATGGTTGCAAAATGTCAACTAGCTGACTTTGTGAGTTCACTGCTAAGCCCCTGAACATGACCAAAATTGTTGGATATGTAAAGGGTTGTGTGGACACAAAAACAAGTATTGCTCTAGAACATGTTGTAGAATGTGTCTCTTAATATGTTGATCAGTGTGTTCATATAATGGGTAATTCTAATGTATCAACACATCGACTATCTGACTTTGTGAGCTGATTGCAAAGCCCCTGAACATGATATAATCACCAAAATTGATTGAGATGTAGAGAAGGGTTGTGAGAATATTTTGAAAAAATCACATGTAGTTTTTGCATTAATTAGGTTAAAATTCAAAGTCAAAATTTTGACTTGACTTTGAACTTAATTTATGCAAAAACTATTTGTGTAAGAGCCGTACGTCTTTTTGGTAATATAGCCCCAACACGTCTCTACTTCTCTACAGCTTTGCAATTAACTTTTTACTTTTGAAAAAAATTCAACCATCTCTAATATTCACTTGATATCTTTTTGTTTCTCTCTAAAATTTTGGAGTGTGTCTTATGGTCTAGTCCATCTTATAGTGCCAAAAAGGTACTTCTTTTCTGACTGAGAACAAGTACAGAAAATATTTAATCTTAACAAAATGTTAGTGTCCTTGCCACTTTCTAAGTTGTCAACACAGGTTATGCTTCAACATTGTTTACCTGCATACATCACACATATTTGTGCACGTTGCTAATAGATACGCGCAATACACACAGTGCTCGTACTGGCTTAGATCACAGAATGAATAAGAGAAGCTGTGAGGCTGGTTCGCGAATCTTTTCACAGCTACGCGCAATGTAAGGCAATAGAATACACTCAAATCAAATTTTATGGATTTCTAATGTTCCTTAATATATTCAAGAAATTCAGCAAATGCGAATATACCATTTGCTGCTAAACATTAATCTTCGTCACTGGTGCCAATCTAAAATCTGGATAGCTGTCTTTAATCCAGCATATTATATACCTTTAACAATTTCTTGTTCTCAATAAATTGTTTATCTTTGTAATAATAATAAGTTATTGCGCAAAATAAGTGTCACAATACTACTGGTACATGCATTTTTTTCTGAAAATCTCGACAGGACTATTTCTTCTGTTTAATTATACTTTTTGGGGGAGTTTCTTAAATACTGTATGTCAGATTACCTAAGAGCTGTGCTGAGCTTGTTCCTTTTCTTCTGCAAAACACGACACCAGATGGTAATGGGTCATGTGGGTTTTTCTAGGAGAATAAAAGAGAGGAACTTGCTGTTTAAGAATATCAACCCTTGCTTTTCACTGCTGACTCCATTCACTTCAGTGTGCCATTGTTTATCTGCTTAAAGACGTCAAGGGTACTTACAATGACAGCCAGTGGGTGTATGTCTCATGGGACCGGACACTCTGAAAGGTTAAAACCCTTTTTTTGTTCAACAAAATCCTCTTCTTTTACTTCCATTTTGCAAGGGAAATAGGAGAAAGTCTCATAGAAAACCACCAGTTTAATTATAAGTGTGCAATAATTTACTCGATAACTGAAAAGCAGAACTGTATTCAGTGTTCAGCCTATTCTCACCATAAATGAATAATAATGCTCTTTCATTAGACTCTGCTCGTTTTACCATTCACAATGTTTAACAGTTATTGCAGAGAAAATTGAAAACGTAATATTCCACTGGAGGTATAAGGCTGTCTAGTTAGCAAGCAGTGCTGTCCCTGCTTTTTACAATTCTGCAGGGAAGAAGTACAGTGAGGGCCCATATGCACACCTTTGCCATTAACACAACGCAGCACCATAAGTGTTACTGATTGGTAGTGAAGCATTGCCCAGGGTAACCACTGGGACAACCAGATCCTTTTCAGCTTTAGAGGCTATGTCCCTCACATGGCTGTAGAAAGAAGACAATGTCCACGCAGGCTGGTTAGGGTGATAACTTTTTTTTTATTCGAGAATATATACAGTGCAAATAACCATTAACCATTAGGCAGGGATGGGGTCCAAGGCTTGAGAACTAAGTTGCAATAGTTACTAATAGTTAGCTAAACAGAAGCTGGAAGGTACTGAGGCTTACCAGGAGTTAAAGCAGAGTTACTGGTTCCCATAGCTCTTCAGGTTCTTCTCGGATGTGAAGAGAGAGAGGGTACCCTTGTCCAACAGACACCCCTATCTTTCATTATGGGATGTGTAGTCTCCCCACGGCGTAGAACAGTGGACAGCGGCAGGGGATCTAGAAAGAAGGGAGCATAGGGCAAAAGCCCACGAAACAAACTGCACATTTACATTTATAACCTCTGCCCAGAGGTGGGAACTCGCAGTTGCTGGGCATATTAGTAAAGCAAAGTAGTAGATGTAAGAAAATGACCTCATCTTCTAGACACTTCTAGCAGCCTCTGCAAAATAAACAACTTTGTTAAAGAGATATACACAGAAATGTACACCATGTCATGGCCAGCTATACAATATATATATATATATATATATATATATATATATATATATATATACAATTTAAGTGCAAGTCCCTTACACTACAATAGGTTACCACTGCACATGCGTTGCTGGCACACAACTCAAAGCATGTAGTGGGAAAGAGCCTTTATTGAAAGACTGTTGTATTTTGTTGGAACTGCACAGACTTGAGACTCCTCCTGTCCTGAATCTTCTCTGTCTTGCAGAAAAAATTGAAAAAATATCCTTGTCATGGAACACCAGCAATAGACTTCTGGAGAATGGAAGAAGTTGTTATGGACTTATGAATCAAAGGTCGGGTTCCTCATGCAAGGTTTTTCTGCTTTGCAGAGTAGGCAAAAAGATGTTTCCTTAGTGTGAAGTCACCTGTTAAACATGGAGGAGGAAGTGTGAGGCACCCTGATCAAAATGAATACTCGTACCCTTTGATATGATCATAGTTGGTCAATGGTTCATCCAAAATAAAAAAATTACCCCAAACTATGCTACAAACAAGTGCGGAAGCTAAAATAGCGGAAATCGTAACTGGAGAAATTTAGACTTACACTGGCTGCTGGTAAAGGGCACCTTGAAACTAAGGTCTTAAACCGGCCATAGACACTTCGAACCACGGCCAACTTATCTAACGTTTGACTACCGTGCTGTCCACCTTGAGCGGCCCTGCTCCAAACATCGATTGGCCAAAGAACAGACATGTCTGTTTTACTATTGTCAATTTCATTAATGAATTTAGTTGAATGTTCGACCAAACAGCTGCGTTTCGCAGTGTCTATGGCGGGCTTTAGTCTATACCAGCAAATGTGTTTATTTTGGTCCTGCATGCCATCCTTCAGCAACCCAGACCAAAATTTCACCACTACTATCCCAAAGAAGTGACCTGCTACTCACGAAACCCTTGCTTTATGCATTGATGTACTACCTCCCTTTTCCTGCTTTTATCGTAGCAAGTGATGTTCAATAAAAATTTTTTATAAAAGTTACAGGCACCTCCTCTTGAGCCTTCTTTTTCATGTGTCCTCACCACATCCACTCAGCTACAAACAAAGAAACCTTCAAGTCATTTTGAAACTTCTGCAACAGAGTTTGGAAGAACTTTATAAAAACACATGACCCTAAATGCAAGGCTCTCTACATTGCAAGGTGCATGGACCTGTTTTTGTGAGGCAGGACTAAACTCCAGCCCACCTACTTGTTTTCATTCAGATTTCACTTTCTCCTAGGAAGGTTTAGCATAATTTGGGCTTTACCTAGGACAGCCATATAATATATAGACAATTGCCCAATTGTTTCCAAGAGGGGCACTAAGGAAGAATTAGTCCATGTTTTAAGGAAGCGATGTATAGCACCCTGTTGGTTCATCCAGCTATGAAAATCCTAAACAGTATTACAAGAAAAAAATGGATGGAACTAAAATATCCTCATGTAGACCTTTATATTTGCAACAAATGTGGACCATTTTCCATCTGTTCTTCTGCCTTTCTGTGTTAAATACATACAATAAATGTGAATGATTTTAATTTGAATTGACTGCCTGGTCTAGAACAACAGTTTGTATTTTGCTTTTAATGTCACATCACCGTTTCTTCCATAGATCATTAATTATTCAAGGGAGTGTCCACCTTTGACTCTGTCAGTTCATTTCGCTTTAAGGTTTTAAATAGGCAGCTTTCTCATTTGGTCATGTGAAAGAAACAGCTAACAAGTGATAGTCATGAATTAATGTAATTAAACATATAAAGAGGCTTAAACGAAATTTCCATGGACATTAATAAACTATCTCCCTGTCTATTTTGGGCTCATATGAGATTTGTATTAGAAATAACATTATGTATCTTGATTGATGGCCATATTACAGATAAGTGGCGCTCGGTGGACTTGATGTAGACAAATCCTACTTAATTAAAGTACTCTATTCAAAACTAATAATTATAGTATTGGGAACAAGCGATCCAGTAAGGGTAGACAATATTGTGTGCGCTTCTGATTCCTTCTACTAATCATAGTCCCCCTCATGGGCATCCCTGCATATGGATTTTATACAGAAAATATGAAGCTGAATTCTCCTATGTTTTATATTTTGCTTTTACAATTTATCTGTTGCCATACTTGAAACAGGAAAAAAATCATGAATTCATTTGAATGAAATAATTATCATAAACAAGTTAAAATAACAGGCTGACAAAGTACAATTTACAACAGTTATTATCTAATTACTAGGAGGCCCTAAAAGAGAAGACTAAACTCCTTTTTGTATAACTATATCATTATATTTGTGTGTTTATTTGTGATTACAAGCTGGCTAAAAATTTTACCCTCAGCCAATACCATCTAATGAAAAGTGCAGCATAAAATTGATTTATGGGATACTGTCAGTCTCGCAGAAGCCACCGAGTAAATGCAATCACTTGCAGGGTCTATTACATACGGAATGCATACCAATTGAATGCAGTGAAATTGAGCATTTTCATGGAAAACAGTTGAAAAGGTTGACTCTTGGCATGATGGAAACATGGTATGGAAAGAAATATGTTTATGCAAATTGCTGGAACAGGTGAAAATATCTCCATATGGAAAATAGGCTGGTAAGGAATGTACATTAAGTAAAAGATGAATTTAATGTAACTGCCAAGCTGAAATGAATACATAGCTTTTCTAACATTCTTCTCAATTTACTGCATAAATAAGGTTTTTATTACATGGCACTTTGTCCATTAGTTATACATTTCAATGCTAATAAAAAATATGGGATTCTGGTCACAGGACTATTTTTAGTTTTGTTTTTCTTTGTTATAGGCATTTATGAAACTCAATCAAATATCTTTCCTGGCTTCCACGATAAATAGTGATGGCCACAGGGCGGACAGTTTGGCCGCGAACATGAATGTTCGCACTCCTAGCCGGCGAGCAGTACGGGTGTTCGACTCGCCCCGTTCAACGGTGAGAAGGAGCTCACTATTCTTCCAGGAAGAATCTTTTCATTAAAGCCAGGGTTGAGAACCCAGCCTTCCAGTGAAAAATCGGTTCAAAAAACAGAATATAATGTCAGTGACGTCACATCTGGCAATCGGAACCAGGAACTATGCGTTGTCACTTCCGGTTTTCCCGATTCAAATTCACCACTGACAGACGGGGAATTTGAATCTGCCCGTGAACTTTTTTAAAAGTCTGATCCGCCTGTTCGTGAACAGATCTGGCCGAAGTTCGACCATCACTAACGATAAAGGCTGCTGTATTACTGACTAAACCAGAAGTGAAAAAAGTTTATGACTTGTGGGCTACAATGGGATCTTAAATTTGGCAGAGGGGCCCAACCAATATTAGATGGATGTGCTTACACTGAACATCACAGTGAGCCGGGTTGTAAATTAAACAATATAGAGAGACTGAAGCTTCAATGTGTACTGTACTGTGCTTTGCTTTTCCTGTCCCACATCGCTGTGTAAAGCTCATTTCAAAGCCTCTTAGCATGGTATTATAAATAAACGTGCTGGAGTTGGAGTTTTTATTTTTTTTTTGTCCCAAACATCCTAGGAGCAATAGCATCTCAGGAGACTTTGCGTATTGATTAAAATTCTGCATTGCAATAAAAACATTATGTGACACCATCTCTCCTCTCCACATGTAAATTGGCGTTCATGGATCAGTTGTTCCTGCAAAATTGTAAAATGTGTCTCTCCATAAGTTTGTCAGTGGGTTCAGAGAATTAGTACTGCTAGTGTATAGACACATGCTAAAGTTTCAGCCCCAGTGCCTCCTGGCATGAGCTTAGCAACACTCCCTGCGACCATCAACAGTTTTTAAATCCAATATTGGGGTGAAAACTTTTGAAAATTCGCGAAAATCACTTCGATGGCGTCCAAAATTGGCAATTTTTTTTCAACACGCCCCTCAATGCAAGTTAAATATATGTTCGCGAATATATAACATTCGCGAAATTCGCATCAAACTGCCGATATTCGCAATAAGAGGAATATTGCCGAATGCGAATATTTTCCGAATGTTTTCCCAAAAATTTGGGAAAGAGCACTGCTGAGGTCCACATTTCTGTACCAAAAGCACACCATAGACTGTAATGGCATTTTTTTTCATGTTGTAGGCCTGTAATTTCCCAACATACATACAGACATACATACATACAAGGGTCTAGTAGACATCCCAAATATAATATTGTTTGAAACACAAGATTATAAAAAACAAAGTCAAATTTAATAAATTCATTAACTAAATTAACTGTATGCTAGCAAAGTTTAGATCGCCAGTAAATGATCAGTAATGGTAATAGCACAGTGCTAAACATTAGCGATCCAGACTGAGGCTATGTTTCCACGGTGTTTAGGGATGTGCCGATACCCCCTGCATGCCTTTGCTGGGATGTTGGCGCATCTCATACATATTCATAACTTTCCGCTCCGCCGGTTCACAAGGTAAACAGGAAGATACATAAGATAGAGGCATAATATATTTCACTTTTAGATTTGATTAAGTTAAACATATTGTATATATGATAGATTTTAACGCCAACAAAAACTAAAGTGATTTCATTTCTATATCTTGTGGGTATGTAAGGTATCAAGTAATAAGTAATAAATAGATAAATAGTCTCTATATAGTTATATAGATAGTGGTGGATGAAAAATTACAAACATAAAAAAAATTATGGCAGATAAAGTGACCCCCCTCCTAAAAAAAGAAGACCCCCCCCCCCAAAATAGTTATATTTATAGTTATGTATAATATAAGAATGTAAGATCAAGATAGATAGATATGATAGACATAAATGTAGATATATATATGGTTTATGACATGTGCAGTGAATGTAGAGAGAGAGAGAGATAGGGACCTACAGCCATACAGAGTGCTCCCACAGGGTAGGTCAGTGTGGGTGGCTATATGCACCACAAGGAGATTAATGGGGTCAGGGACTCAGCCAGGACTGACAGAGTGTTAAGGTAAGTATGCAGGTGAGTATTAGTGGTTAAGCTTTGTACAGATGGTAAATAGCTGTGGCTGGGAACAATCATTTGTGATCCTTCCCACAGGGGTCTAATAGACATCCTGAATATAAAAATGTTTGAAACACAAAATATTTTTTTTAATTACATTTAATTAATTAATTAATTAAATTAACGTTTTTCAGGCAAAGGTCAGATAGGCATTAAATGATCAGTAATGGTAATAGCAAAGTGTGCGTTAATCACGTTCCTTGACGGGCATGTCAGCGCATCCCATACATATGCATGATGTACACACGGCGTTCATCAGGTCCACTGGCCAAGCGGACAGTTAAGGTTAAGGTACTGCCCTGAGTCTGCCGGCGGACCCGACGAATGCCGTGTAAACAGACGGGCGGGAAGTCATGCATATGTATGGGATGCGCCGACCTCCCCGTCAAAGCATGTGATTAACGCAGGGGGTATCAACGCATCCCTAATTGCAGTGGAAACAGCCTAAAGGGTACATTTTTATACTGTTACAATGTGTTTATATGTTTTTTTATTTTTAATAAAACTTAAATGGTCAATGTTTTTTGTGTGTTCTTTCTTACTTTGAATTGTATTCAGTACAATTCCTTTTAAAATTTGGCGCTCCCGCCCCGAGAGGATAATTTTCAAAAGGCGTCTACGGGGGCACCGGAAGCTTTATTTAGGTATGTATTTATGTTTCAATTGTATTGAATAGATTTTTAAGAAACAAGCTGAGTTAAATATGATTGAAAATCCCACCGCCTCCCAGTGTCTCCTCATTAAGTTCATGACACCAGGGGAGGGATCAAGAAGCATCCGCGAAGCAATTAGAGCCAATCGCTTCACCAATGCTTGATGCGGGTAAGTATTGTGAATTTTACCACACTGAATACAGTTTTTAGAGCAGACCTTGCCAGAAGCCTCCCGGATGCAAATGCAGCCACCATGGACACCAGACTAAGTGAGGCAGCGGTGCGGGGCACCTCACAGTGGAAGACGAACCCAGTTAGTCCAGTGCACCTCTTGCACGTGGATTTGCCTAATCCTCTAGGGAGGTTAAAGCGCACCTAAACCCACCAGACAAACTTTTCCCCCTGGCTCGCCAACCTACATTATTGGAGCAATATGTAAATAAAAAATCGTTACCTGTGTGGAGATATTTGTATAGTTCTCACCTCTCCCCCTCTGTGGATCATCTCCTCACCTCCAACATTTCTTTAGCAGCTGTTCAAGTTGATTTTTTTTATTTCCTGCTCTCACTTTGTGTCCATTGACACACATTGTATCTGGCGCCTCCCCCGGTGGCCGCCGGCGTTATTGTAGCCTTAAATAACTGCAAGCCTGGATCTAACACTGAATCTAAAATGGCGGCTCCCACAGACGTCAGCAGGACAGCTAAATATATATTTTTTTATTTGTGAGCAGCTTTGAGCTATTGGGGCAGTTTAGTTTTTTATTCTTGAGTTTAGGTGCGCTTAATGTGGGAATAAAAGTGAGGATTTCCAGTTTTTTTTCCTAGCTATAAATTATGATTACCTTTTACAGAAGATTTTGTTTAGTTATATTACTTGAATTGCTTTGAATTTCACAGTAATATTAAAAATGAAATATCAAATCTGTCTAACAATGTTACAAAAAAGCACAGGCTATCATAGGATATGCAATGTTTTTCACATTTAAAAAACTATAAAAGAATAAATTAATAAACAGTCCTTTTTCTAGTTTAGTTAGAAAATGTGGAAATTACTTTTTTCAGGGTTCCGTATACCAAGACTAACTGCTCACCCAGTAACAGGCCATTTCTAGAAGCTGGCCCTGACACTACTCCAAATGACATGTATTAAGCATGCGTTCACATTTAATAATCCTCATTTTGCTCAGCAGGATTTTACATTCCTTATAGGAGGCAACCAGACTGTCAGTTCTGTGTGCCAATCTCGCTCCCAATCACGTTCTGTCAGTATCTGTGTCAGTTTCATGACGCTGTCTCTAATCTCTGCCACTGCCCTAGTATCAGCTCATCTCTGTATTCACCTTTGGATTGCTTTTCTTTATAGTGTCTGCAGAAGTGAGGGAGCAGACACATATGTAGCATAGGGAAGGGAAGCTACACTAGAACAATCTTATTGCTCTATATAAAACAGAACGGATTTTAATCTCTGGGTTGATGAGAGATCATAATGTTGCATTGACCTAAACTCCTTTTTTTCTTTAAGTTTATTGCTAAAATATTCATAAAATATAAGTTCATTAACGTACATCTAGCTTCAAGTATAAGTGTATGATTTTCGCTCAATCAAATGAGACATTCTGCCAAGTTTATGATTAGAAGGAAATCTAAAAGGATAAAAGCATCTCTACAAGAAATTTGTATCTTTGGGAAATGAAGCACAAAATGATGCCACTTATTTCTAATGAACTAATGAGATGTAGTTAAAGTCTGATTCGGCCTACACAAACTGTCTGCAATTTATAGTCAATGTTTAAAGTAGTATTTGTATTAAAGCACATTCACTTTGCTAAACCTGTCCAGTCTAAGCATCAAAAATTATTGACGCAGACTCATGATAAGTCAATGTATGCCAAGTATTATGTAACAGGTCAGCAATTGATGTACTTTGTTGCCTTCCTCTGCTTTGAAGGACAATCTATGTTAAGGAATTTTATCTATGTTAAGTAATTCTATCTATGTGTAGGAATTCTATCTATGTTAAGGCTTGCTCTGAGATGACACAATCATGACACTATACGCATGTTAGCACTAATGCACGCCTTGCATAGTACACACTTCACACGTTACGGTCATTTATTGCATCTCTCCTTTTTCTTTAGTGAAAGAGAGGGCAAAATGACTCTTTTGATATAAAAAATGGCTGACCGCTGATCTAGGGCCATTTATGAGACAAAGCCAATTAACCTATCTATACCTGGAAAGGCAACCGGACAGAAACCCACACAAACATGGGGAAAATATACGAACACCACAGAGATAGCCTCGTTGGGTATAGAACGTAGCACTGCTAGATGGGAATGATGTCTTAATTTGTGTTCACTCACAAAGGTCTGATCAACCCCTCCTGGCACTTAACACTTTGTGTCGCATATGAGTTTGGGAAAAGTCACATGACAGGAGTGTAAGGATCACTTTTAATGCTTATTTATATATTTTTATCCTAAAATTGTATTGTATCTTAATAGTGTGACATGTCATGAACTAATTTATTCAAACTTAGTTTCTTGTAAATAGCCTACTCATTTCTTCTACACTAAGGGTCCCCACACACGTAGCAAGCCGCGACCTGCTACTTTAGAAAAATGTGGACACCTGCAGAGAATAGCAAGGACATGCTTGTGTGTTTCCTTTCTCCTTTTTTTCTCAGACGAGAACAAGGAAATTATATGTGGTTGTTTCCTAAAAGCATTTTGTATCTGAATAGTATTCTGTAATTTCTCCCTTTTCAACAAAAGTATAAAGATCAGAGGTGCTTATCTACTGCTTAATTAATAAAGAATGTTCCTAAATCAAAACCATTTTACCTGCCTTCTAAAGTGTATCTTGAGCTTACCAGTGAAAATGCCACTGGCTTAAATTTTTATTAGCAATGGATGCTCACTGGCGACAATCCTCTAACAAGTGTACAAAGCCTACCATAGATGTTTCTCTAAGAATTGATGATGAATCAAATTACGATCAAAATACCCTAGATCAATTGATATTTGATCGATGTTGGTTCAATCAAAAACATAATTGAAGGAAGTAGATGTATAAGTTTGCTTATTATTTAAATCGAACTGAAATCGGTCAAATAATATTCGATACACATTCGATGTGTACTCGATCGTTCAAAATTTTCCGACATGTCCGATCACTTTTCAGAAAAGATTTTTTGGTCAATTTTGATCGGTTTAGGTTGATCGAACCATATGAACAGGAACTAATTTCCATTTAATCGTCTTTAAAAGTCACATTTCATTCATTGGTATTCAGTTCTTTTAATGATAAAGGTGTAGAATAGCATAACCTATAGAAGATTTGTGGAAAGGGGGTGGAGAGGCAGTGAGCACTGAAAATCAGTCGGGTCCAATGTCTCTCCCGTTTATTTCTCTTTGCCTAAAAGGCAAAGACAAGGGGACTTTAAGTGTGGCCAACCAACCCTCAGATATTTACCTCGTGTAGAGGTTTTTTAAAGGTTCTAATACACATATAAATCAAAAAGAAATCATATCACACAAGGATATATTAGCATCAGCATTATCATATGATCGCATGTCAATAAAGAAAAAGTGTTAAAAGTCTTTGTTGTCTTTTATTTAAGTTCTCACATCATCTAGGCAGTATCCTGGGGCTGTGTGAGCATCAGTTAATCCATACAACATTCTCTGCTAACTTTCGGTAACCACAAAGCTGGTGACAAGATCCACTACCTCGACGCGCGTTTCAAAGAACGATTTTCATCAGGAGGCATGGCTGGATCCATCAAAGTGGAACAGAGTTGTGGAGGATATATTGTAATAAGGGTTTGCCCAAAAAGGGGAGAGCACGACACCAGGAGGAACAAGGGGCCACTGTCAGCCAGATGGCAGGACCACCTGTTTAGTAGAAATAGGGTTTTCGAGATAATTTAAAGTCTCCTGTGCGGTGTCACAGGAACAGTGTCCACATGTTGTACGAGTTTACGTGTTCCAAGGTTTCCTCCGTGTCACAGAGACATATTAACAGGAACTAAAAAAAGTTCGCGAACCCGGAGAACCGGCGAACCCGCCATTGACTTCACTGGGGAGGCGAATTTTAAAAAACAAAGGGACCCTTTCTGGCCACAGTAGTGTTGGGAAAGTTGTTTCAAGGGGTCTAACACCTGGACAATGACATGACAGAGGGGAATCCATGGCACAACTCCCATGAAATTTTTTTTCATGCAATAAATCCGCACGAAGGATTTCTACAATGATAGTCATTTGGGA
>CM070036.1:109377510-109391373 GCA_036250615.1 Ptychadena robeensis
ATCACCACCAGTGTCCTCCAAACTGACCATCTCCACCAGTGTCCTCCACACTGACCATCTGAACCAGTGTCCTCCATACTGACCATCTCCCCCAGTGCCCAAACATGTTGTTTAGTGCTCTCCAGCTCAAATCCCATTGACTATCATTGCAGAAATCCTTGGTGCGGATTTAGTGGGTGAAAAAAAATTTCTTGGGAGTTTTGCCATGGATTCCCCTATGTCATGTCATTGACCAGGTGTTAGACCCCTTGAAACAACTTTCCCAACACTATTGTGGCCAGAAAGGGGTCCCTTTGTTTTTAAAAATTCGCCTCCCATTGAAGTCAATGGCGGGTTCGCCGGTTCGCAAACTTTTGCGGAAGTTCGCGTTCGCCGTTCGCGAACATCAAATTCCGTGTTCGAGCCATCACTATTGGCTAACTGAAGTCATTAGAAAAGCAAGCTTGGTAGATGTTGCAGATCCCTTTTTAAGTCTTCATACAATTCTGGTTTTTGAAACTCACATTTATAAACAAAATTACAAGGTCATAAATATTTTCACAAAAACAACTGTTTTGTCTTGACACACTTGACTGATTGATGTGAAAGTGAAAGGTTAGTTAGTGGAGATAATGATCAGAGTTAAGGTAGCCATACATGAGGCAATCCTGCCTCGATAGATGAACGGCGGGCACCTTTTGTATAAGCCAGGAACTTATTACGGTGTGATCGGACATGTGGGAGATTCCTAGTCGATCTCACTAGGTGGGCCCACCTGATTTTCGACTAAGTGACCAGTCAGGGTGATTCACCTTCTTCAGCAACTTAAATGTCCATAGACCTGGGAAGCAGAGAAATATGGCAACATAGATATTTCTTGGAGAGACCTAAATAGCAATGTAAGTTATCTGAGACATTATATCTGATAATTCACAAGACCATTGCTGATTTTAAACTTTTTCTTTGCTCCGCCCTTTTATATAGTTTTTCTTGTGGGGGTCTGAGTTTCTTACAGGATATTACCCATCGTTCATTTTCACACTGTATTCTATCAACCATCCCTGAAGACCTTGCCTTTCCCACTAGATATCTACTAGCACTTCATTAGTAATAGACATTGAAACTTACCTACCTAATCCTGTGTTTGTGGAAAGGTTACACATTATACAACAGTACCCATACCCTGTCATTTTTTTAAACTTGGACTTTGTTCAATATCCACTACTTCCCACTTGCACAAACACACAAATGTATGCAAGCTTTTCAGAATACCACATGGTACAACTCTAAGGAGCTAAAAGGCACCTTGGGTGCATTGGAAATATAATATTGGTGGTAAGCAATGGTGGGACACAGAGTTAAGAATGGTGTTATGGGGTGTAGTGTTTGCTTGAGTAAGCAGTGTTGTTAGAGAGCGCTCAGGTAAGCTATGTGATAGAGGGGTAAATGATCTTAGAGGTAAACATGGGATGGACAGCTATATGATAGAAGAGGGCCACAGGGGGAAGCAGGGGATGATGGATTTAGAGAACCATTGATTTTGTTGTGAGAAAAGTTGCTTGGTGGGTAAGCCTTTGTTTCCATTGTACGTCGGGAGCCCTCCGCTAAGCGTATACGCTAAGCAGGGGTCCCGATGTATCCCATAGACTCAGCCTGCCGGCGGATGGTCTGTTTAGACATCCGCCGGTGTACAGGCTGAACGTACTCGACTACGTTCAGCCTTACACCAGCGGATCGGGTCGGCGCAATGAAGACAGAACCGTCCGCCGAGCAGGTAAGTCTATCTGCTACGTCGGGGACCCCTGCTAAGCGTGTACGCTTAGCGGAGGGCTCCCGACGTAATGGAAGCAAGCCCTTAAGAAGAATTTTTATTAAGAAAAATGGTGGTATTAATGCTTGTTGAGAGGAAGTTTGCCCTGGGATTATGTATTAAGGAGGGGACAATTTTCTAGGGTCAGACGGTTTTCTTGCTATGGAGTAGTGATGATCGCGAATATTCGGATTCCGAATATTAATCGCGAATATCGGCAATTCGGAAATTCGCGAAGATGGTGAATATATTGCAGAATATTCGCAATTCGGGAAATTCTGTATTTTTTTCCATTACACATGCCTCTCAATGCAAGTGAATGAATGGGAAGGCTACAACAAGAGCTCAGCAACACTATTGGGGTGATGCAAATATTGCGAAAATCAGCACTTTTGAAAATTCCCACACAAATATTTGCATAAAAAAAAACACAAATATTTGCAGCATGCCGCGAATACGAATGTTGCCTATGCCGCTCATCACTACTATGGAGGGGAAAAGTGGGAACTCAATACCAGCATTATGTCCAGTATTGTAGAGTATTCCTGATCTTTGCTCAGAGTTTGTCAGTCAACACACAATATGCAGCATAGCATACAGGGTTCAGAAGTAAGGACTATGTATCATACTGTATACAATACATTCTTCTAAATACCATACTCTTTATTCTGTGCTGTATGTGTCAGACCATTTACTAAATGTTACATACTGCATTCTTCATGCTGTGGGCAGTAAAAAGCATGTGATCAAAAAAATTTTAGGTTATAGAATTTGTCACAGAGCACTGTGTGGTGCTTCTGATATCTTCTTTGGTGCCTCAGGCTTTTTAGTATCAAAGACATGTCCATAGGGACTTTATTGTGGTAGAATGGAGGACTTTTTTGTATACTCTCCAGCAGTAGTAGATTATCCTAAATTTACAGGAAGTGACATTGACAATGAGGGTCATGCTGGTTGACAGACCAGGATTTGAAAGAGTTGCCATTTTTTATTGTGGGCTGTGAAAGTTTATTTTAAGCATGGGTTTAGAAGTAAAGTTCTAGGTAACTATATATATAGCAATGCTACTTAATTCTACTAAAATGTACTTTGTAAACCCTTTACATTTTTATGTTTCAGTATACTCATTGATTTTAGTAATGACCATTTGTGCATTGTGCAACATTCAGCAATGGGAATTGTTTGCGATAAGGAAATAATAATAAGATGAAGATGTGCTCATTTGCTTTGATAACAAGCTGTCTACTTTATATTGCACATTGTGTATTTATGCCAGATAATAAAGTTGCAGATGGGAATTTTAGAGCAGACAGACATGATAATAAGTTTATCTGGCTCAGTCTGAGTGCCTCCCTTTATGCTGACTTTAGCATTTTTATTTAAATCATTAATGCATGTTGGTGACAGAGATTCCTAATAAATTTATATTACAGTTTATAGGTACATCTAAGCGGTTAATGGAATTTATCAAGCTACGTTTATTCAGTCTCTCGTGCATAACTGCTAAGGAAACCATCAACCACCATAACAAGGACCAATCAATGTAGATTTATATCGGGAATATATAGAAGCTGTAAGCTATAAACAAAGGAAAATAACATAATGCTAAAACTAGGAGAGAAAGAAAATATTGGTTTAACCTCTTTATTTCTTAGTCCATTAGGGCTTAACATTTAAAAAAACATGAACTACTTGGCGAAAACCACCTAGTTCTACATCATTTTAAGGGAAAATGGGATTTCTCTAACCTTGTATATATCTGAAAAAAATATATATACACCCTCAAAGCCACTTCTTTAGGCTGGGTAGTATGTGTATGGTTTACCAAACTTGGGAGTATAAAGGATACTGTTTGCTGTGCAAAGCAGGTGGCTGGTGAGTCAGTGTTTTGTCTTTGTAAAGGTCAAGGAACATGCCAGAAGACTATTTCTGATGTAACTGTGACATGCCATCTGGGTGTGACAAGCCTGGGCAGAGGTATTATAAGACCCAGGTAAGGGTGGAGCTAGGTCTTCGCCAGGAGGAAAGGGCAGAGAGAAGCACTGTTGGTCCTTGTGGGAGGAAGACATGTGTGGGACTAGAGACCCCTGACTAGCCGAGATGTGAATAAAGACATCACCCTTGTACAGCAGTGTGACACCAGGATGGAGACATGCTAGGCCAGAGACTGAAGTGAGTGGCATTGACTGCTGATGGTATGGCATGGCGATGGCATGGACTGTATAGTTGTACTATTTTGACATCAATAAATGGGTACTGGATCTTTCACCAAAGATATTGTGTGTGGAAACTTTAGTTAGATGTGTCCAATGGGGACACTGCCCCTGCTACAGATGAGAGAGACTGTGTTGGCAGAGCTGCTTCAGTTCTACTGTTCCTAGCTGCTCCCTTAGATGGAAGGGGAATGTATGCTGTCATGGAGGACAAGTCTGGCAAGACAACAGTAAGTAGACTTTCCCTAGCGGCCTCCCTGACCAGTAGGAAGGCGCAGCTGTGATGGAGGACATAATGGAGCAGTCTAGTGTTGTCCAGAATTTTACCCCCTGGATCTCTGCAGACTGTCACACATCTCTGCAGAGATCCAGGGGGTGAGATTCTGGACAACACCAGAGAGGTGCCTCCAGTTTCACCTCCGTATGTGAGGTCTACGTGGTGCACAGAAGGGGTGGTGCCGCATATTTACATGTACATAATTACATGTGATCCTCATAATTTGAAAAAAGTATGTGCATTTTGTGTTTATATATAAATTATTTTTGGTTTGTTTGCACATTAACAATCTGGTTTCACAATGCTTTTACATATTTACATACAGTTAGGTCTAAAAATATAAATATATTTGGACCCAGGCAACTTTTTTTCTAACTTTGGTTCTGTACATTACCACAATGAATTGTAAATGAAGGAACTCAGATGTAGTTAAACTGCATACTGCATACTTTTAGTTTCAATTTAGTGGGTTGAACAAAAAGATTGCATGGAAATCTAAGGAACCAAAGACTTTTTTAACACAATCACTTCATTTCAGGGGCTCTCAAGTAATTGGACTATTAACTCAAAACTTATTTCAAAGGCAGGCATGATGAAGAGACAACACTTGTTCAAAGGAGTTTTCATGCAGGTGAAACAAAACATCCTTTAGCTGCAAAAACAGAAAAACCCCATCTGGGAAATTGATAGGACAATTGCCGACACCTGCCGAGGCGTTTCACCTGGAAGCACTTAATCATAGAGCCGGGTGAAACTCGTTGAAGTTTCCACAGTGGTGCTGCTTATTTCTATGTTTGTACGTCATGTTAGATTGTGTAAAAAATTAAATTTTTATATTAAATGGTAACCGGTGTATCATCATTGTTTTTATATTTGATTAGTTAGCTAAAAGTCAGTTGCTCTTTTTTTTATAATTTATCAATATAGGTCTGTGAGATTTTTCAGGATATTACTGAGCTACAATGTCTCAGACTGCAGCTCCTTAGGTTACCTTGGACAGCTCTCTTATATTTTTTTATGTTTTTTTAATGGAAACCTGCAGCCAGACCAGCAATTTGATGTATTTTTGAAGAACACTCATAGCAAAAAAGGTAATGGTAACATTTATGTGGACATGCAGGCACATACAAAGAATTGCTGGACCTACTGGTTTAAAAAGAAAATGTGGATTAAAAATAGATGAACTATTAAAGTAAAAGGCATATGCCTTCTGACTGTATTCTTGAGCTCTTTTTGGCAAGTTATTATGCTTTTTAAATTTCTATACAATTTACCGCTATTGATTTTATGTGGGTTGATTCACATTTACCAATATTTGTGTATTGAATTGAACTTTACTACTTATTCAACTCAACTTCAATTGCTGTTAAAGGAGGGCCATAGTAAAGAACAAAAACACTTTTTTAATGGAGTGAGTGGGTTAGAACTTTTCATCATCGTCATCAATATATTGTTTTGCAAAAAATTACATAGGTAAAAGTAACAGAATATACACAAAGTAAAGGAAACAATTTACATTGAAAGAAACAAAAGAATAAGAAGGTGATTGGAAAAGCACAAGCTTTATAAATGAAATTGTTACAGGAAACAATTGTATGTATATCAAGGACACTGTAGAAAAGACACACATGAATAGCTGAGAGAGTCTTTTAATAAAAATGAGAGATAGAGTAGATGACGACCTGCTTTTGAATACTAATCATGTCAGCAAAACCTTTGTAACACCAGTTGTAGCTGTTTTCTTTTTCCAATGTAAATGAGTTGTGAGTGTACAGCAATCGTGCAAACTTTTCCATGTGTGTCACAATATGTGTCACAATATTCATTTGTCGAACATCTAGGTGCCATCACTACAAATGAGTTTGCCTACTTCTGACTTAAAGGTAAAGGTGTTTTGAAGCATGTACGGCACAGGCCAAAAGTTTGGACACACCTTCTCATTCGATGTGTTTTCTTTATTTCATGACAATTTGGGAAGTTCTCACTGATGGAATCAAAACTATGAATGAACACATGTGGTGTTATGTACTTAACAAAAAAAAAGGTGAAATAACTGAAAACATGTTTTATATTCTAGTTTCTTCAAAATAGCCACCATTTGCTCAGATTACTGCATGGCACACTCTTGGCATTCTCTTCAACAGGTAGTCACCTGGAATGGTTTTCACTTCACAGGTGTTCATTCATAGTTTTGATTCCTTCAGTGAGAACCTACCAATGTAAATGGTCATGAAATAAAGAAAACACGTTGAATGAGAAGGCGTGTCTAAACTTTTGGCCTGTACTGTATATATACATATATATAGCATGTATATATTACAATCCATAAAACTTTAATGGATGAAAGGCTGGGCAGTTGCATAAGGCACTATAAGGATGCAGGTCAGATATATAGAACAAAATAAAAAAATTGGACATAATGTCACACAAAACTCCGAAAATGGGCTGGACAAAATTATTGGCACCCTTAACTTAATATTTGGTTGCACACCCTTTGAAAAAAATTACTGAAATCAGTCAATTCCCTTAACCATCAATTAAATTCTTACACCTCTCTGTTGGAATTTTGGACCCCTCTTCCTTTGCTAACTGCTCCAGGTCTCTATTATTGGTACCTTTTTCCAAAAGCAATTTTAAGATCTCTCTACAGGTGTTCAATGGAATTTAGATCTGGACTCATTGCTGGCCACTTCAGAACTTTGTTCTTTGTTGCCATCCCTTTCTGGGTGCTTTTTGACATATGTCCGGGGTCATTGTCCTTGAGTCCAAGACCCAAGATCTTGGACGCAAACCCAGCTTTTTTGACACTGGTAATCCTCAGAGGTCATGATGTTTTGTACACATTCAAGGCACCCAATGCCAGAGGCAGCAAAGCGACCCCAAAACATATGAACCATATTTTACTGTAGGTACTGTGTTCTTTTCTTTGTTCGCCTTGTTCTGTCTTCAGTAAACAGTAGAACCAGAAAGCTCTATCTTGGTCTCATCTGTCCACAAAACATTTTTGAAGAAGGATTTTGGCTTACTCAAGTACATTATTGGCAAACTTTAGTCTTGTTTTTTATCTCTGTGTCAGCAGTGGGGTCCTCCTGGGTCTCCTGCCATAGCGTTTCATTTCATTTAAATGCCGATGGATCGCTCACACTGACACTGATGCTCCCTGAGTCTGCAGGACAGCTTGAAATTCTTTGGAACTTGTCTGGGGCTGCTTATCCACCATCCAGACTATCCTGCATTGACACTTTTCATCAAGTTTTCTCTTCCGTCCACAGCCAGGGAGCTTAGCTACAGTGCCATGGGTTGCACACTTCAAGATAATGTTGGGCACTGTGAATATTTGTCCACAATTTTGGTTCTCGAGTCCTCAGACAGTTCCCTTCTCCTCTTTAGTGTTAAGCATGAATATTCTAAATTGCAATATATTCGCAGAATATTAGCTAGTCGACATTTCGCAATATTTGCTCATTTGTACACATGTGAATGGATACACGCAATACGCACAGCGCTAGGACTGACAAAGTGCAAGAAAGCAGTAAGAAAAGCAAAAAGCAAACTCGAATATACCATATGCCACTCAACAGTAGTCCTCTTTCTGTTGTCCATGCTTAGTGGGGCACACACAGACACACAATGCAAAGACTAAGTGAACATCTTTCCTTTTTATCTGTGATTTTTATATTGCGCAACATGTCCCAGGTGGGGTTAAAGGAGCATCACATGCTTGAAACAATTTCATTTATCTACAATTTTGAAAGGGTGCCAATAATTGTGTTATGTTTACAAATCTTCTTTGAGGTTGGGAGGGTTCCCCAGTAAAGAAAAAAGCTCTGTGCAAGGCACCAGTTTGGTGAGTTCTTGCTTTATTTGGTCATACAACAGTTAAAAGTACATTGATGCATTTCGTGGTTCAAAAGAAAAGGTACTTATTTGATGGTAAAAAGCAAAAAATAGATCAGATAAAAAATTTTCCTGGAGTGATGAGGGTGCCAAAACTTACATAAGCTATTAGACTCTGTATATGTATATATATATATATATATATATATATATATATCTGTCATAATTGTTACTGGATTTCATGTGTATGATCAAAAGATACCTATAAAAAAAAATTAAAACATTACATTAAAATGTTTTTTTAACTTAAATCACATCCAAAATTACATTACAAAAACACATAAAATTCATAAATGGTTCCAAATTCAGTATGTTCATGTGTATAAAACATTCCAAAACAAATATAAATATGAAGTTGCTGTGTACAAACGGTTGAATTAAAGTCAATTGGAAATCCAGTTGTGTGTTAGGGTGCCCACACACGGGTTGATACTCGCTCGATCGATGACGTCACCATGCTGCACTTGGGTGTATGCTGATTAAACGTCATCCCCATGCAAAGTAATGGCAATCTAACAGGGATTTACCAACATGTTGGTTTCCTGCTCGATCCAGCTTTCTTCAAAAAAAGGGTGACTTTGGTTGATGCCGAACATTTGAATGCTGATTGTTTACACTAAAAATCTACCTGTGTATGGGGACCTTTAGGTTCTATTTATATGGCTAGAAATAGATGCATTTACAGTGCATTTAAAACTGTGCTAAAAACACATGTTATCATACCCAATGGAAATAGAGTCTAACTGGGGCATGGTGGTGTGGGAGCTATGAGAAATCCACTGCGCACATCGGAATTACATTCATGTATTTATTTTATTACTATTTGACTGTTATCTTTTGAAATGTATAATTAAGTATATATTTAAATACGGTATGTAAGTCAGCTACAATATGATCTACAGACCAAAAAGGGCTGTCATTTGCGGTTTGTCTTTAAATAGCATTTAAATAGTAAGGTTTGGCATTGCTTTACTTTACTAGAGACAAGTGGTGTGCAACTTAAGATTGAAAAAAAAAGGGACTTAAATATTCAAACAAATACAGTGTTTGAAACCATATTGTAGTATCTGAACAACAGCAATGTAACATTTACATGGATACCTATTTTGGGTCTCTGCCAGGCTGAATACCCAATAATTGGTAAAAATCGGTGCAGGCTTTTAAAATCTATTGTTAAAAACATTTCTCTGTATCAGGTTCAGTAAGAAACCACTTCTCATCTGGTTCTGTCTAATTTCACTTTCTCTTTGCATGTTAAATACTCCATACTTTTGAATTATTCATTTCTTACAGTATCATTGGAAACGGAGAAACCATTAAAAAAAACGGATTGCTTTCAAATGTTCACAAAATGTGTAATTCAGTACATGAAGAACTTCCCTAAAACTCAACATTCTAATTAGTTCAAAGAGAGTTTCTTTTAAAGTTGCATTCAATGGAGTTATAAACATTGTTGATAATTAAGAATTCTGAAGAATAATAGCAGCATTAAATTGTAACAGTTAAACAAGAATGCTACTTTTCACATTTTAATTAACAGGAGCTACATAAATATATGAGGGTGGACAAATGGCTTCAAGGCAGGAAAATAGAACTGCTAATTGTATTTAATGGCAAGTTTTAGAATGTTCACATATTTCATCAATGCCTATAATCAAAGTGCTCACTCTGAATGAGAAAGAATAAACTATGCAGAGATGTGTATCTTCTGTTATTGTTATGGTTTAGCTCTAAAACACCTTAACAATGCTTGTTAGAGAAAAAAAATGTGCCATTGTAATAGGTATCACATAAAATGTTCCCTATCTTCCTCATCACAACTATACTATGCATCACATTGCTTACTATGCTTCATATATAATACATATGTATTAGTATCTATTATATGGAGCAACGGGGACCAGAGATGGGCAAAACATTTGTCACTTGAAAAAAAAAAAAAACTTTTTTACAAAATTCCATTGAGAAGTCGAAATTCTCCCGTGATATTTCAACTTAAGAAAATATATATATTTTTTTAAATGTAATCATTTGTAATTACCTTTCACGCATTCCAACTTGGTTAAACCATGTTCCCTGAAAACACATTTAAAAACAAAACACATATAAAATACCCCCCAACAATGTTATCTGTAATAATGATATATAGTATTGGGGTCATATTAACCCCTTACTTATTTTAAAACCAACAAACAACCACTTTTAAAATACACGAAAGCAGTGTTATCTGTATTCTGTAATAAATTCTGACAGATAACATGGAAGGAGTTAAAAAAGCTACTTATTCACACAATGTAAACCACATACTTTCACATTAAATAAAAAAAAAATTATGTGTCATAATGAAATAAATTATGACATCTAACATAGAACGTGTATAGGGGTCAAATGAACTGCTTACACGTTCACAAACCATTAACCCATTCCCTAAAACAGCCGACAAATCAAACCAACTAAAACACACACTTTTACATAAAAAAATGTCTACATTACAAAATACCCCCATACACATTTATATTTCATAATTACATTAATTATTACACTTACAATGGGAAAAAATTGCGGTAAAATATATAAAATAGGGGTGAAATATATAAAATATTTATATATAATATATATAATTTCTATATAATTCCTAAGCACTTTACTCCTAGCAGAAAAGTCATAAGTCAAAACAAACAAAGCATACATATAGATGTATGCATGTATACAAAACAGTTAAAGGTAATAATGCCATTAATTGTTAAATGTAACTAAATGTAACTAAACATTTTTATATAAGTATTGTATACATGTTGTTGAAAGAACAACACATATACAAAAATATATGAAATATGCAACCCCCATCTTCATTTGAAAAAAAAAAAGATCTTCACTCCATCTTTACCCAGAGCTCCACTGGGCAGGTCTTTCCGCTCTGCCATCGAATGTCCTTTGAGCATGTTGTAAATCCTTTTAAAAACCATGGGCATAAATCTTGAGGGCTCGTTCAAACTAGCCATTTCCTAAGGTAACCTGCGTGCCTTGCAGTAATGCTAGTCGCTCTGCGTTGTTGTACTGCACCACAGCTGCCGCACGGCTATGGTGAACAAGCCCTGAGGGCACCCTCATTTGCCATTACAACAGCTCCCACTCTTCTGGGAAGTCTTTGTACACGATTGTGTAGTATGTCTATAAGAATTCATACCTACTAAGTCAAAAGGTTTTTATATAGGTCAGGTATAGGTGTTCAACATTTACCTCACAATCACGTTTAAAATCATCCCAAAAGGTTTTCAGTAGGTTGAGGTCAATAGTTCCTGCACACTAAGCTTGTCAAACAATGTCTTCAAGGAGCTGGTTTTAGCACAGATTTACAAGCAGGATGAGCAGAAAAAGATTGTTGAATTGTGTGAACATCAACTGCATCCTTCATCTAAATTCAATAATATTTTGATTTGGTCTTTGGTCATAAAATGTATTTTGGCATCCATGCAGGGTTCAAAGATCTATGTGTTCAAAATAGGATAAGTGAAAGCGTGTATGCAGCAGAGTAGTGCTTTATGCTTTATGAAGCAATATCTGATAGCTGTAGTTTAGCTGAAATGTAACATATAAGTGTTGTAGCTATAGGGGTGAAACTCGGGGTGTAAGTAGTAGTAGGGGGAGCATTGCTGACCCTAAAAGGTTTCGGGAATATACTATGAATGGTTTTCATGCTATGAATGAATTTAGCTTAGTTTCTAGAGCACAGCTGTAGAGGGAAGAGGGTGTGTCCTGTCCTGCGTTTTGATACAGGAAGCATTATCTGACAGAGAAGCACAGAATCTGCTGCTGTCACACTCGCGGGGAGGAGGAGAAGGGGGGGGGCAGGGGGATGCGAGTCTCTCTTTTCTGGCTGTGCAGGGAGCACGTATCAGAATCAGGGGCCTGGTAAATATAGGCGGCAGAACGTCATTCTGGTGCGTTCCGCTAAAAAAAAGCCCTGCTCCTATGTAACCTGGCACATCTGTGCTGCCATCTAGTGGTTGCAGTGATAATTTACCTGATAAAGTGAATTATTGAAATCCTCATTATCTAATATTGTGAGTTATTCACAGAGCATCTGAACATGTTATTATATTCAGGATGTCTACCAGACTCCTGTATGGACATACTTTGGGAAATTACAGGCCTACAATGTAAAAAACTTTTTTTTACATTAAAGTCTATGGTGCGCTTTTGGTTTAGAAATCTGTATATTCAAGCTGGGTTCATATGCTAACAGCTGTAAATTCAGCCTAAAATTATTAAAGAAATCTATAGTTAGATTAAAATGTAGGGCCTGTACAACTGTCCTTCATAGAGGTGGCCAATGAGATAAATAAAATTGAGAACATAAAACCACTTTATTGTTTTTGTTTTTTTAATTCTTTATTTACAGTGTGCCAACAGGAACTATACAACCACTGCATATAAATAAAAGGTCAATAAAAAATAAACATATAAAAAAATACATACATATACAGTTGCAAGAAAAAGTATGTGAACCCTTTGGGATTCAGTGGAGATTTGCATGAATTGGCCATAAAATGTGCTCTGATCTTCATCTAAGTCGCACCAATAGAAAACCACAGTCTGCTTAAAATAATACTACACAAACATTATATTTCATGTTTTTTTATTCATATTTCATGTTTTTTTATTGAACATAACATGTAAACAGATAAGGTTTTTTGGGGGGAACTAATCCCCAGGAGGGGTAGCCAACCCCATTTGACTTTTAAGGTGAATCTGGGTATAAAAAATCTGAGTATAAAAAACTTTAGAGCCCCAAAGAAGATCCAGCCAAATGGATGCCTGGATACTTTTTTGTCACCTTTTGGGACCCCTATTACAATTGACTGATTTATAATAAACTGGGTTTTACGTATGCTAGTTACCAATTGTAAAAGCTATTAATGATATGCCTATCGGCAGAAGGTATTGCTGTACAGAGCGCTATTTAAAGCCTGACAACAATACGGACCCCTTGACTGTAAATGGTATACTATCTACAAATACTCAAAGCTTGACAATAATAATTTATTTTTGTCCTTTTGGAGTAAGGGAAGCTCGGCCGTGTCCACATCGAGGACCCACCCACGCTGCCGCCTTGGAACATGTGAGGTACCGTTGACTCAAATGTGGGAGATGGCTGGGTCTGTGATGCACCAACTGCCTTCCCCACCCAGGGGATACCAACATCATCTCCCCGTGTTGGGCACCGTGGGAGTATACCCAAGTTCATCTGCAACACATATGATTTTCTTCCCCCCCCCCCCCTCCCTGCTGTGCTCTCTTTCCCCTCTTTTTTCCCCCCTTTCCCTTTCCTCCCCCGTCCCTCGCACTCCTCTGGGCTAATTCACTATGGCAACACTATTGATTTATTGTTCCCACACGGATATAGTTTCCGAAGCACATCAACACTATTCGATACGTCCTGGTGAGTTGGGAGCACTGGGTTCCCTATCTCTCTCCCTTTCTCTCCCTTTTGTTTGTGTTTTGGTTGACTTTGGGCACTGTATATTTATTTAGATTTTTTCACTCCCAACATGCTGCTTACTCACCATTATTCCTCACATCACTTATTATGCAGCTATGATCCCCCCACACTTTACAACATTTCTCCCACTTAGATGATTATATGGTCAAACACATTATCAATAGAGGCAACACTACCACCAGCG
>CM070036.1:109398448-109412223 GCA_036250615.1 Ptychadena robeensis
TCTCCCTTAATAACGTAAACCTTTATTTAAAACTGCATTTTGTGTTCAATTATGTTATCTATAAAAGACTTAATAAGTTTTCGCATCAATTGGGTTAATGCAATATATTCAGTGAATGCAATATTCAATTCAGCCAGCAGGTGTCACTAGCAGCAGTACACTCTAAGCTAAACACGTCATCTCTGGCTGGGTTCAGGGCTGGCATAGGCAATTACACAGTTCAGATGGGAGAGCCGGACATCGGCCGGCATCTCACATCTGACAGCTCTTCCAGCTCCCCAGCTAATCTCCATGCCGGGAGAGCTGGCGGGAAGCCAAGGTGCGACCACCGGCGGCCTAGTGGGCGCAGGGGTCGCGCATTCAGCACATAAGACGCAGCCACTTTTTGCCCCCAATTTTGGGGGTGAAAAAGTGTGTCTTATATGGTGAAAAATACAGTAGATATAGTGCTGGCTGTTGCTTCCTGTCTATCATTTGCACAGCCAAATCAAACTGCCAACCACACTCTTGCACAACATAAATGTACTAGATACAAGTATAACTCTAACACAGGGAAGTTTAGTTGTCTGGCCTCTTGTCTGCACCTTATTTGATCTCTTGGACAGTGAATTAAGTTATCAGTTTGCTGAACCCCACTGAACTTCCTATTTAAACCAATTTGTTGTGCGTATGTTAGTATCTTGCTCCTGTTGCTACTGAACAATTGTGCTCTTATTACTACTACTTGTGTTCCAACCCTAAGCTACTGATTTAATAGCTATGCTATTAAATGCTTCTTCATGCTCCACTTCCAGCCTAATACCATTGGCTACTAGTGATGGCCAAACTGTCCACTAGGCGGATGTTTGCACTCCTAGCCGGTGAGCAGTACGGGTGTTCAACCCATCCCGTTCGCCTGCGAGAAGGAGCTCACTATTATTCCTCCGGCAGGAGCATTAAGATCTCGCCAGAGGAAAAAGACCGGGTAGAGAAGCTTCTAGTGAAAAGCCGGCCCCCGAAAACCAGAAGTGAAAAACTTCCGGTGTAATTTGAATCTGCCCGCAAACAGGCGGACTTCGGACTTCTTTAAAAGTCCGATCCGCCCGGTTGTGGACGAACCTGGCCGAAGTTCGGCCATCACTATTGGCTTCCAAAGTTTATACTTGCTTCCATTGTGCATTCTGCTACCACTATTCAAGCAATAATCCTGAACTGTTTATCACCTGAACCTTGATGGTGAATTCAATACTAGACTGTGAGCCTGACCCTGGATCATAGATTAAAGTCATATTTTGAATCACCTTTTGCCCCAAATAAGACCTTTTACCCTCTACGATGGATCCAATTAAACAACAGGCTATGCCGCATGAAACAGATCCTATCTTCAGTAAATATACTCCACCATTATGGCAATTTTGATAAAGGCAGCCAGTGAAATTTCCCTATTCTCTAAATCCTGTACACTTAATGAGCTTGCTGTGAAAAATAGGCTGGACAACGCTGCTATACACAGATGCACTTTAGCAAAATACAACAACAGTAATATGTGTTTAATAAAAAAGCAATAGGCAAAATGTTCAAGGACGTGACATTTTGCTTTTAACAAATAGTTACATTTATTTAGAAAGTGTTCTAACATTTGCCCTCTAAAGCAACGCACTTATCGTGTTAATGGAAGCAAATAACTAAACAAAGTTCAGGAAAAAGATAAATAAAAGGGCATTTCTGTATTTATATTATGAGAAATACAAGGAAAACACGCATTGCCATTAGCATTTAACAGATCAAGTATTATACATCCACAGTAGGCTATTAAAGCTGAACTTTAGGCACATAAAAAAGACACAATTCTATACAGTTCTGCTATAATTTATGTTGCAGCGAATATTTTTTTAATTCACCCATTGTAATGAAACAGAATTTCATCTTAGAATATTCCCTGTAGAGCTGAGCTGGAGTGGGAGAGCAAGAAGCAGCACAAAGAGCTTATGTACAAACATGGTAAAAGGAAAAGAGAGCAGATAAAGAAATAAAGGAGCTTATCAGTGTGCGACTTCTCCTTTTACTTCCTCATTAGGCACCATTCACACATGCACTGACCGTTGAGTGCCAGATACTTGGGTACCAAGACGTCCTCTCCTGCCCCCACAGTTCCCTCTCTCTGCCACTGCCAGCAAAGGAGGGCAAGTTGGTTGCTTCAGCAATAGCCTGGCCATGTCCAAGAAAAAGTAGTTGTTCTTGTCTGCTGACTGAGAGATAAGAGTCTACACTTAAGGTCCCATACACACATAGATATGCACTAGATCCATGGCCGCTTCGAGGGTCAAGCACCCATCTAATGCGAACACCTCTGTCTTCAAGCAGGATAGGTTGAACAGGTAACCGACATGTCATAAATATTGATTGAATGTCATTCCTTTGAATGGGACCATGGTCCTCATGCTAAGGATTGACTAGGAATCGGGCACCTAAAGTGGTTTGCCTTGATTCCCGTCCAATCGATGGGACGTCACCAAGGTCATCTGTCGAGCGCCTGTCTCGCCGTGTATGGGCACCTTTAGGTCTATGTCTATCTTTAGGAGCACCTACATTGAGGCGGGAACTGCTTTGAACCCTTTCTGGAGGACAATCACCATAAATAACACTGGAATCTCAATTGCCTTAATCATATATGCACTGCATCTACTGCATCTTACCCTGAATAACTACTACGACTCTTTTTCCCCTCAGCAATGTAGATGGTCGAATACTGCAGAATTTGATTCCTACAAAATCTTGACCCCTACCCAGTCGAAATTTGTTTCTATCACAACATTTTTACCACACTGACATCATTTTGATTTAAACTAAAATTTACCTGCTTTTCCCATGTTATTGCACATGCCCAACAATTTAAGTGAGTGCACATTAATATTACACGCGGGTACACAGGGCCTGTACTACATCCAGCACAGACATCAAGGCACATTAGAGCAGAATGGAATACAGAGGGGTAACTGTTGGTAAATATGCTCTTTATTTTATTTAATTAATCTATTTACTTTTAGATGTATCAGTTTAATTAATGAAGATTTTAACACTTAAGGAATGGTTTAGAGTTCAAGGAGACCTCTATACCTTTTTCATAGGGTGTGGGAATATATTCTTCTTTAATTTTTTTGTTTTATATTTAATATTTAAGTTGAAATTCCACAGCGAAAAGTTTAAACCTTTCTATAGAATTTTAATTAAATATTAGATTTTCAGAATGTTTTACCATCTCTACACTGTAATCCTTCTGGAACTCTGGGAATTTTAGTTCACCTGATGTTGAACTTCAATGTGGCACCCCCAGATTCTTGTTGTGTGATCTCACAGGCCTGAGACCTTATCCTACTGTTGTGATATTTTCCTACTCTTGATAGTGATGGCTGAACAGTTTTCTTTGTTCGACGAACAGTACGAGTGTTCGACCCGCCCAATTCACAGACAGGAAGAAGGTTACTTTTCTTCCGCTGGCCGGATCAGGAGTAGAAAGATCAGGCCAGTGGAAGAATTCTTCCACCCGAGACCACATAGAGAAGCCGGTCTCTAGTTAAAGAAAACCCGCTTAAACCGGAAGTGATATCACCCCTGGATATCGAAACAGGAAACTGTGCGTTTCAGGTACCGGAAATTTACCCTTCCTCCATTGTATACCAAGATATCCTAATAAAAATGTCATGCACTGGATTCCCTGTGCTTAGTCTCAGTGTGCTATCTCTCTGGTCTCCTAGTTTTTCACATATGCAATATACTGTACTTAATTTTTATTACTAGGTTAACCTTCCAAACGTTAACCCAGAGTAGCTCAGGAAAGTTTGTTTACAAACATTACTCACCCGAAGTGTAATTTTGTTTGCTTACTTGTCCTAGGCAAGTCTGCGGGATCCCTCTATGCCAGCGTCCTCGATCATTTTTTCCGGCCTTAACCTCCTTCATGTCAGCAAAGATGCAGAGGAGGTGGGGGGCGCAATTGATATGCATGTAAATGCAGGCATAGGCGTCCTGGGTCCTCACCACTGGAATGTGAAAAGAGTGGGAGAGCAAATTCAAAATAGATTATACTGCCTTCTGTTTAGATTTCCTGTACCACTGAAAAAAATGGTTAACAGGCAGAACACTAAGGGATTGTTTCCAGTATACGTCGGAACCCATAAGCTTAGCGGGAAGTCCCGATGGAGCACATAGACTTTACCTGTTATACAGAGGCTCAATGTACTCGACTACCTTCAGCCTTGCATCGGCCGAGCAGGTAAGTAAATGACACAGCATCTGCCGAGCAGGTATATCCTAAGGGGGTTAATGTAGAGTTTTATTCTTCTTTATCTGTACAAAGAAGGTACACAAAACACACTGTTATGCAATAGTGAATAAACATATTAATGAGACAATTTAGGAGAAACAAAGATTAAGAAGTGTATGAGTATTGTGGATGACTAAAAATTATGTGATTTCTTACAAAGAAGAGAGTAATCATTGCCCTTTTCTATCAAGTATTTTCCTCGTGAGATTCACTATGATGTAAAAGTTAATTATCTCTAAATAATCTCACAGCCAATATGGGATTTGCAGTGTTAATTAACAAACATACAATATTATGGCCATCTGTTTGAAAAGGCTGCCTTGACACTTAAAGTGGGCTAGTCTGTATGAAGTAGAACATTATTTGCTAAATGGTTTCTACAAAAGAGGTTTTTTGTTATCTGTATCTTCCTCTCATTTTGTATATTGGATTGGGAACGCTGAGGATCTAGATATATTCTCCAGATATGAATATTTCTCCTTAGAAGAAATGTTGTCTTCTGCCATCTTCTACTGAATACCTTGCATTGACAAACAAGGACTACTTCTTGGAAAAATAGTGCGTTCTGCCCAAGTTATCTTGGTGTGACCTTCTCGGCAGATAAAAATTACTAGTGTCTGGGGTGTAGACGGTGCCATTGACCTCCATGTTAATGGAGGGGCAGCACTTTTTTTCGTGGGCACCTCCGGCGACACCGGTGATGTATTTGGCACCTCCCTTTTTTAAAAAGCGTGCCACGTGCACAATGCCCAGGAGGTTAAGCAAAATAACACTTAATGCTTTATTAACCTCCCTGGTATCACAGTTTTATTACAAGCTTTTCGCTTCATTTTGTGGCCTGAAAAGCTGCCTTACGGGCGATTTGCGTTTGAGTACAGTGTACTCTGCCGTGAATCCCCCCCCCCCCGCTACATCTAAAAATATGGGCAGGGAAAAGTGGTGCCGCCTTAACATGAAGATCGATGGCAACGCCCTCCTTGAAGACTCGGGGCCAGAAGGAATCCATTAGCCTGCAGCGATGCAGAATCACTGCAGGTTCACGGTGCGCCAGCGACTATGCCTGATCCCGGCACAGGCATAACGCCAGGGCGGTTAAACGAAATGTATTTTTAAAACGAAATGAAAAGTTACATTTTTACTCATTATATGTAGGTTATTCTAGCATTATCTGTACTCAATAAAAAAAAATGCTGTTTAATTTCGGCTTTCCCATGTTGTATATATTCACATTGAACCTAACCGCACTCCTTCAGATCAACATTGTTTGTTTAATAATAATAGAGCTGAAAATGTTGTATAGTAATATTAGTATAGTATAATATATTTATATGACAGAAGATCTGGCACAAATATTTACGTAGTAGAAATAGTAGTTCTTGGAGATGTCTGTTTTTAAAGTTGAGCTCTAAGTTAAGTTAAATTTCTACCCTTGCAGAGGGACCCCATCCTTAGAGCACACATTAATTTACCTTAACTTATTGCTGATAACGACTTAAGAATTTCTAAGGTCGAGTCACCAGTCACTAAAGTCGTAGTTGAGTCGACAAGTTGTAATGATGTCATCACGGATCACAGACACTTAAGCAACACAAGTGTCCAACAATAACAGTCAACATAATTATAACACAAAACATAGGCTAATGCATCAAATTTCCTGGTAAATTTAAGTGCAAAACTATGGAAACAGCCAAGGTACATAGGATGAGTTAACTGTGGTTAACAGGAGAGCATGTTGTCATTGAAAAAAAAATATAACACATTAACTTGCTTTCATGCTTCTCAGAAAAGAGAGGAATTAACCCTCCTGGCAGTCTGATTCAGCCTGGTTTGCTGTGCCAAATGCTGTACAAAAAATTTAACCACCCTGGCGGTCCACTGAGAGCTACAGAGATATGACAAGCCGACTCCTCTGAGGAGCTCTCCATCTGATGTTGACAGGTCAACAAGTTTGTGAAAGCCCTAATATATATATATATATATATATATATATATATATATATATATATATATATGTTATTATGTTATTTGAGTACAAGAGATACTTTGGATATTATTTTTTACTTGACAAGCTAAATTTGTGAGTTATTTTCAAAGCCCCCGAATATGGCATCATCTCCAAAATTGCAGCAGGATTTGGGAAAAGTTACAAGTCAATATGAGCACTTTAAAATTTAAGATTAGGTTGACATTTCAATGTTAACGTGAACACTTTTACATAGAAATGTCAACTTAATTTTAAATGTAAATTTTTTTAATTTTAATTTTAACTGGCAAATCAACAAGAATTCAATATTTCACCACCATCTCTTTTTGAGAGATTTCTACCTTCTTGTACTGTGCACTCCATTGGTAAACAGACCATTACAGTTTTTTTTCAGTTTTTGAAAGATTTCTAGACTTGATTTGTAAATATCAGGTGACATAGAGAAGGGAATCCCGAGGAAGAAGCAAGCCTTTAGAAATTTTAATTTCATTTTTTTATTTAGATTGATACACATAGATTTTTAGAATGGGTCCAGATGTATTCACATTATGTCTATAATCGGGAAATGCAATTTGTAGGTTAGTTTTATTTTGTATTTGCCAATCTTATAAAGAATAATGTTTGTGTAGTTTTCTTTCATTTTAGAATGTAACCATGAAATCCTGGAGGCATTCAAGGATCCTCATAGCATCTTTTGGTATAAAAGTTACAGTAGAAACACAAAAATAGTATCTCAAAATAGACCTGGGGAATGCATTAGACCTCCTGGGGAACCTTCCCTGGCTCCTAGGGTTTAGCAATACCTACGATATATGCTTTATCTTTAAATGTTGTATGTGTTTTCCGTAGTAAACTTCTGCATGCAGTCCTATGTTGATCTCTTGAGCTGTATTTTTCATTGACAAAATAACATTGACTAAATAATTGGTGTTAAACGAAAATATATTCGACGAATATCCGACATTCGAGAATTCACATTATTTTGTGAATTTGCGTGCGTTCCGCAATGGCGGATATTCGTCATATTATGCTTCAACATTGTTTACCAGCATACATCACGCATATCTGTAGACATTGCAAATGGATTTCGGCAATACGCACAGTGCTCGTACTGGCTAAGATCACAGAATAGCTGGTTCCAGAATCTTTGCGAATAATTGAGAACAGCTACACGCGATGTAAGGCAGTCGAATCTAATTTTACCAATTTCAAATGTTCCTTAATATATTCGCAAAATTACGCGAACTCAAATATACCATATTCTGTTCAAAACCAAAAATAATACAGTTTTTCCTTTATACACATTTTTCCTTTATACATATCAAAGCTATTGAGCTGAGCCATGAGTTATTCACAATGCACCACTTCATAATCCATTCTGTTAGCTAAAAAGCCACTTTGTGAGCCAACTAGTGTGAACATTGTGAGACTATTAAACAGCACCATTTTGTAATATTTAACTAAAATACGCCTTTATGAAGTGTGGCTAGGGTATTATGATTGCAGATACTCTATACACTTTTGAGAAAATGTAATTAGTAATGATTGCTACTCTTAACAAAAGCTTTGTACTGACAAATGTAAATGGAAGCAATATTTATTTTCTCTTCCTTTATTAATGGATTTCATTACAGTACCATGACAAACCATTATTCCTTTATCTGAAGTATCAGAAATATCTGCAGTATAAAGGTTTTTGGGGGATATCACATCACCCTTCTAGATGTATTGCAGTTTTTATGCTCTCAAGCTGATTGAATGGAATATTTTGTGGGATTGAACACAGTCATCTGGATCAGAAAAGCCATCCTGTGTGCGGCTCAGTGTTACTACTTTTGGTAATGAAAATCTACAACAATCCATAATCAGGATTACCACTTGGCAGGTAAACAATGGAGTATTCCTCAGCTAAGCAGATAAGAATAGAAGGTAAACCTATGGAAATGAACCTTATGTACCATTGTTTGATACAAATACTATTCCAGAATAGTGATGGCCGAACATCGACCAGGACTGTCCGCGAACGGGCGGGTCGGACTTCTAAAGACGTCCACCGTCCGCCTGTTCGCGGACCGGGGAATTTGAATCGGAAAAACCGGATGTGACGTCCCTGGAACGCATACTGGAACGCATAGTTCCTGGTTCCGTGAGCCGGATGTGACGTCACTGACGCTTTATGCCCGGTCTTCTAGTGAAAAGATTCTTCCTCCGGCACGATCACACAGGTTGTGATCCTGCCGGGGGAAGAATAGAGATCATCTTCTCACTGGCGAACGGAGTGGGTCGAACACCCGCACTGTTCGCCGGCGAGAAGATGGGCGAACATCCATGTTCGCCGCCGAACTGTCCGCCTTGCGGACAGTTCGGCCATCACTATTCCAGAATATATAAATATATATATATATATATATATATATATATATATACAACATATTTGCCTTTTTCCATCAGTACATTCTTCAGTTCTTAACATAATAAAGAAACATCAAATAACTTGTATATAATCTAATACAAGAACTAAGTGATGTGCACAGTATTATAACGTCTTGGGGTCCCATTTTCCTTTTTGAAATGGTTAAAAAATATCTGAAGAGAAATTAAGTTTAGAAATGTCTTAATGGTGTGTAAATGATTCATGTTAAGAGAATATAAGCTTCCTAAGTCTATATAAACGAATGTGTGTCTTGTTATTGGTCTCTTGCTTTATTGCTAAGTGTTCAAAATGCAGGCGAGGAAAGGGAAACCCTGAGGAAGGTGTGCCCCTAAGCAAGTCAATTGGCTCTATAGTCTCGAATTTTAAAGGCTAAATCGTTTTTGTACTTTGAAGCTTTGAGGTATTTTTTAGTGCCAAAACAGGTTATGTCCTAGTGTAACTATGCTGATCCTCCTTAGATTTGACTCCAGTGTGTCTACAGGATGCTGACAGCAATTGGATGCTCTGCCACTGCTACCATTCAATGGCACTATGGCTCTATGGTGGCGTGAGATTCAAAAGTAAATCGCGCGAAAAAAGTTTTCTATGGAGAAAACAGTTTTCAGTGTGTTTCCCCTTATGTGCCCCTTTGAGGTTAACCCTCTCTCCCTTGGTGTGATTTCAATAGGTCCATCACACCAGGGGAGAAAGTGTGCCAATGGGATTTGTACTGGATACAGTGATAACTGTATCCAATACAATTCAAAGAAAAAAAAAACACAAAACACATTTCCAATTGAATAAAAAATTTATTTTAAACAAAATATAAATATAAATACATTATAGATCTCAATACAGTTTTTTTTTTAAACAATATTTCTTTATTAAGAATTTTTCACAAAGAGGGAGGGGCGACAAACAATCTCCCGTTATATACACATAATAACGCAGGAAAACAACAAATCCACAGTGTCTCCTTTGAGATACTAATTGGCACACATACGAGTTTTAAAAAGAAAAAGAAAGCAGAACAATACATTTTAATATTGATCTACTGTAAGCTAGTCCCCACCACCTAAACCAAGGCAATAGGCACATTTAGGGAGGTGTCTAACGTAGCCCTGGTAGGGGCCATACCAACGTATGAGGCCCATTATCCTGCAATTGCACAACAAATAAGGAAGAACATAATCCGCAGATAGGAGATCCAGGGGAAGTGTGGGGAGGGTTAGGGAGGGAATGGCATAGGGATAGACAGAGCTCAAAAAAAAAAGGGAAGCAGAGAAAGAAAATGTAATAAAAGAAAAAAGATACAAAGAACAGAGAAAAAAAAAAAAGGGGAACGGAGCACTGGTACCTGGCACCTATTGGAGTATAATAGACACCTTGGTTGACACCTAAGGCGTCAACAGATGAGGCTAGTATGGGCTATTCCATATACTTGGTCAGCAGGTCTGTGTACTCCTGACTGTCCTTGAGGATGACCCATGGAGCCCAGGTTGGTGTATATTTGCGGTGGGTCTGTAGCAAGTCCGCTAGCAAATATTGTGTGCGTTCAATACGTGAGAGTTCCGTTAGCCATTCACCCACAGTGGGGGGTGTAGGTGATTTCCAGTGACGCGGTATAACTGCTCTGGCCGCTACCAAGAAACATTTCAATAAGGCATGAGAAGGTATATCATTATGTACCAATGTGAGTAGCACCACTGTAGGGGAAGGTGATAAACTACACTTAGATGCGGCTCGAAAAAGATGGAATATTGCCTCCCAGTAGGTCGAGAGGAGCGGACAGCTCCACCAAATGTGCAACATGGTGCCCGAGTCGCCCTGACATCTCCAGCACAGCGGGGAGGCCTGGGGGTACATTTTGTGTAGTAACCATGGACACCTATACCACCTGGTCAAGATCTTATAACTCTTTTCCTGGGCAGAAGAGGCCACAGAGATAGTATGAGTATTATTAAAGATCTTCTGGACCTCTGTATTTGTGAAGATGCACTCCAAGTACCGCTCCCATTGGGTAATAAAAAGGGGACGAGGATGGGGTTCATGGTCTAGCAGAAGTCTATATAGTGTCGCCATCCCATGGGCCGGCTTTTGTGGTAACAGACATAAGGCCTCAAACGGCTGAGGCCGATAATCAGGTAATTTCGAGATGGAAGAGACAAAATCTCTAAGTTGGAAGTAAGCAGTTCTGCATCTTGGTCTCACCCTCTGTTCGTAGTTCCATTAGTGGCTTAAATCCCTGTGTTGATAATGCCGATGACAGGGGTGAGAGGCGCCGTGACGACCAACACATAAAGGTGTCTGCTGTGTTGCCTGGGGGAAAGGCAGGATTAGCCATGATGGGGGTCAGTGGGCCATGGTAGGCACCAAATTCCGTTTTAATTAGTTGCCTATCCCATATATTTAAAAGAGGGGTGAGGATAAAAGGTAGATCTGTATGTGGAGGGCGTAGGTGAGGTTCTAGCCATAAAAGAGAGGCGGGTAGCACTGGGGAGTATTGGTTTTCGATCTGTACCCATAAAAGGCTTCTGCAATCTCTGTGGAGCAATGCACCATGCTCTCTGATTCTGTTCGTATTTTGGGTATGTATGTCCGTGTTTGCTTGGATTTGATAGAGCGGGCCAGCATACGCCCGCATTTATTACCATGTAGGCACACATGGCGAAGGAGACAGTCCTTGTGTTTCAAGAAACGATAATCAATCAGTTTTTGCAACTCTGCACATTTTTTCAGCAGTGAACAATAAATCTCTACGTCTCTAGAGCGCTTGTGTTTAATTTCCAAATTTGTTCTCCTGTAATATTTTCAATTTTTCTCTCTTATCTATCTTTTGTCGTGTGTAGGCCACATCACTGTTATATTAACTCAACATGCTATAATAAGTTGATGTGGCCTCGGTACTACAGAGGGATGTCTGCCTTCTAATGTTTTCAATACCTGGCGTAAACCCCTCCCCGCGGGCATTCCCGATCCCCTGCACACGGGAGTTTATCTACATTTGGCCAAGGCTTAATAACTTCAACTATGTTATGAATTCCCCCCTGGTCTCCCCACCCGTCCACTAAAAGGAATGGAGGGTTGCCACCCCGTCTAGACCCTACTCTTTGAGGAGTGGGCCCATTAGGGGAAAACTATTATGCCCCCCATTCACGTCTAGATTTCTGTTCAATCGACTTAAAAGACAATTTTGGGGGGTAAGGGAGATCTGTGATTGATTGTTGTGTTTGCCAGCTGTCGGATGGCAAGATATTGACCAACCTTTTTTGTAGATAGGAACTGGAGGTGCAGTAATGAATTACCAGTGCAGCCAATTTTTTATTTTTGTATTTATTTTTTTTGTTATTTTTTTTTTTTTTTTTTTTTAAAGGTTTGCCAGCCACGTCCCAGTTCGCTTTTTCAATCGATTTTTTTTTCATCAGTTGGTGGTTTTGGGTTGGGTCTGACCATGTGGGCTTGCCGTGGATTTTTCAGTCAGTCTACCAAAAACAATATGTTTTTTTTGAGTTGGTTGGGATGAGGGGTCCTGGACGTGTAGGGGGCCTGCGTAGAGCAGATCTGAGACTAGCGAAGCCACCTTGTACACGCAGTGATAGCAGATGTATATCCAGGAACTGCAACCTTATCGTAATGCGGTTCGTAAATGCTAGTGAAATATGTTCTTATGATTATGTTCTCGGGGTGGTGTGCAGACGTCGAGCGCAGCCATTCCACCCACCCCACTCTAGGCGATTCACAGCTTGACTACGTTCGCGGAGGGCAAAAAACTGACGATCATTCTGGGGTGCTTCTGTACCCCTATAGAGTGTGATATGGTCATACTGAACCAGTGCTGTTTTTTTTTTCATCTTTTTTTATTTATATTGCGTTGTTTACATTTTATTTTTGGGTTTTTGTGTATAGCCCTTCCACTCTTGCTTTCACACCTACTTTCATTCTATTGTAACCTACAGAGTTTCTGAAGCACTGTGGATTACCCCGACCTCGAGAGTTTTAAGATCGAGCGATTTCCATACCCCACGGATGGCGAAGATGGCTAAGATTAACTTCTGTTCCATAAAATACGAAGAGGGGAAGACCAGAAAAACGTAAGCAGATCCTATTATCATATGCATAAGAAGCACATCGCACCATAATGTTCTATTGACCTCAGGAAACACACACTTCCATCTGGGTAACCCCCCGATGGCACACAAAGGTTAACCCCCTAGCTCCTAAGCCAGTTTACCTATTTCCGCTCCCCATCCCCGCCCCCCGACTAGTTGGACAATTACACTCAGCCCCCAGACCCCCAGACGTCGAGCAGGCCCAGTGGCAATAATACTACATGCCTCTGTACCTTTTAAGTATGGAGACCACATGGGGGACTCTTGCTGGTAACTACTTATTTCTCAAAGTAGTCTCTATGGGCACCTATTCACGTTGGCAAATGTCTCTCTCCCTAGTACCCGGCCAGATAAATTCTAATGGGACTTCTTGATCGTGTAGATTCCGTTAAAGAAGGAAATCTCTATTAGGGGGTGACTTTAATCTTACAGCAGATCTCCATTGATTCATCTTCTGGGAAAATCTACCCTTGCGCTGTCATCACTACCAGACTTAAACAGAAAATTCACATGCTCCCAGCTTGTAGAGGTCTGGAGAATTTTGAAACCCGTCCACTAAGGATTATACCTTTTTTTCTCCCCGCCCCCATAACTCACACTCTCGTATTGACCTCTTTCTCTTACCTCACCATCTACTGTCCTGGTTCCAGTGGCCACGATCGCCACGGAGATTTTCTCGGACCATTGGCACCGATATTATTGGCTTTGTCTATCCCTGGTTCTACCACTCGCCCCATGAAGTGGAGACTTAACGAAACGTTATTAGATGACCTGACGGTGCATCAAGACATATTGGATACGATCTCGACTTTTGTCAGAACCATGTCCACGACCCCAAACCATCCTCACCGACTAAATGGGAGGGCGCTTTGAAGTGTGTTCTCCGGGCCGATTATTCTGCATGGCTCTAGGTTAAAAAAAGGAACGTGCCAACACTTATGTCCCTCGATTAATCCGGGAGGTATA
>CM070036.1:109420599-109431793 GCA_036250615.1 Ptychadena robeensis
CCATTGTATTGGATACAGTGATAATTGTATCCAATACAATTCAAAGTAAAACAAAAAACAAAACACATTTCCGATTGTGATAAAATTTTTATTATAAACAAACATAAATACTGTTTTGAAATCTTTCATACCAAATAGGTATTCAAGAGATTTTTGCATTCAAATGATACATTTTATAAAAAAAATTAATGTACTTTTTTATAATAATTGTGTTGTGTTTCAAACATTATTATATTCAGGATGTCTATTAGACCCTTGTACGGACATATTTTGGGAAGTTACAGGCCTACAACATAAAGAAAAAATTACCATTGAAGTCTATAGTGCACTTTTGGAACAGAAATCTGGACCGCAGCAGTGCGCTAGGGAGGTTAAATACATTTAATGGGTTAATGCAATGAATTCAATGAATGCAATATTCAATTCAGCCAGTAGATGTCACAAGCTCTCAGCACAATGTCATTCTCCACACTGATCGGGAATAGGGGGGGGGGGGGCAGACAGCTGCACAGTCTACTACTCTCCTCTGCTCTCCTCTCCGGCTGACTGTTACTGTGTCTGTGGGAGCTGCAGAGTGATTGCAGTTTCCACGGAGGGAGAGGGGGGGTAGATGGCAGTTCATCTATGCCTCTCTTAATTGCTTATGCCAGCAGGGCTCTGAGCTCTGCTGGCATAGGCAATTATACTGTACAGATAGGAGAGCCGGACACCGGCCGGCATCTCTCAACTGACAGCTCCTCTGGCTCCCCGGGAGAGCTGGCAGGCAGCCAAGGCGCAACCACCCGTGGCCAAGTGGCCAGTCTAATATGAGATTTATAGCACAATCCATTACACTACAACTTTTCGGTTCCTGAACAAATCTAGAGTTGCTAACCTTAACTGAGTTTTGGTAAAATGTACTAGTAAAATTGCACCCCTAAAGCAAAAAGAAAGTATGAGGAGAGAATACAACTTTTACTTGCACTGGGAAAATTTTTAATACATCCATTTTGGTTGGAATTATTTGTATTGAGACAGTAGCAACTACCATTGATATTAAATGTTCCTGGGAATAACATGTTGCACATTATAGGGTTATATATGTAGTTCATCAACTTAAGATGTATAAATCTTAATAAGAATAATGATAGCTGGGCGTAGTGTCCATTTCTAGTTGTGTTTGTTCTACTGATTGAGGTCAGTGCACGTTTCCATTTATAGTTCTATCATTTTCATCTTTTATTTGACAGGATAGGGAAGCAACTGAGAGCTCCAAATAGTATCATATGAATGAGTGATTTGTCTCCATTACAAAATATACATTCTTTAAATGAGTTTTTTAAGAATCTGACAAATGTGTGTTATCTAAACTATCAGTCATTTGAACATCAATGATGAGATTTTTCTTAAAATAAAATTGTAGCTCAAACTAGTAATCTTATGTTAGGATTTAACCCATATATATGTGATTGTTTTTTTCTGCTGGCTAGTCTAAATGGGTAAGATAATAAATAGTTGCGCACAACTGTCAGCAGTTGTTTAGGTGTTGTTTAGGTGTTTAGGAATTGAGTGTGTGTAGGTGATTTATTTAATGTTGGGTTTTGCAGTTATCTTTTATAATAATTTTAATTATTACAGACAACAGGATTTTTACTGTATTTGTTTTTCTGTGCTTATTTTCTGTGCTTATTGCCCGACTGGGGTTAATGCCTTGGAAGGAGTAAAGGGTTTATACAAACCTCCTTCCAGATTATTATCTATATCATTCCAGTTTATTATTTGTAACCATTTATTTTAATGGTGACAGATAATAAATAGAGGTTCAGTATAGGAGATGGATATATGAAAGGGAGTACTAATTTTTTCCTGTACAATAGAATTTTTTTGGGGGGGGGGGGGGTTTGGGGTGTGTTTTTGTCAGTATTTTAAATTTGCAGTGACTTGGGAGTCCAAGATGCATCCAGACATGGCCCCCATCGTTTTCCCAGTCCATTTGGGTGGTGTTTCTGTAATTTTGTGAACTTTTCCAATAGACAAGGCACCCTCCCCTCTTCCAAGCAGAGGGTGCCTGGTTGTCTCCCATTGACTTACATTAGACTCAGGTGCTCGGTAGAACACACGAATATCGCTGTGTTCGGACGGAATACCCAAACACTTTGGTGCTCACTAGCGCACATATGAATGCCTCCCTATGTTAATTAGGTCAACTGACTTAGTACTGAAGTAATTAACTGAAGCTTAAATCAATATGCTGTGTTGGATAATATCTGACCCTTTGCAGTGATAATATAATTTCTTACTGCCAAGGGTAACACCTTGTGAAATTATCATTAAAATATATCAAGCAATTCTTCCATATACCAGAAGAGTATTAAGGCTTCATTTACATAAGCTGTAAAAAAAACAGCCCCCCCTGTGGCAGAAAGCGTTAATAATGCTTTAAATCATAGGTGCCTATATAACCTGTACAAAAGTTTTAATGCCTGAACAAGATTAAAAAGAGCTTTGCAAAGTGCTGGAGGCACTTGCAGAGCTTCCCTACTGAAGTCAATTGGGTAGACCAAACGACCATCCAAATGCAACAGTAGGTGTATGGAAAATCAACAACAGTACATTTTGTGTTTTTTAACTGCCCTAGCAGTTGGAACAGCACCATCTCGTCCAGCGCTGCTACTGCTACTATAGCACTGGACAAGATGGTGCCAGCCAGTACACATCGGGGCTCCGGCAGCACATACTTACAGTTTTGCGCTGTCCCGGTGTCCCCGATGTGACATGCTGCCAGCTCCTCCATCTCTTCCCCCCCCCCCCCTCTGAGTGACATGATGACGTCACATTGGGGAGGCGGCGGGAAATTTGAAAGTAAATTGCATGAAATCAGTTTTCTTTGTAGAAAACGGATTTCAGTATGCTTCTTTGTACAAAATATCGCCAGAAAAAAGTCTCTGGTGCCCCAGATATGCCCATTTTCAGTAACCCTCTAGAGCACCAGAGACTTTATTTGGGCGAGATTTAGTACATAGCAGCATAGCTTTGTGCCCTTATTTTTTTTTTATTTTACATGATTGTTTGTTTCAAACATTATTCTATTCAGGATGTCTATTAGACCCTTGTACGGACATAAAGATTACCATTGAAGTCTATGGTGCACTTTTGGTACAGAAATCTGGACCTCAGCAGTGCGCTAGGGAGGTTAAATGTCCGCATCTTTCTGCAAGGTAATTTTCTGGTCAGCTAAAAGAACAGAAAACGACCATGCAAATGCCCATGTAAATGAGCCCCAAAGGTCTGATGAATTTAAACAATGAACAAATTGGGAAGTTAATGCAAAAACTTACACATTTCAAGAACCTTCACACTTTCTTTATACACTATAAACTGGAAGCCCATATACAGGATCTACATATATTCCCCATTATCCTCTGGTTTAAACCCCTATAACATGCAAACATTGAATTTGCATAGAGACTTTACTATCTCATATTTCCGGTTAATCCATAGATAGACCTATAGGAAGCTAAAGAAAATAGAGGGCAAAGCCAAGCACCAACATCCTTGTCAAACCATGTATTCATATACTTGTTAAGTACTCCGGGGGCACTATGGTGACAGATACAATTTTAAATACTTTGTCAAGCAAATGAATGGAGTGTTTTGTTTATTGGAAAATTTGAAGGACAAAGTGAATGGTGATGGAAAAAAGCTACAAAGAATAAATAGCGTTAGTAAAGTAAGTAATGACTAAGAATCCTCAAGTGGAGTCTGAGAACCGAATGCTGAAATCACAGTTCTCATGAATCAGATTCTGTGATGTTAACATGATGTACCTTCAAGAGTAATTTTACTTCTGCAAAGGGGTCCATTGTTTCAGTGTTGCTGAAATACAAAGTATATTGATGATCAATGATATGTAAAAATATTTTGATTGGCCCAATTGCAGTCATCATGTAATGTGTCATTATTTCCATTTTTTAAATCTCATTGAATAACTATACATTTCTATCCCCTGTTCCGTTCGTAAAACGCAGCCTATTGTGTAAAAAAAAACTAGCAGTGTATAGTTTAGCTAATAGAAATATCGAGGCTCCAATATAAATAGGCCCCTTAATGAAAGTTAGAACTTGTAATATGTACAATTTATGGGGAGACTGGATTGCAAACATTAATTATACAGTTAAAACCACATTTACTTTATTTATTTTACTAAATCCCCCTAGCAGCGAGTGTGTTGCCAGGGTTCTACCACCCTGGCAGTATTTACATTTTACAATTTGGAATTTCTATTTAAAAAATAAAAAAAAATAATGTTTTTATGTATAAATTACACATTTATAAAGCTTAAATGAAAGTCCTAGAAATAAAACAAAGAGACCATTTTAGAACTGCAACCTGTGCAGTTGTAACAATGCCCCCCCCCCCCCGGTGTTCCATTCTAGGCAGATGTCTCTCGAAGTCTCCTGCACTGATGCACTACACACTTTTTTAACCATGCATAACAGGCATATTGATATTTACAAATAGGTACTTGGCCAGGGCTTCTACTCAGCCCTGGTCTGGGGCCTGTACTCCATCCAGAGTAAACTTTTCGGGACATCAGCACAGAATCAATTACAATGGAGAACATTGTTTCTATTTATTGTTATATAGTGTTCAGCCCCTACATGGGCTGGGAAACGGATGCCCCTTCATTACCATGGAGGTCTATGACACAGACCCCGGAAATGCTTCAGCCGCATAGAGAATCGCTATTCGCTTTCCGGACATATGCAGGGTTCATGTTTTTTAAACAAATGCAGGTTTTTGCAGGTTGCTAGTCATTTTAGGTGGTCAGGTATACATGTATACATTCCATTACTCAATGTTACTGCATATTGACCACAGCAGAGGAAAAAGGAATGAGAGAGAATTAGAATGTGACGGAAAAAATATGTTTAATAAACTTTTTGTGAGAGAAAAAAGAACAGAAAATTGATTTATTGAAAATTGAAATTTCATATCTTACAAAGTGTAATTATAACATTCAATTGAAAATTAATTACATGTGATTTGGGACATATGAATTCATTTATAAGCTGATGAAGTTAATATATATGTAAATCTCAAAAATTATTAAATGTGCAGACTACATTATATATTGTTATTGTAAAATTCAGGTTAAGATGTGCACTGGGCAAAGCAAAATTAACTATTACAGAAGTACTACCTTACATCTTATAACAGCTGTGCCAAGCATTCATTAGTTTCAACTAACTAGAAGACATAAATAACAATAGAATTGGTTTGGGTGTTGAATGGGCCTTTACTGTCTATTCAAAGATATATGGGCTTTTCTGACACACATCTTCCATTACAGGGATAGCCAAATGTGACATCTATGGACATTCTAGGTGGATGTTGACTAGTGTTAAGCGAGAATATTAGAAATTCGAATATATTCGACGAATATCCGTCATATTTCGTGAATGTGCGCTCGGATATTCGCAATTCGCAATCATATTATGCTTCAACATTGTTTACCGGCATACATCGCACATATTTGTGCGCATTGCGAATGGATACACGCAATACACACAGTGCTCGTACTGGCTAAGATCACAGAATGAAGAAGAGAAGCAGTAAAGCTGCATTGTGAATCTTTGTGAATTATTAGGCACAGATGTGCGCAATGGAAGGCAATAGAATACAGTTGAATTGAATTTTATGAATTGAGAATGTTCCTTTGTATATTCGTGAAATTACGCAAATTTGAGTTTACCATAGGCCGCTCAACACTAATGTTGACTGTGCAGGCCTTGGATGGGTTGTAGATGATATTTACAAGGCATATTGCACATGGTTTGCCTGCATTTTAGGGCAAGTTTTGCGCTGATCCAGCACATGGACCTACAATAGACACCTAGCAAGTCATTGTCGGCGATGCCAAGATTCGCATCAATGACAACTGTGATTGCCCTGTGTTTTTTCCACACAAGTGATAAAAGTCTCAACAGCTGTGAACAATGCAGCTCAAGGACCTATATATAGAGACAGAGCTCAGATGTTACTAATGCCAACCCACTGGCCTCCATCATGAAATACAATTCAGTTGAACACTTTCAGGAGAATCACCAAGCCAAGGTGATCTCCTGGGGGACTCCTGCCTGATATCCTAGTGAAGCTTCTAACAGATCATGACACTAACTTTCTATTTTCATGATTTTATCACAATCTCATTATCTAGCCATAATCCCTTATGTTGATGGTTTATCTTCACATAACTTGGAGGGGGTGGGCACAATATTGCTTTTAAGCTAGCTGTGACATCTGTTACAGTTTAAAACTCTTTCCTGCACAAAAAGAAATGCTGAGCCCTACTGGTAACAACATTATTATCTGGAGAACCTGATGCATAGGCTATATGAAGGGTTTTTCCATCAACAATTCTTACTTTGCTGTTACCTTTGTGTTATTATACTAAGAAACTTAAAAAAAAAATACGTGCCATGTTTCCTGCCTTGGCAAAATTCCACTCTGCTACAAAAGAAATGTTGACTTTCATGCACATTAAGTCTTTTCCAGATGACACAGTGAAATTGTGATCAGGAAAAGCTGATATCACACACATAAGAAGAGAAAATGAATAAAACATAACAGACCTAGCTGATGAACTTGATTAGAATATGCACATTTTCACAAAGGGAAAGTTTTTGATTATTAATGACACTAAAGATTGCATAAAGATGGATGGCCATGCTCCACCAGATTTGCTCTAGCACAGATTCCCATAGTACAAACACATATAAAAACTGAATGTTAAGATCCTGAGTAAAATGTAAATTATTTGCAAATCCTCAGAATTCTGGGACAACTTGTGCTATTACATACAATATTTTTTTATAATGTTATAATATTCTAGTTTAAACACTTATAGATGTCTGCCACCTATACAAACAAGACCAGTCTTTATCCGTTTTTGCATAAATTAAGTGCCAAAGCAAATATTCATTTTTCAAAGACGATTTTCACATTTGAACTAAAACTATGCAAAAACTGTATGTGCTAGAGCAATACTTTTTTAATGTTCTGAAAACCCTTCTGCATCTCCAGCATTTTAGTGATGATACCATGTTCAGGGACTTTGAAATTAACTCCCAAAGTCTAAATAGTTCGACCATATTTTTGTGTACTAAACACATACAGCAGAATGACTGCAGTGGCATATTTACAGATGAAAACGGAGCAAATAAAATAGCATTGACAAGGCTTACATACCTTTTACAGTATACACATTACAAGTAAACAAATCACAAAACCTGAAATGTGTATATTATATGCAAATGTGACTTTTCTGGAGAAGTCCCTTTCTTTGCTAAAGTGAACATACATGAATGGTTGCCAAAATATTTTTTTTTATTGTTTTCACATCCAGCAGCTTAGGCAGTGACATTTAAACTTGCTTCAAATTAAGTCATGTAATAGTACTCACAGCAATAAATTTTTATCCAAATTTACTTAAGGGTAGAAATGTGATACCATAGAGATGTGATGCCATATAATAGTAAAGTCATCATATTACTTTTTTACCATATTCATTCTACGTATTTGCATTTTTTAACTTACTTTGAAACCCACAAATTGTATTAAAAATCTAATTCCATAAGGTGGGAAGCATTTAGCTTAGTTGTCATGACAACAGAAGTTATGGAAAATGAGAGTACCAAATTTAGAACACACCAAATCAATCATGATGCACAATGGAAAATGTCAGGAGTACAAACTGCCTGTCACTGGGCAGGAAATGCCCGTAAGGAAATATATTTAAATAATGTTGAAAAAGAAAAATTATAATGAGCTAGAACTTTACGGGACTGGCTGTCTGACATTTCTATAACATGAAATGTTTTAAAGAAGTGCATAATGTGTGATTTTTGAAAGGTTTAGAAATAATTAAGTAAAGATGATCTCGTATTATGTATGGCATTACTGCTCTGTGTAGTGGTTGACATGTGCTGATATTATTCCTTCACAAAATTCCAATCTTTTTAAAGGGCATGTCTAAGGATTTATGAAACTATGATTAAGTTGTGATTCACAAGTTTAAAGTTGATGTTCCAAGCCTGTAAAATAAATTGGATTTCAAGGACATCATCTATACATTTTGACCATGGATATGGCTAGTCTGGTGGCAGAAAAAGTGATATTCTACAAGCATAGGTATATCATATCTCATACTAAAGATGTGCAGTGGAGCCATGACTTACAAATAGTGATGAGTAGCATAGGCAATATTCATATTCGCAAAATATTGCACATTTTTCACCTAATATTTGCAGTAAATTCAAGAATTCGTCATCTCCAGTCATTATTACCATCATTGTGCAAATCGGCTGTGTACATGCGCATATTGCGTCTGCGATAGTTCTGGGTACTGAAATAAAAAAAAAACTCCAATATTCATGATTCTAAAGATATATCACTTTATTCGAGATCTTCGCAAAGTGCCGATATTCACAATACAAATTCGCAATTAGAATATTAGCGTTCAACACTACTTACAAACTATAATACACCCAGGCACACAATTACTACCAACACCAAATATCCAGGTAACAGACTTTATTGGGCGATACACAAAGGTCAGTCCAAGAATATACTGTACAGATGGACAAGGCAGAAGGCGTCAGGGACTAGTAATGGCCGAACATCGACCAAGTCCGTCCGGATCGGACTTTAAGAGAAGTCCGCCGTCCACATGTTCGCAGACAGATTCAAATTCAAATTTTAATCGGAAAAACCATAAGTGACGTCAGTGATGCATAGTTCCTGGTTGCGGTAGCCGGATGTGACGTCACTGACGCCACTTCCTGTTCTCGAGCTGGTTTTTCACTCATCTTCCTCTGGCAGGATCTCGCTGCTTCTGATCCTGCTGGAGGAAGAATAGAGAGCTCCTTCTTGCCGATGAATGGGGGGGGGGGGGTTCGAACACCTGTACTGCTTGCCGGCAAGAAGGAGGGCGAATATCCATGTTCGCCGCCGAACTGTCCGCCTTGCGGGCAGTTTGGTCATCACTATCAGGGACAATCCAAAGTTAGGGCAAGCAGAATTCAAGCAAGATCCAAAACCAGAAACTTTCAGACAGACAGGAATGTAAACACAGTTCACCCCTTATCATACTGCACAGGCTGTAAGGGGAAATGACAAAGCCTCATTAACCTCCATAGTATTCTGTCTGCAACATGCCACTTTTAACGGGCTGGTACGGGCAATCGCAGCAAATTACAATGTACTCTGCTCGAAATTCCCGCACTCCCCCAGACCCTGTCCAGAGACCAACACCCCTCCATTAATATGGAGGTCTATGGAACCTGGAAATGTAGAGAATTTCCACAGCTTTCGGGGGTATATCGGGTTTGGGGGTATATCGGGCTCGTTCGTAGCGCTTGGGTTGAACCCAAACAGTGAACGAACTGGGTTTGTCTCAAACGGTAGGGAGGTTCAATGGGAAAATTGTACAATCAAATTGTGCAACCTGGCATGATATAGGATTGGTGAACAATTCTCTGAGAATCTCCTGCAGCCTATTGGGCTATAGGAAATTCAAACTGACCATGTCTGCCTGGATTGTCCTGCTTTTAACCCATCCATATCTTCTCTGGGGATGCAGTTTTGGCTAAATAGTAGTTCAGCCAGAACTGATCCCTCTACCAGAGCAGGGAGACATGTCTGTATTGTATTGAACACATCCGTATGGTCTCTGGGATGCCATTTGGATGAAAAGTAGGTTAAGCAGAACAGATACCAAGGCCAGAGCAGAGAGACATGCTTTGGTAATGATGTCTGCTGCTCAAGCTCCTCTGACAATGCCTGTGATCCCTGGGTCACTACTGTGACTTGACGGCCAGGTGAGTACCTTACACAAACTTCATTAATTCCCAAGGGTTGGTTGTTGGTCAAGTAAGTTGTACCTCAAGACCCTATAATGCCCATAATACCCATAATGCATTCTCAACCTGCCAAGGCACCCTTTACATACTATTGATTTTCAATAAGCATTGTATAAGATGTGCAATTTACCAGAACCACAAATATTTTTTGTGGAGTTCTTACCAAAAAAGTAATAATTTGTCTAGCCTGCAAAAAAACCAAAATGTGCTATCACCATTCAAGATGACATCCATGGCTTTTTGGGAAGAAAGGATGAAATGGAAAGTGGTACTTAACTTTTGGTTATATCTCAAGTTGGTCTTAAGCCGGTTGCAACTAAAGTGTCCAGGAGGAGCATTGCTATGTTTCTCTTACCACAAGATCAAAATTTGACTTAATTCAGATGGCAATTTGGAAGTAGGAAGTACAACTGAAAAGCAGATGAAAAATGTTGAATCTCATTTACAGTTGCTCCACAGTTGGAGTTGATCAGGGATAACTAATGATTGTCTACACAAAAAACTAGATGTTTTGGAAAACATCTGCATTGTTGTCGCAGATACAGGGCAGGTGCCTTAGCAAAGGCGTTACCTGTAAAATATTTAAATACCATTTGTACCTAAAATAAAGTTTGGTATTATGGTCAGCATTAGAGTACATACAAACACAGAAGTGGACACTCCCATAGCATTCAACATGTCTTCCAGTGGACACACTGCAACTCTATTTAAGCTGCATTCATTTAAAATACAGTATGTGGGTCAAAGAACAGGTCCATCTGGATGCTGACCTGTATTGTATTATATATAGCATTTTTACAAAACTATGATGCTTAGGGGGGCATCCCATCAGCCCCCCTCCGTCTGTTGTCTCATTGCATTTGTATACTTACTCGGAAGTAATACAAGGTGAAACAAAGTTTCAGATTTCAACTTATTTGCTGATTTTTCTTCCACTAATTGTTATCAATTAATATTGAATGGTACAATTAGATTTTTTTGCTGTGAGATGTACGCCTGGTAAAACATAGTGTTGTCATTAAAAGTTAATGATTTTATGTAATTAGGAGACTGATGCTGATTGACCATAGGTGCTTGGCAATCCTCTAAACTATCAGCAAATAAAATCAAGGTCCCACCAGTCGAAAAAACACTTTGTCTTTATATTTACTGATAGAAAATTAAGCAATGCACAACAATGGTTCTGCATTTACAGAACGTTTTCACGTTTTTGCATTCTAAAACATTAGGTTTTTAGGTGGGTTCCCCTCCCCCCACTGCTCTCTATAGACTTACCTAATTATTCCTATTAA
>CM070036.1:109469854-109488422 GCA_036250615.1 Ptychadena robeensis
TTGTGGCAGGGGTCATACAAAGGAGATAGGTCCAATCAAACACGGTCTAAGGGTAATCAAGTGCTCATTGCACTTTATTTTCCCATTGATTATCATTGTAGAAATCCTTGGGTGAAAAAAAAAATTCTTGGGAGTTTTGCCATGGATTCCCCTCTGTCATGTCATTGACCAGGTGTTTGACCCCTTGAAACAACTTTCCCAACACTATTGTGGCCAGAAAGGGTCCCTTTGTTTTTTGATATTCGCCTCCCTTTGAAGTCAATGGCGGGTTCGCCGGGTTTGCGAACGAACGGCGAACGTGCAATTCCGGGTTCGCGCCATCACTAGCTGTGACAAATAAGTTTTACAAATCAAATTACCATGTACAACTGTACAACTGTACAGACTCATTTGTGGCTCCCCCATTTCCTGTCTTGCCAGACCATATTGATAAAGGGCCTAGTGGGGGGGGGGGGGGGGGGGGGGGGGGGGGGGGGGGGGGTGAGACTGTTAACCTTTAAAGAAGATTTTTCTGGAATGTAATATAGTGTATGGAAAATCTACCTGCTTACCTCCCCAGCAATTATGATTTATATCCCCAGCAAATTTTGAATTATAGCAACTCAAAAAGTCTCTGGCCGGCTATATAGCATTCAAATCCTGACTTCAATTTAATCTCAGCTCATGCAAAGATAATATGTTTTCGTGCATTTCTTTTTAATTTGTGACAAGCTCCTGCATATCTCCTCTACCACTCCAGCTATCATGGTGATGATACCATGTTTTCTACTTTTAACTTGTGATATATCCCCCTGGACAGCACCCGGGTTATTTGCCTTCAAACAAGAATGGTTTAACTCACCTAAGTTTATCACTACAACATAGACAATTAAATTCATAATTGCACGAATTTGAACAGTGACCCTACTTGTTTAATAACAAGTCATCTTTGTAAGTTAAGAGATAATCACAACCTGATTAATTAAAATCTCATGCTTATATCTGTCACTTCTATGTTTATTCATGTATAGCCACTGTAAGAGCTTTTGATGGCCATGACTAGTGATGGTCGAACTGCCATGCGGACAGTTCTGTGCGAACATTGAGTGATTTTTTTCGGAGGAAGAAGTCTATAATTCTTCCTACGGCTAGACCAGGCACAGAAAGGTAGAGACACCCAATCTCTAGTGCTATACCGAGCATGGGCCGACGTCACTTCCGGTTTAAGAACAAGGAACTGTGAGTTCCATATACCGGAAGTGATGTTTCGATAGAGTTATTTCTGGTAGAGTTCTGATTCAAATTCTCTGCCAACAGGCGGGGAATTTGAAGTTCTCTGAACAGGCCGATGTTAGACTTTTTTAAAAGTCTGATACGCCTGTTCACGGATAAACATTGGCCGATGTTCGGCCATCACTACCAATGACAATCATTTGTGATTATGGTGGAAAACCCGGCTTCAGTACTGGTGTCCAATCTTGTCATTTAGAGATCCACCATGCCTTTCATACTTGTTTTCTTTTACAGAACAGGACAATTTGCTTGGTAGTCCATGAATCCCTTATAAGACTGTCACCTGAAACAGTCAGTAGCGATTGTACAGGACTTTTAACAATAAAAGTAGTCAAATGATACAAAAGCACCCCCTTTAATGTTACCTAATGCATACAAGAATTTCTGAACACTGTTAGGTTATATAGTTTCTGTACAGGATGCCAGGGATGGGTCCTGAATGGGGTATATGTTTCACCCATTTTTGGTTTGTGTCCCCCTTTAAGTAACCCCTAGGGTGCTGGATGGACAGTCCAGGATTTCAATGGCAGTCTGTGGACTGCAACTTTGTTACTGTTGACAGGGCCTGGCTGTGAATAGGCAGGATGGTTGGGAGGGCCTCCTATTCATCCCCACCCAGCACCTGTGTGGGTGTGTTGGCTGCACACCAATAATATAACCGGGTCACCTGACTTACTCAGTGGGAAGAGTAATGGAGTCTGGAGGACAGACAAGGGCTGCACTGCTTCCCTCTAAGAGAGGATTACCTGTGGTTTTGGGAGACCCTCTCCCCACGTGAGCATTTTAGTTATTTTCTTGCCTTTGCTGTGTTTGATGACGGACTATTGTTTTGAAAGGCTGAAGATAAGCCAAACTGTTACTTTGGGCCAAAATAAAGCCTTGTTGAATGAACCGATGTGTTCCGATGTGGTGACTGTGAACCCCGGACCCCCCCAAGTTCACAGTTCCTATAGTGTTTTTTTTCAAGTTGACATATCTGTGATCTCTTCAAAACCTATATGGTGGAACAGTCTATTTTCCAAGCTATACATAAATATTTGCCAATTTATTGAAACGTTGTGCTTCACTGAGCCATCATTCAACTATTTTTCATGAGTCTTATCTCTTCAGCCATTAATCTAGTGGTTACATCTGACTCATGTGCTATTTAATTTATACCCTTCACTAAACTGCCCTGAAATATCAGTTCTTGAAATTGTAGCCATTACTCATATCTTTATGTGTTTGGGATCTATAAGGAGTGTGATGTGTGTAACAAGTAGTAGCCAGTTCATCTCAAAGATCCATACATATGATTGAATTTCAAACTCTTAGCACATAAACCAATTTTCTTTTTATAAATTATATTTCACTAGTGAAAACTTTAAATAAAGATAAAAATAATCTAAAATGTAATATATCGTTTTTAACAGGCACACAATATAGAAAACATTCACAGAAAATTTAGCCAATATCCAATCCAAATTTAGCATGACTGTCAAAGGCCATGTAACTCATCAAAGGTAACTGTACTATGTGCTAAGGTATACAAACCTCCCTTAGTGCTAAAGCTGACCATAGACACTTAGATTTCCCTGAGATCGATTTGTTATACGATCAGGACATTCGATTGAGTCTTTGATCATAAGTCATACATTGATCGAAAAGTTAACCATTTTCATGATGCGATTTATTGTGGTTAGTCGCCGATTGATTGGTGACGTAAGTGAAGATTAGCTTACACAAAAAATGTGATCGGAAATGATGGAAGTAAGATAAGGTCTGCATGGGTCGATCGATAGTAACGATCACATGTCTCTAATAATGTCCCTCGATTCTAGATCGAACAACTAAAAATTACAAACATGTCCGATCATTGCAGATCGATTTTTTTTTTTGTGTGATTTCTCATCATTTCGATTGATCGCACACTTTATGCACACATTGATGTGTGAACAATCTATCACTACGATCGATTCTACGATTGAAACTTTGAGTTACAACAGGCTTGACTTAAGACCAATTTGAGTTTAAAGCAGGATTTTAACGTAAAAACCAAAGATTTGACTTACAACCAGAATTATGTCCAAGGCCATAACATTGTTCCTGCTTGTATGGTGGTATTCATGCGACCTGATGTCACTAATAAGTAAAACACATCAAAACGGACCATCTCACCAATCTACAAAATGTTACAAGGCCAGGTTCCTGATGTTCTTATAAAAGGAGACTCTCCTTTTAAACAATACCCATCTGCCATATCATATACCATACCATATCTCACTTCCTGGAAGACAAATATGTCATCTTAAATGGTAATTCAAATTTTTTGTTTCTGGTAAGCTAGTCTCATTTTTACTTTTGGTGTGAACACCAAAACAATAATTGGTGCTTCTGATAAATTAAACATATTATACAACACTTTTTATTATAAATGGTTAGGTTAGGGATGCTTTTGGAGGTTCAGATCACATTCAACCAACACATACAAGCAACTTGACTTTCAACCAACTTAATTAGTAACAATTAGCAGCAGGGAAGTTATCTTCCTGTGGACAATTTCTCTTAACATCTGACCTCTGACCCAGTGTATGACTTTTTGCATTTGTCAACTTATAACCAACTGCTCCTCAATTCTATTCTAATGCGGGTCATATCCTCTGCATATTTCTCTAGCTTTATGATCACTAGTGATGGCCGATGGCACATCGGCCCTGTCCTAAAACTGTCCACAGCCTGCCTGTTCACGGAGAACGTCAAATTCCCCGCCTGTTGGCAGGGAATTTTAATGCAAACTATACTGTAAATGAAGCAGCACCATCACTTCCGGTATATGGAACGCATAGTTCCTGGTTCCAAAATCAGAAGTGATGTCCGGCCCGTGCACGATACAAGACTAGAGATCAGGAGTCTCTACCCAATCTCTAGTGGAAATAATTCTTCCTCCGGCTGGACCGGGTGCGGAAAGGTCTAGCCGGACGAAGAATTATAGACTTCTTCTCGAAGGGGGCGGGTCGAACACACGTACTGTTACATACATACACTGTTCGCATGATCACATGATCTTCCCATCTACAGTCTGTGTTTTAACTGACTTCATTATTAGTCCATGGAACAGGTAGGAAATGATTTAAAAAAATGTGCAGAAGAAGTAAAAGACGAGGAGAGAATGAAGAAAAGGAGAAAATGAAAGAACTATTTTAGCCCAATTTAATTTTCTTCATAACCTGAATAGAAAGAAGACAGTAGTTTAAATGAAAAATAATAACAACACAATGTTATAGCAATCTGGGCTAATGATTTACAATCCCCTTCAGTCATGTCCATTGTGTTAGATCACTTTAATTTACTTCACTGACAGCTGTCACTGAAAGCCAAGTGAAAACATTGGCACTCCATAATCAATATCATCCAATTATGTAAAAAATTCTGTTGATTTCACAGATATGTGAAGCAAAAGCTAAGTAAAAACATGCTGCTTCTGTATGGCGGCTTTGCGTTTTTATCACTGCTAATTTATATCTTGAAATATTGTTCATGTAACCGAGCTTTGCGGCTGCTCTGATTAAGAAAGCCAATCTGGGCTGCCTACATACTTTCTAAATAATTACTGTTTCTTAAATGCTTTGGAAAAAAAACAACATTTATTCTTTATTCAAACTTATCCATAAACCTTGAATTGTATATATATGGACCAGATGGTGCTAAAATGTGGGCTGGGAAATAAGTTTAAATCATTTAGAAAATAGGCTGTATATTCTGTGCTTTAAAAAAATACATTTAATGGTTTACTGTTTATTAAATGTCAATATTTAGAAGGATTTACAGGGATACTTTGCTGCTGACCTTAGGAGCTCCTCCAAGCATTTGAATCCCACTCTTGTGTTACCTTACTGAATTTATAAGATGCTTTTTTTACTAAATTAAAACCTTTATAGCTGTAAAATATTAAAATGCTGTGTGAAAGGTTCACAGGCAAAGGGTCCACACTTGTTCCAGATTGAATGTTTAAACAAAACTTAGATTATTTTATATATAAAAAGGATCATCAGTACAAAGAAAAACTTAGACAGTAGGAGCCACCATAGCAGCCATAGCAGCGCCTATAGCAGGGCCTATAGCCACAAAGGGGCCCGCCCCCCTTGCTGACTGATCGTTTTCTATTCTCGTGCTCTCTGTTCCATACAGTTAAGGCCGCCGCACACGCATCTGCCGGCCCCCACTCAATACGTTTGTGGGGACCTTTACTCTCCTGGACGGTACTCCGGAGTCCAGCTCAGAGTGCTAACATTGCTTGAGATGTAGAGAAGGGTTGGAGAAATATTACAAAAACTTGTTGTTGTTTAATAAAGTTAATAGTCAAAATGTATGAGTTTAATTTTCCACTTAAATTAGAATTTCATTTATGCAAAATATAAAATGTGGACAACCATGACATTTATTGAAATAGGACTTTTTCCTTCTCATCAGGTCCGGGAGGGGGACCCTATAAAAAAAAAATTGCTATGGGGCCCTGTTATTATTTGCTACACCCCTGAATGAAGATATTTTTTTCAATAGATATTAAGATTGATCTGCGACTTTAATTTCTTTTTAACCTGACCTCTAGGTTTTTTACCATTAAATGCCCTTTCTCTGCAGATATCAGTATGTAACCTCAACATACCTTCATACCTTCTCATGTACTAAACGTAACCAAAGCCTTACTGTTTAGAACCTTCAATGGTATACTTTTACAACACCTTCAATAATATTCAATAAAGAGACTAGGGAGTAAACTCATTTGTAAAACTCATTCAGATCAACAAAAATGTAAGCTTCAAAAATGAGATGTATATTGGGAGGCATATTGGCTGACATACTCCCGACATGATTTAGTGTGTACCCTCTTTTTTATAGCAAAGCAGCGAGTTATTAAATTGAATTCACGTTTTAAGCACAGCATCAAGGAGGGGAGCATTTTTGTATTTTATCTTCTATGCTACCTTTTTTCCTATTAAAAATAAGGAAGGTTTATCTTTCCAGTGTTTCCAACTGTGCTTATTTTTTATAGAAACATCCTACTTCCCACCAGAATCCTTTTAAAGATTTACTTTGTAGCTCTTCAACAAAGTAAAAAAATATCATGCTTGTCTATCTTGACATGTAACCACACAGCTTCTTCATGCTCGTAGTCAAGCCAGCTTGCCCTTTGATGACTTGAATAAAAATTGAAATCAGGGCAGTTAGTTTGGTGCGTCTCTCCACTAGGTAAATGTCTGTGATCATCTTAAATCAGTCTGTGTGCTGAATAACTCGGGTGTAGTGCATTTTATATCCTTCAGATGTAATTTGAAATAAAATAATGAAATGTAGGATTGTGAAATGCAGCAATGTGTTCTGTAGAAAGTGATATATAACTGTAATCAGCTTATTGGCAGTTCCACTGCTGAAGAATGAATCAAATAAACAGGTCTTAATATTTTCCAGCTCATATTCTAGTTTACTGCACTCCTGTTATTAGACCTGGGATTGGTTACCGAGTCAATTTTATTTACTGTAACAGGTTGAATGATGATTTTTACTGCCAGTTTACTCTGCTTGGTTTATGTTATTTCTTTCCATAGAGTGTTCAGATTTGGATTTGTTTTGTTGTGTTTTGTATTGGATTGTAGACAAAGGAGATCACACAGTTAATAGGAACTTAGAACCAACTTCTAAATTTACATTTTAACAAATGTCTTAACACAATTTAAAAAATATATATATATTTTAATACATTTAATAAAGTAATTTCATTTCCTTTTCCTTCTATCTGTTGCTTTAAAATTGCATCAGTCTCTATAAGGATAATCCTTCCATTGAGGTCAGAGGAAATAGTAAGGCATCAGGTACCATACTATGGACAAAGAATGGCCCACCACTGTCTTCAACTGTAGTGTTGATGTCAGTGGACATGAGCCACATAATTGATGGCATGAGGAATTCCTTGCAGGGAGGTGCAACAGTGGTATATGTCCTATTTTGTTCTTTTTTTTTTGCATGCCATTGCAGCTTGTTGATGTAATTCCAAATACCATAGTTCCTGCATTAAAAAGAAAATAAATAGCTTGATCTCCTAAACCTGTATTGACCATGTCAGCCTTCTCCATAGGTGTATCTATGTAGTGTAGTGGAATACACTTAAATTGTATATGTATTTATCCTGCCATGACATGGTTACTGTTTTATTTAAACATGTGTATATACCTTTAAATGTTTCTGCATTCTTCTGTAGCAATTGCAGGGATGATCGATTGCTCTCAATTTCCAGCTCTTTTGTCTTACCCTTACTTTGTAGCTCTTACAATCTGCCTGGAGACTAATTACTGGCCTCCTCTGGCAGAGGGGTTAAATATACATCCCTAGGCCCTCCTGGTGAATGAAAGGGCCGTCCCCTGGACCAGGACCACCTTCCCTCAATCTTGCCCAAGAGGATGGATGCTTGAGAAAGGCAGAAGCAGGATTCCTCCCTTCTCTACCTGGTATGGAACTGCTCCGAGTTTCCCCTGACCACTGGACTGTGATGCTGTCCCTATACCACTGGGAAGAGAAGCCATCAGTCAACCTGCAGCTGGAAGTGTGTTTGTAACTATAGCCCCTAAGTGAGAGTCCCATCCCTGCCACTGGGTGATAACCTGTACATAATCCTTTAGTAAAATTTTACCTATCCCCTACCAGCTGCGTGTACTACTTAATTGTGTGCTTGGTAAGTGATGGAGTTGGGCATAGGACTATCCAAAAAGAACCTGGGGCTGCTGGTGCCCTAGCACTTCCAGTCAGAGAGCCCCACAACAATCTAAACATGCCTCACATGACTAAATACATTTTTAATTTGCATTCATACAACTTACTGTCAGAACAAGGGTAGCGGGCCCTAAAGGTACCCACACATGGGTAAATTTTAGTTCAATTCCCTGATTATCGATCGCTGTGCGTGTTCGCAGTGATGGTTTGACAAACGATTGTTCGGGAATCAAATGCAAGATCAAGGAATAGATTGGAGGGTAGGTGTAGTCACTGTTCCCATCCCTGGATTAAATTCACCAAAACCACACTGGATTCCCTCATGGGACTTTGGTTGGAACAGTGACACAAGAAAGGAAAGATGAGTGCTACTTGTACAAATTAGACCCTGTTGTCTTAAGGAAACAGTATTTATTGTTGTGAACCCAGTCACAGCAAATAATTATATAAAAAAACAAAATGCCAGCTACACTACAACATACAACGTGTGTAGCAGCTGATCCATATATTGAATGATGAACCTGATGCAAGTTAAACAAAAGCAAGGTGCATAGGGGGCTACATGTTTCGCCAGTTGCGGATTCTTCAGGCCAGAAGCACCTTGTATGGATATATGGATCTTGGCTGTTAAAAATAAAGCCTCTCCTATGTCAAAGAGGGCAAAAGGGGGGATGTCTTGCGGTGACGCAGTGGGTGGGCGAAGGCAATTCAACAGGTAGGAGGCAGTGCAGTCCGGGATTTACCTGGGGCCCCCCGAAAGCGGGGGAATGGTTCTGCTTGTAGCTGTTGGTAAAAAGGAAGCGTAATACTGCTCCAGAGAAATCCCAGCACAAAGAAGGGAATCAAATGCGAAAACCCTTGTTCGATCGATCGCGCAATAATAAATGACAATTGAACAGGGAACCAACATGTTGGTAAATCCCTGTTCGATTGCCATAACTGTGGATGGGGACCAGGAAAGTGGTGATCCCTTGTGATCAGGGTGCGATCGATAGTTTATGGATTTAATGGGTATTGACCCATGTATGGGCACCTTTACCCTCCACCAGCAAAAGAAATTCAGTGCATGCACTGTTATAACCTGCAAACCTTTACTATTGTGGCTATGTTATCACAACAGTAAGCCGGGCATAATGGTGGAAGTAATCAAGACACAGATTTTGTTATGATTGCATTTCCTTCTCTTGATGCTATTGTTTTCAGTCAGTGTGGCATAAACTGCAATTCTCCTTTAAGGCAGACACGCCAAATAAACACAAGCCTGCAGGAATGACTGATTATATGCTTACCTGAAGGATTTGCTCTGAGCATATGTACCTTCCACAGGAAACTTCCTGTTATCACATCTTGTTCTTTCAAATAATTGCCAAATGCCACATCTATTATTCATATTAGGAAGTGAAGATTACAAGGCGCAAGGCTTCCTACAGAAACATATTACCTTAGATAACACCACCAGGAGGAGGGAAAGAGGGGAGCTCTCGCAGAACTAGTGGCTGCTATATTTAGACTTGATTCATTATTTTTCCCAAATAAATACCATTTTTATATCTCATCCTGTCATTTTTTATTATATTTCATATTGCTCACTGACATTATGCTACAGGATAGGATAGATTGTATGCTGCTGATGTAACGTGACCTGACATGCCAGAAAAATGACATGTCAAGCATGTATGTACTGGACTCTGAAGAAGCAAATGCATTACATCAGTTTGCCAGTCCACATAGGCTTGTGAATTATTTTATGTGTGCAACCTATGAGCTGGACTCCTGTAAAATAAAATGACAGTCTAAAGTCTAAAGCTAATATAAAATACTATTACAGACCCCCTGGCATGCTGAGAAGTGGTCATATACAGAAGCTAAGAAGCTAAACACTTTCCATGCAATGACATTAAAAAACATTATAGAGAAGTTTCACAATATTAAAGTTTCTCCACTGTTATAATAAGGTTATGCTCTGCAGAATTTTGAACATAGATACCGCTTAGTGTATATAAAGTGGAACAGCCACTATAGTAAGGTCCCCAGAGGAACCACATCTATAAAGAGCTGACTAAATGCTCACCTTTCTTGTCCCGCCGAGCATATCTCCATTCAGTTCAAGTTGTCCTTTCAAGTCTATTAGGAAGCCAATACTTGTGGGGATGTCAATCTCTTGGGTCTCCCTAGAAGTCACTGCTTCCGTCGACCTCCTTGTCATTACTTGTTCTTTTATAATGATGTGTCAATATGAGGAATCTAGGCTTTTGAATACGTTGGACATCAGTTATCTTAGTAACTTAAAATTGTATTAAGGATAAATGCTTGGGAGAACGGATTGGAGGACAACAGCAACAATGCTTCTTCTCCCACTTTCAGTGATTGAACATCTGCAGTCACCTTCGTCTACGTACATAGCTTGAGGTCAATGACTGCATAAGGGCAGTAAATGTCTGTCTCCTGATATAGTAGTGAATCCTCCTTGCCTATTAATGTCATTTGGCACTATTTCTGTCTGATTTCAGTGTTATGCGGAAATAACTGGGGGAACCACAATTAGTTTCACATTATACCCTGTATTTCATGAAAGAGCTGCAACATGCATGCACTTTGTAGAATAAATACTGCCATGTCAAGTTAAAGCAGACCTAAATGATAAAATTAGATTTACCGTATTTTCCAGCATATAAGGCGACTTTTAAACACTGGAAAAAGTGTTCAAAAGTCTGGTGTCTTCTTATACGCCGAGTGCCACCATGGGGGGGCAGGGGGCATTCCTGTCCCTGGCCGACCATCTAGGGCAGGGGTGGCAAACTTTTTGACCCATGGGCCACATTGGCTTTTTAGATTTAGATAAAGGGGCCGGACCAAGAGCCTGTAATGGCTGACCTGCCATTGGCGTGTCAATTCCATGCATCGTCAGCATCACTAACAATGATGGTGATGTGTAATAGGCAACATGTGACAGGGACTTTTATCTTTTTACATTTCCTTGTCTGTTCATGACCACATCACTGCATTATCCCCATTGCAATGTTTGGACACCTCTAGGCATTATGTGCACTTATATTATATATATTATATATATTATATATTATTGCAGAGAACAAGCGGAGGGGAGCATCTTTTCTAGAAGGTGACAAAGGGCCGGGCTAGGGGAACCCATAGATCTGTTTCCCAGATCCGTGGCGGACAGGAGCCAGAGGGAGAGATCTTCAGCATCCCCCTCCTTCTCCTTCCCGATGTGTGCAAGTGAGAGTAGCTGGCTGCTACTGACGGCAAGTGTGCTCACAATAGCAATATTGTGGGGGAGATTGAGATTAAAGCTATTTTATTGTCAAATGGTTACAATTTATGTCAGCTGGATAACCGCAGGGAAACATTAATAGCTATGAAAGGTTGCAGTTGGTTGCAGGGGTGTCAAATTGGGAATGAGAATTACTAATCCAAAAATAGTATTGGACTTCTAAGGGTGTTGGAGATATGGGAGTTGAAATTCAAAGTAGACATTAAAATTTTTATTTGGTGTGCATTGCAAGAGGGGTAGTCTTATACGGCAAGAATATCCCAAACTCTATATTTTAACTGGAAAGGTTGGGGGTCGTCTTATACACTGGAAAATACGGTATATACTTACATGCTTGCATTGACACATGCTACACCTCAAATGTGTTTACTGTATCAGCATGCTTTTATGAAAATTAATATGGACCACTTTATGTCTAATCTTGTGTGTGTGACATGCCAAATTTTCACCAGATTTTGTACCTCAAGTCCTCCAATAAGGAAAAAACTGATTTAAAACAGTCCTTCCAATGACATACTCTGTCATAAGCATTAGTAGTATCTACATACTCATGATCCAGACAGGGGGGCGACCAGGATTGGCAGCACAGTCTGACAACTAAACAGGGATATGGTGAAAGCAAGTTTATTAGGCAATTACTTGAACAGGAAAACCAAACAGGTGCAGAAATAGTCCAGGGTACAGGTTCAGAGTTCAGATGAGTCAGAGAAACCAGAGTTTAGATGTCCAGGGTTTACAGAGAGCCAAAGTAAAGATACATACATTTTTGCTTTTGCCTAGCCACAGGCACAAGTTACATATGTAAGTTTAGGTCCAGTTAAATAACTATATACATACATGTTTTCTTAGATAGGACACTAAGATTTCTGCTTGCTATTTACATTAACAGCCGCTCCTTGTCCATTGTCCACCTCCCCAGCAGTTTGCTTAAACCCAGTTAGGGCAGAGTTTGCTTACAAAAGAAACTCACCCAGAGCTGGGATCGGCATACTTACCTATCCTTGGCGAACCCATGGCGATTCTGAAAATGAAAAAATAACTCACCCCGAGCTGGGACTGGGCATGCTTTCCTATCCTCTGTGAACCAGCAGCAGTTCTGAATCGCAGGGGGTCTGACAATCTATTCCGGCACCGCATCATCGCTAACGCCGTAGAGGCGGGGGGGGGGCCACCATAAACCTTCAATATATGGATGTGATGTGTAGAGGGGAGAAAGAAGGGCGGGGAAATTCCGCAGAGTACTGTAATATTCTGGCATACCACCAGGAAAATTCATGTACACGGGCAGTCTACATTCCCATTGGTTGGTGTTTTTTTAAAAGGAGGTACTGCCAGTGATTTTCACACAAAAGGAACTCCTGCTATTTACATTAAACACTGATTCTCTGGACAGTTAGGGGTTGTTTTCATTATACTTCGGGACCTTTCCTCTAAGCGTCTATGCTTACCGGGAATCCCGACATAGCACATTGACATTGCCTGCCGGCGGATGAACTGCTTACACATCCACCAGTGCAGAGGCTCAATGTATTGGACTACGTTCAGCCTTACATCGGTGAAACAGCTTGGCGCCATGACGACAGATCCTCCGCCAAGCAGGTAATGCTATCTGCCACGTCGGGACTCCCGTATACGGTGGTCCCGACGAAATGGAAACAAGCCCTTACTGTCAATATTGTTTCAAACAGGGTTCATCTAGAACTAGTCACTAGTTATCACAGTGCAAACGTTTTGTCGTATAAGTGGTCCTTTGAAATGAATCGGGGAACATCTTTATTTTTTTAAGAAGAAGGATAGTAAATATCCCCTTTAAAGTCGATCTCTAATTTTATGTTGTATGTTCCAGACAGACACTAGAAAAGCTGCACAGCTATTATCAAATAAGCAGCTTGAATTATGGTTTATTAAAATGAAGATAAACTAAATGACTAAGATTTCCCTGTTGGTTATTTAATTGCTACAATGAGAGTTAATCGCTGGGGCCGTGTTATTAACAGTTCCTCAAGCTGAGAGTTGATCACCATTGTAATCATATTCTACAGGCTGCAGCTCATCAATCTGGAACAGTATCTAAATTTTACTTTGTGAATGAAGTCTGGATTCGGCGTTCCGAACGCCCGGGTTATTGCCAATATTAGCATAATTGTTATTGCAAATAATGTATGATCCTTACAATAGACCCAGAAGAAAACAGACAAATTGCTTTACCAACACCTTGAGGCATTCCATAGCATTCTCAATATTTATTCAGCTGTTTTGTGCTATGTAAATTCCCGAACATTTCTGTGTATATATTTATTATCCGCCCCGGCATCGGTGTGTCCTAAGATTACCCTGCTTAGTATTCATATTCACTCATTACAATGCTGTCCAGATTGCAAGGTAGCATCGGATCCTTGGTCTTAGATGCATTACTAGGAGCTGGCTACATTCTGGATTGTTGGATTTGCATATAGATTTACATATTTAGAAGTCTAATATGTGTTGCTTTTTACAGGCAGTCAGGAAAAGAACTATAGAATTGTTAATGTGTTTCTGTGTGCAATGGAATACATGTTTCAAGATATGGTTGGTAATTGCATAGATACTGGAGTAACAATTATGTTGGTTGTGGATCATTTCATACAAATCATGAAAACACAAATGTAGACCACACCACCTAAGGAAGATGAAACACTTTTATCCTTGTGAGAAAAGGTTCTTGGGATTGACTAATGATCACATGATTAATAATGATTTTTTGACGTTTAAAAAAAGATCTAGTTTATTAGAATCCCAGTTAAAAAATTGCAAAAAATATCACATAAAAGCATTTGTAAGGTATAATCCAGCCAAATCTGAAGATTTTAATTTCAATTATAAGAGTACTTTTGCTTTCTTACGTTTTCATGAATTCCGCCACCCATGGGGTACAGACCACATGATTCCAAATTACTATCCTTCACTTTCCAGTCATCTTCAGTGAGCAGCCATTCCCGAAGCTATGCAACCAAATCATTGCTGGTAATCCTGGTACTCATCATCTGGTACCTCTTTAACTTCCTGGGCGGTTTGCCCATGGCACGCTTTTTTCAAATCACAGGTGGGATTACAATAAAATCAGCTGGAATTTTTGGCCCTCCCTTTGGACCACTAACACATCCCAAGCTTCACGTTGTGGGGGCACACCTGGAAAGAGAATTTTCCAAGTCCCAGGGTGCCAGGCTCCAATTTGGAATGAGGGTTGGAAAATAGCTCCCTTCTCTCCACTTTTTTTTTATTTTTCTCTATATTTACAATTTTGGGGTGAGAATTTGCCATCCCTAATAAACAGATCAGTTGCCCATTTTGCATTGCAACCCCCAATCAACTGATTAAAATTGCCAATACACATTCTCATGAACTGACATCTTGCTCTATCCTGATCAAGGAAGTAGGGGTTAAAATATTGATTATAGATATTTGATAGTTGATATTTAATCATTTAATGTGCCTTGTTACAGTAGAATACAAAAATAGCAAGTGTTAAAATTTGAGTGAAAGAGAGGTCAGGCAATCCAGTGTTTTGTTGACACATTATGTTGGTACATGCTCATCAGTGTTCTGCTAATTTGTAATTTCCAATATACAGGTGGGGGCCAGGAAGTGACATTGCCTAACTACAGAAGAGGAATTTCTGGTCATTAATAAGGGTCTCCTGACAGGTAGAGCTAGAGGAACAGATATTCAATATCATTTACTAAGTAAAACAGCTTTCAGCTTTCATTTGTGTATTTATCTGTTTGACCAGAGTTGAGCGTTTAGAAAAAATGTAAGAACATTCTAATTTAAGTACAAGAACAGTTGTAATTAGATATAATTATGCATTACATTCTTCGTTTTACTTAGTGTCTGAAACCTCTTCTGAAAATAAGCCTGCTGCAATGTATATTTTATTTAAAAGAAGAGATAGCATAAAACAAAATAAAAACAAAGATGCATATACCTAAAATAAAGAGGACAATGGTGGTCTTCATGGTATCTAATACATAAGGTATAAACAAGAACTAGGTTGAATACAAAGACTAAGAGTTCACCACACTACCTCCGAGTGTACATTAACAGACATATGTGAGGGGGCTGGAGGATGGATAGAGTAAAAAACTGGCAAAACTTGACCAACAAGGCCAATAAAAGAGAAAAAACACATACAACATGTATAGTAAACCCGAATAAGTACCAGTATGTGGTAGCTATGTGGTAGTATAGCTCAGAGTTAAGAAAAACGTACTTAGAGAGTGGAGAAATAAATAACAAGAGACGGAAAGAGAGATCAGAAAAAGAAACAAGATACTCTTGAATTGTGGTAAAGTATTGTTAAGTCTAGCCATAAGTTGCTCCAGTGGGACTGCTTCCAGATTTGGGCAGCTGTAAGAACATGGGACATCAATTTATGGCTCGCTATGGGAAGGTTCCATACTGGAATGCCAAGGAGGTGGGTGAAGATATCAAGAGTAATGTCCCTATCCATGAGGCCAACTAATAGTGTATTAACACTGTGCCATAAGAGGAGCAAGTGTGGGCAAAATTTAAATATATATTCAGAACTAATGATAAGCAGCATAGATAATAATCAAATTCACTTCATTTTGCAAATTTTTCTCCAAATATTCTATGTTAATTTAAAAATTCAAGATCTCCTTTTTACTTTTTGCAATTATCTGAACTTTAACATGCAAATATTGTGATCCCAATGTCACATCAACTCTGAACTCGCTTGAAGACAGGTTTTCTTTAGTTGTCTCCCGAAGATCGATTTGCAAACAATTGATTGCTCACCGATCAAATGGAAAATCCACCCAAATATTCTCGATTACAAAGATATAGCACTATATTCGAGATGTTCGCAAATTCACAAAGTGCTGATATTTACAATAAAAATGTGAGCTTGTAAAACCATAAAAAGTCCTCACCGCTTCACTCTACTCCTTGCCACTTGACAAGGAAGTTTCACAACATGGAATAATTAATGTGACAAAAACAGTAGTAACTCATACACTTTGCTATTCAATGAGAGTGTGCCAACTAATATGCAGTTTATGTCCATATATCACCGGATTATTCAATATTACACTACCTAACCCAACTTGGGTCCCCATCTTCTCCTGAGGAGGCCGACACAAAAGGGCCAAACGTGTTGAGGAGGTTCACAACATAAGGGGGTAGCAAATTAATTTTTGATAAGACCAAATTTATGGTGTAAGATGTTTGAATTTTTATACATGTAACGTGACTCAGGCTCTGTACGGCCCATCCAGTCTGGACTGGCCTCCCAAACCATGTGCTATAAAGTTGTTGCCTTATATTTATTATACAATCTCTTTAAAATGTATGGTTTCCGGCCACGAAAAATCCCCCGAGGTTGGCCACCTCTTGGAATCCTAACATCTTTGGGTGAATCCTACCTTTTGTGTTGCATATTTGAGTTATGGGGATAGTGGCAATTTACTTGGTTGAATACAATTGAGTACATACTTCTCTACCCAAGGTTATTTGATGATTGATAAAAAATGTTATGTTACTTGGGGATGTTTACAAAGTCTTCATTCTATATTAAGAATAAACAAACTCAGTGGCATACGTTGGCAGTCATCCTTTTATGGTATCTACCATAACTCCCAAAAGACTGCACTTCTGCTGCAGATCTGGATCAGGTTGTTTAACTAATCACACTTCTGCTTCACATGAAGCAAACTGAAAAAATATTTGTTTTTATTAGAATCTACTTATAGAAATGTCTTTCAGGAAAATGGCCATTTCACAGCAAAACTAATAAAATATATCTTGATGTATACTGTATCTAATGACGTAGAGTGGGAATTTAACACTGGCGTCAAATAGCTATTAAAACAGATTCTAACTAAAGTCCTGAACCCCCTAATACAAAGCATATGTATTTACCAATAGTATAATGAGAGGTGAAATATGACACACACACACATGACACACATATATATATAAAACACATACCAAATTACCTCAGTAGATATTATACTGATTGAATGTAATAGCTATATGTTCACAATAAAAAAAAAAACCTTAAAGAAATACAATGATTTCTCTTCTCCAGCCTTTGGTTGATTTGTTAAGCAGTTTGCAGACCACGTTTGCTCTTTTTAATGATCGCGAAATTGATTGTGGAGCGGTCATTACAAGAGTAATTACCAGCAAGGAAATATTTAAACACCTTTCAGAGCGGCTCAGAACATTTCTGCAACTATTCTCAGGGTCACCGGTCATTTACATATCTATGCGCTTACTGGCATATCGTCAGCCTTTTGCATTGTTGTCTTTTATCTGCTTCTGACATTGAAATTATTTCAGTCTTCTATTATTTATTTATTTTTATTTTTTTTCCAAACAAGCTTTATTGAGTAAAAGCGGTGATACAAAGTATATCAAGTATTAGGCATTTGATATCAGTACATTAACATAGAATGAATTATTATAAACGCAAATTATTGCACATCAGAGATCGAGCTATCCGTGTTCTATGTATTACATCGTACACATACGTATTTGTCAATCTGAAAATGTGCTTAAACAAACGTATATTAAACAACTTACTTCCACCTAATGGTGGAGATATGACATTGCAAAATATCATATTAGGAACAATAGCAATAATAGAATGAATAATCTTGAACAATTAGTGAGCCCTCCTGTTCCCCTCCTAATCTGTATGATCAAAGATATATTTGCATAAGAAAGGGAAATAAGAGGGCAAAACGTGTATATCGACTGCGAACAAAATAGGAAAGGCCAGAAGCTATTGATTATTAAGTCACGTCTCGATCTACTGTATATAAATTCCCCTAAGGGGTTGAAGGGAAGTCAAGCGACTGAGGATTCTCGTTTTCCCTGACAGAACAAGTATGTCATGCTTAATTACGAAATAAGATCCATGGCTCCCATATTTGTGTGAACCGCGTGAGTGAGACTTTAGCCATGTGAATGAGTCTCTCCATTTCACAGATTTTATCTACTTGAATGTACCACTCTTGCAGTGTGGGGGGTCTAGTCTCTTTCCAAAGCATTGGGATTAGTAGCTTAGCCGCATTAAGCAAGTGAAATGAGAGGGAACCTTTGTAAGATTTAATGGTGTCTTGCGTGTGATGCAAAAGTACAGCTTCTGGTGTGAACGGCACGTATTTACCCGTAACATCGCTAATCGTCGCCACTACTAGTTCCCAGAAGCTGTGAATATAGCCACAGTCCCACCAGATATGTCTGTAAGACCCT
>CM070036.1:109499238-109521390 GCA_036250615.1 Ptychadena robeensis
TAAGCACAATGTCACTCAGAAGCATTCTAGAACAAAACTGTTACATTTTAAATCTGTAAGAGCTTGTTTCCACCACAGCGATCGGATGCGGTTCTATCCGCGTGTCTGCGGCCGCTACCGACTGCAACCCATGCATTTTCGCATGTGGACGCACGCGGTCGTCTATACCATCGGATTCAAATTTTGCGCCTGGCCCTTGTCTGCGCCCATAGGAAATTAATGAATTTGGACCGCGACCATTCATGTCAATGGACGCGGTCGGCCGCGGACTTCAGCACACGTATGCGGTCAGCCGCGGCATGCGGATAAAAACGCGGTAGGGCGGCGTTCAGAACCACTTCCGCCCGCATCCTTGCGCAACAGCACAAGTGGCAGCCGGTAGCGGCCACAGACACGCGGATAGAACCGCATCCATCCGCATTTAGTGGAAACAAGCCCCAACTTTGCATTTCTTTGAATTTCTTTTCTTTTGAATTGAATTGGATGAACAATTTTATCCAGTTCAAGACAAAATTCAAAAAAATGAGCACAAGTAAAGAAAAAAATGCAAAAAAAAAATTACATTTAAAATTTTGAAACTCCCGCCCGCCGTAGTGACGTCATCGCCGGACCAGGAAGAAGCCGAAGTTTGGAGGCACTGGGGACCACGCTGGATGTGGCTGCAGATCGCTCCCGCTGCGCATTTCTGCTAGCCGGATCATTTTTTGAGTTGGATCAGATCCATGGATGGATCCGGTCCAATTGGAAAACAACTTTTAAAAAAAAGCTCCCGGTGACGTCATCACGTCGGCGCGGAAGAAGCCGGAAGGCGAGAGAGACTGGAGACGACGGGGGACATCGCTGGAAGCAGAAGTGTGTTCAGGATCGCTCCTGCAGTGCAGTGTCTGCTAGCCAGTTCGGGCATAGTGATAATTGCAGCGTCAGTTTGCCCGAACTGGCTTCGGGCATAGCGCTAGGGAGGTTAAGTTTACCCACTCTAAATTGTGTCCATTTTACAATGGTGACAAAAGGCAGATGTGTTTGCAGGCTGCACAATAAAGAAGCAGCAACCAAATTGACAACATAATCATAATAAGATGACTTTCTGTAATGTATGTTGTGTCTGCAAATAATTAGTGATGAGCAGCATAGGCAATATTCGTAATATCACAAATTTTTCACCTAGTAAATTAGTAAATTCAAGAACTTGTGATCTCCAGTCATTATAACCTTCATTGTGAATAATCAGCCCGTGTACATGTACCTATTGGGAATGCAATGCATGGTAGTTCTGGATACTGATGTAAAAAATCTATATTCCCGATTACGAAGATATAGCACTACTTTCAAGATTTTTGCCAATTCTCGAAGTGCTGATATTTGCAATAAAAATTTGCGATTAGAATATTCAAGATCAACACTGCAAATAATCTAAAAAAGAAATAAAACCCAGGGTCAGCAGAAAGCCACAATGATTGATGATTGCTATGTTTACCTATCTAAGCAGCAGAACGTTGATATCAGTGTTGTTTGGTTCCTGTTGAACTTCAATAATCAATATTCTGACCACATCCTGCATTGCTACATACAACACCTTTTGGTCTGGAAGTCCATATGGACACAAACCTGACATGGGACAAACTCAGACTATCTGCGAGACATCCCTGGATACCATTTTACAATAGGGGCTAAATTGCAGGGGCTGCTGTTGCCTGCGATTCCAAACAGATAATTGCCCTAATCGGTGGCGCCCCCCTGTGGTTGTCCACAAGTTGTGGATCCCAGCTACTTGGGGACTTCTATGACCCGGCGGGTAGAACGGTACAGGTATGGCACAATGTAGTAATGTGGAGAGTGGCAGACTGTGCAATGTCTCAGGTTCATCCATTTCTAGAAGGAATAGTCTGGTCTTATGTTAACTTCCTGAGGATTTCCAAAAGGAATAGGACGAAACGCGTTGGACAAAGGAATCAAGTGCAGTGGTCCAGTTAGGTTCGCATAGATACTATCCTTGTGAAGGTTTTATATATGTGTTAAAAATAGGTCATTTGTATGTAAAAAATAAAGACTATATTAACTTATACCATCTGTGTTGGTACCATCTGAACAATCAAAACCCCTATTAGTTTTACTGTAGTACTGGGATGACCACTAGGTTCTCCCCAAAACCATTAGGGTCATTAGTTTATTTTCTTTCATATGGTGCTGGCTCTGATTATCACATCCACTAGATGTGAGTAGTAACCAATATTTTGGTTGAATTTGACTTGAACAGAAATCCAAGCAGTAATGCTAATGAAAGACTTGCAGCACTTCAATCCTTTGTAAAAGAAAGTTAAATTTGTATTTGACACCAAGTGCATTTGTTTCCTTTTATGTGTTTGTTTTAGAACATCTATTCCAATACAATGAAGCTTTCTGGGATGTAATGGGAACAGAGAGAGGCCACATTGCACCTGAGTATGTCAATATGGCAGACTGTGTCATACAAAGGGATGTTTAGCATATGAGGTAGAGGTCCCAAATAGCATCATTTGTGTAAAGTGTGCCCTATTTTGTTTCAGTTTTATCCCTTTTATGTAAATCAATAAAGGTATTTTTATTTGAACTAGCCATTGTTAAAGATTTGAGATTTAAGTTACCAAACAGAGCTGCTGATGGAATATTGTATACAACCTTACAAACCAACAGCAGGGGATTTGCTCCTCTTTGGTTATTCTATAGAAACGAAGAAGAACATAGATAATGCTGTTTAAATAAATATCAGGTCAAAAAAGACTGTTGTGACTCTTATTGCCTTAGGGAGTCTTATGCTGTTCTGCAATATGGATTCAGTGGGAGGTAATAGGAAGCTTTCATCCACAAAAAGATAAGAAGGAAAGAATTGTATGGACATCTTATATAAAAAGACCCTTCTTTAACAAGCCTTATTTGATAAATGAATGCAATTAGAGATTTTAAAGATTTTCTTTGTGTTTACAGCTGTTTTATTATTTCTGAGATACAAGAAAACTTAAAAATGTAATCTGATGGACTCATCTAGCCAGAGCTTGTTTTATACACAATGGCATCCTGGGTGGAAACCAAAGTACAAGCCACCATGTTGAAAAGCAGTTCTGAGAGCACTAGACTGCTCCATTATTAAATTCAATATTGTACACAATAGGTCAGCAAAGAGTACTATTTTATATCTTTTGTCTAATTTCAATACACTTCATGTAACGCCCTATGATACCAGAATGTCATGGGCTATATTTGCCACATAAAGAAAACAGTTGCTCCCCAAATCCCAATGGTTCAGGTCATTCAATCCCATTCTATAATCAAGGGTCTCATTTATGTTCCAGACACTTCTATATCCACTTTTAATGGAGTCTAAGTTAACAAACCCTAAATAAAAAAATACCAAATTTCTTGGTGAATATAACCATGACCCAATGGGACTTTCAAGGCATCAACCTCAATTTCTTTATTGTTTAAGCAATTATACAAAAAAACAGCAGCATTTTTTACAAGTATAATTTCACATATCTATACATGTATTGATCACCTGTTTTTTATAGCTAATTCTCTGAGTGTTGGTTTGGTTAGTAAGAGGGTTCGGCTAAGTATCACTATAGAACTATAGAAATCAGTTAAGTTAAAATAAGATGAGGTGTGACATTGGCTTTAAAAAGCTCCTGATGATTATAGTTGCTTCTTTAAACCAAAAAAAAAAGTTCAAACCATTTTTGAGAAATGAAAAATCTTTAAATAAAGATAAAATAAGATTTTATTAGCAATTACAGGCAGTAACTACAGCTCTATGTCCTTTTTTTTAAAATGTTAACTAGCCTTATGGAGCTCAATAGCTTAATGTACATGACTTGAATCGTGGACATTGAAAAAATTAATCATACTTCATCACACTTTCTACCTGTTACCTGTTGCAAATACCACCTTTCAACATTTGCATTAGAGAAGAGCTGTGTAAGGGCACTTAGCCCACCGGCAATCATGTCTTCCTTGTGTGACCCCAAGGATCACAGGCAGCCTTAAGCTGTCCAAACACGAATCAATTTGTACCATTTGAGTGGTCGATCCCTGGCCAATACTTAAGATGAGGATCGAGAGTCGAACAGGGATCTACCAACCTAGTCATGGGATGTCTCCCTGCTCTGGCAGAGACTTTGATTCCAGCGCAACTACTGTTTAGCCAAAACGCATCCCTGTTGTCTCTGTGGACCTACATTCCATGAGCACTACTGCCTTTCCGTGGGGCTGGTTATCTTTAGTTTAAATTTCCTGTAGACCAACAGCTTATCATGTATGATGTTTTGTTAGAAAAAAAAATATTTAAACGGTCTGTACATCCTGTGTCATGGTTGCATTCTGTAAAAATATTTTCTAACAAGAGCATAAAACAAAAAAGTTTCCTCTTAAACATGCATTTACGGCTTACTATGCATTTACAGCTATAACTAAAGTAGCTTCCAACACTTCCAGTTCAGGTCTAATCTAGATTCCATTCAATGTTATTGATGAGTATGTTGACCTTCTGAACAAGTAAAGGAAGCAATGACTAAACAAAGCATTTGAGGCAAGTTTCCGGTTGTTTTCTCCACTCTATGTAAGTATTTAAGTCAATAGATAGTGTTTACACATACATTTATGTAAAAAGATTTGGACACCCTATGAAAACCTTTGTGTTTTTATAACTTTCTTGGATATATGGATATTTGACATTTTTAACAATACTGGGAGATTCAGGTAAAATAAATACAAAAACATTTTAACTTAGGAAAAGTCTTCAGGACCCCCACATTTATCTTCACTTACTGCTTCTTTCAACTTGATGCAGACATTAAACACATGCTGTTTAGCTGCAAATTGCAGGCAGATTCCCTATGGTTTTGGGTGCATTACTGCCATATGATAGGAACAATATCATTTGGAGCAAAACACAATCAATTAAAACACTATCATACTATAGTGCATGCATAGTACGATCACAAATACAATCGTATTTATGATTACAATTATGTTTGTATTTTTTATTATATAATTGAGAGTGCTGGAGTGGCTGAGTCAAAGTCCAGATCCATATCTCTATATTGAGTCACTGTGGGCTAGCTTGACATGCAAGAAACATCTCAAACATTTTATAAAAGTTATTAAAAGTTAGAACTGCATAGGCTGTCAGCTAAAATTTCTACCAAATATTTTTTTCTTTTAGGCTGGGCTTTTAAGGCACTGGACTCAAGTATGTAATGAATCAAGTATATATTTTAATTAAAAATTAAAATCATGTTTCCCATCTGATTACAATCTGGTCATAAGCAAGCAAGATAATGTATTACATCCATGTTATCAATATACATCAAATATTTCTGGTACATTCTTTGAGCAGACACTGCCTCGACGTGTTTCGCCATTCTGGCTTCTTAAGGAGTTTAACGTGTTTGCCGTTGCTGTGGATATTATAGGAAGCAGCTATGACTGTTAGAGGGCTACTCTCTGGCCAAGTGGGACCCCAGGGGTCAGGGCGTTCATCCCCCTCCTGCAATCTCCCCCCACAAAACCAGTCCACCATCAGAGGCATCCATCCTCGCGGAATAACGGGGGACTCCAATGGGTGCACAGCATTTACCATCAACCACCTGCAGCTAGGTGATGGTCTCGCAAACCATTTTTTGCGAGACCATCACCTAGCTGCAGGTGGTTGATGGTGAATTTCTAGACGCGATTGGGGCAGACAGTTTGGGTCTGTTTCCACTAAAGTGGTTGGCCACGATCACCTGCGATTTTAACCACGGCGAGGTGAACGCGGCCAATCACGCCCATTCATTTGACTAGGGTGAATTCCACAACCACAGAAACAAGCCCAAACAGTGAACTAACTGGGTTCGTCTCAACCACTGGGGAGGTTAATTATTGTAATTATTGATATTTTTCATAATTATATATAAATTATATATTAAAAATATGAAAGCTAAAACATCACAGCTGGATCTACTTTGCAGCCCAGAATCTCAGTAACTAAGTCAGCACCTGAAATACTAAGTACTTCAGGTGCTACTAAGTACTAAATACAGCAGTGAGAAATCATAACTGTCAGCAGGTCAGCTGGGGAGGAACCAGATACAAACATTCAATTTTTATGCAAACTCATTAAGTGGCAAAATTATCATCTTTGTTCAACATTGCTACATACACAGTACACTTAATTGTTGGTACTTATGTATGTAATGTCGCGTAAAAGTAGTGCACTGTAAACTCATGTTAGTTTGGCAATGAGTTAATGTTTTCTCTGTACAGTATGGGGTTCTGCCCAGTATAGGGAAGGTGCTGACATGTAATACAGGGTATAAATATGAGTTACCAGCACTTAACATCTGAGCAAATGCTTGTGTCTTGATCCAAGATGTAACTGTAGGAGTTAGGCCTAGCAACCAGGCCTGAGGGACCGCAAAGATTATCTCTGCCATGTAAGTGTTATTTTCCTACAGGTCTGGGTGTTGAGGTAGGAGAACTGTCCCTTTATACAGAGCCTTGGGATTAGAGATGGTAATATAGAGGCTCAGTACTATGGCCTTTGCCTTTAGCAGGCAGGGATCATAGAATGTATGTTCATTGCACAACCCACTGTTAGTACACAGTGTTACATAACTCTCTTGGAAATGTAGCACTGTCTAAGTGTCCTGTAAATGTCTGTCAGGATATTTTAGAGTCTGTTTATCAAGTCCAGTAAACCTATTGTTTTGCCAGTATAAGTACTTTTACAATGAGCCCAAAGTATATGAGCACCAGGGCATGAAATCTGCCAGCAGACTTAAGTTAATATAACTAAAAGTTAATATTTGAGTGTAAACCTGCTTTATAGTACATATTCTGAAAAATACATTTCAAAATCCTAGGAGCAAAAATACAGTTTGTCAAACTGAGAAAAAAAAAATATGCTGAGAATTGCTTTATTTTTGTATGGGAAACAGTAATTGAAAGTGAAGATATCTGCAGCAGTCAAGTGAAGAATTGCATTGAAACACATAGCAAGTGAAGCGTGTACATAAAACAGATATAGAACTAATGCAGTCATTCCATTCCTAGAGCGAAACTCATTCAGATACTGTATGTTATACTTCCAAAAAACTGAAAAACTGAATTCACAATACTCCCGCAAAAAGGAGAAAATGTTTTTTTATAAAGGTGAAAAATAGAAATCCCAATATTTTATTTCCAAGGTGAGCAGTATCTATCCAGCCAAATATATACTAAGGTGATAGTGATAATGTAATTCCTCTTAAGGTGGGCATACATAGTAAAATGTTTCCATTTAAATCCCTTAAATCATGAAAACCAATTCCTTTCTTATTTTTTATTTATTTATTTTTATTTATTTTAATTGTAACATAAAATCGATTGAGTAGTGATCGGTTATGTTGTTAAATTTCAGTTGATAGTACTAGTATTTGATGGGTTGTCAAACTTTTTAGATGGATTTGTATCCAATTGTACTAGCATGTGCACATGGCTAAGGAAAGGAATAGTGTTGAGCACGAATATTCGAGTAGTGAATTTCTATTAAGAATATCGGCACTTGAAAATTGCGAAGATCTTGAATATAGTGCCATATCTTCATATTCTCAAATATTCGGGTTCATTTTCCATGCGATTGGCAAATGAACATTAGTTTGGCGATTGTTCATTCTGGAATCCCACTAAATAGTTGTCTTCGAGTTAGATGTTGCCGTGACATTGCGATTACAATATTTGCATGTAAACATGCCGATAATGTAGGAATATTTAGAGAATATTTTGTGAAATGTCACAAATTCAAATTTTACCTAGGCTGGTTATCCCTAGAAAGGAATCCCTCTGTTGATTAAATTAAGCAATCAGCTTTAATATGATCATATTAACCTCCCTACCGCTTTTGCAAGGTCCAGATTTCTGTACCAAGAGTGCACCATAGACTAAAATGGAATTTTTTGATGTTGTAGGCCTGTAACTTCCCAAAATATGTCCGTACAAGGGTCTAGTACACACCCTGATTAGAATAATGTTTGAAACACACAATTATGTAAAAATAAATAAATAAATAAAAGGTATCAGTACAATGTATCCAGTACAATCCCCTTTGGCACCCTCTCTGCTCTGGTGTGATGAACACACCAGGGGAGAAAGGGTTAACTGCAAAGGGCACACCAGGGAATCACATTGGGATAGAAAACTGTTCTTGTGTAATTTACATTTCAATCTCCCGCCGCCCCACCCCCTCGATGTGACGCCATCATGTCGGGGGGGGGGGGGGGGGGGTCCGCCCTGCAGCTTGTTATTCAGATCAGAAAAAGTAAACTGTGCATACCCAGGTTTACTCTAATTTAATTGCCAACACCAACCCTAGCAGATATATACACTTTACACTTATGTACATGATAACAGAACATAACACAAGTTTTGTAAGTAAACTTACCCTGCCAGCTCACCATAAACTAGACTCGCTATACTCGCCTATCCACAGTGAGCCTATCCACAGTGAGCGATTTTGAATAGATGCGGACTCAACAATCATTTATGTTGCTGATGACTTCATCATTGTCATGTTTTTAACTCTTGTACCTGCCATCATCCCTTATACCAGAGACGTGAAGAGGGAAGGAGGGAGGGGAATTGTGTCAAATACAATGTTTTAATAAGCGTGCTATAAGGGAAATGCCCAGGAGGCAAAAGTGACCATTTTTATCTTCCTGGAATTTAGAGTTAAAGGACCAGGATTCTAGAAGCTGTGTATACATTGTATATACTCGAATATAAGCCGCATTTTTCAGCACACAACATGCACAAAAAAAAAATTTGGGGGAGTAAAAAAAAAAATTGTTGCATTTTCTGTGTGGCATTTGTGAGTTATTGCAATACCCCTGGCCATGCTATCCTCACCACATTTGCCAGAGATGTAGAGAAGGGTTGTGGGAACATTTGCAACATAAAAATGTATTACTCTAGCACATGTAGTTTTTGCAAAATTAAGTTTGAATTCTAGAGATTTTTTACGTTGACTTTGCACTCAATTTATACAAAAAGTACTCAAGATAGAGCAATGTTTTTTAAAAAAATCTTCCCTTCTCTACATCTCTACAGTGGTTTGGGTGATGTTCAAGGGGTTTTCAATTAACTCACAAATCAGCTAGTTGAAATAATAACAGAAGCAAATTTGCTGTGTGACTTTCTCACCCTAGGCGCATGCTCCAGTCATTCAGTTTTTCCAGAATTTTTTGTAAAACTAGGTATCTTGGCTTATATTCGGGTCGGCCTACACTTAAGTATATACCCTTCTTCCCAATGGGTGGAAAGGGATTTTATCATTTTATATACAATTAACTTTTTTTTACTATGGTCAGGAATACCAAAAGTAAAAGTTGTCCCCTTTTTTCATCCACACATCAACATTGTATTCCCCCAGGAGCTACCAGGTGGAGCTTTAGGCTTTCTTCAATTCTGTTTTTTTTTATTTAATTACTGTTGCTCTCGTAAGTTGATAGCCGAAATTGAAATTTATCAACAGAATATATATTCTTTGCAATGAATATCTATCAAAACAAACAAGCCTCAAAGCAAGTGTCATCTGGTGGGCTTTAACATTGGCCTAACAAAAGTTCTTAAGGAGTTTCTACCTGTGTATTAAATATTCATAGTAAAAGGTAAAGCCCCCCCATACACCTTACAATCTTACCATACAATTTCTATACAATCAACTTTTCTTCTACCAAAACCATGTGATATGAGAAGCTTTCTGAACCTTCCAATCACTATCAGGGAGGACACTATACTACAGTCGAGCAAAGAATTATTCATACCCCTGGCAAAGTTTGACTTAAAGTTACTTTTATTCAACCAGCAAGTTATTTTTTGAAGGCAAATTACATAGGTGTCTCCCAAAAGATAATAAGACAATGTACAAGAGGCATTTTTGTTGAAAAAAAAACATTTCTCATTCTCTTTATTTACATTTGAGCAAAAAGTACCCAACATTTTTTAAACCCTTCTCAATAATCAATAGAAAAGTCGTTATTGGCTATTACAGCAATCAAACGCTTCCTATAATTGCAGACCAGCTTTTTGCATGTCTCCACTGGTATTTTTGCCAATTCATCTTTATTCGTCTTTTCGGGTTGGAGGCTTTTCTTGCCACGACCCTGATCTTTAGCTCCCTCTATCGATTCTCAATTGGATTCAAGTCAGGACTATGGTTGGGCCAACCTAAAACGTTAATGTTGTTGCCTGCTTACCATTTCTTCACCACTTTTGCTGTGTGTTTTGGGTCATTGTCATGCTGAAATGTCCACTGGTGCCCAAGGCCAAGTTTCTCTGCAGACTGCCTGATGTTGTTGTTGAGAATCCTCATGTATTGCTCTTTTTTCATGGTGTCACTTACTGTGATTAGATTTCCTGGTCCATTGGCTGAAAAACATCCCCAAAGCAGTAGGTTCCCACCACCATGTTTGACAGTGGGGATGGTGTTCTTTGGGTTGAAGGCTTCTCCTTTTTTACGCCAAATGAAGGAAACACCATTGTGACCAACCAATTAAATTTTTGTATCATCTGACCATAACACAGAAACCAGAAGTCTTCTTCTGTGTCCAGATGAGCATTTGCAAAGGTCAAGTGAGCTTTTATATTATCTGCCTTATCTGGAGAAGTGGCGTCCCCTTTGGTCTGCATCCGTGGAACCCAGGAGTGCAGTGTGTAGTGTCCATTGGATTGTCTGTCTTGAGACATTGCCACCAGCAGAGCCCAGATTGACCAGGATAGCCTTGGTGGTGATCCTTGGATTCGCTCACTATCCTCCTGGCCAGTACAGGTGTCACTTTTGGCTTCCGAGCACATCCTCTGAGATTTTTTCATAATGCGTAACATCTTGTATTTTCAAATATTGCACTGTAGCCACTGGAACTTGAAAACATTAAGATATGGCCTTATAGCCCTTTCCTGGCTTGTGAGCAGCCACAATGCGCAGGTCCTCACTGAGCTCCTTTGTCCAAGCCATGACTGTCCGCAAACCAAAGGTAGAGAGCTGCTGTTTTTCACCTGTTCAGTTGATTCAAACTGCTGTTTCCAATTAATCAGGGTAATTATGATATTTTAGAAAAGCTTGGACTATTTGGAATGGTATAGAACTTTTGTGAAGGGTATCAAATGTAAATAAAAGCTGAGAAATTGTTTTTTTTCTACAAAAAATGCCTCTTGTGCATTGTCTTATTATCTTTTGGGAGAAAACTGTGTCATTTCCTGTCAAAAAATAACTTGCTGCTTGAATAATAGTAATTTTAAGTCAACATTTGCCAGGGGTATGAATAATTATGGGTTCGACTGTACATAGTTGTTGGTACATCTAAAGGAAATTGTATGGAATGATGTACAGGTGTATGGGGGGCTTAATAAAAAGCATGTCAAATAAAGAAGTAACCATCTATAAACCTAAAAAACATGTATTAAAGCAGTCACCCAAATTTCACTTGACCCCTTAGTACTCCCTAGGCAAGGCATCATGTTTGTACCAAGTCAAGATTCATGTATGCTTATTCGGTTGTATAACTTAATTTTTGCTGTGAAAAAAAATAATATTTCCTGGTATGTCACTTACATTTAAAAATATTAGCATACACCATTGTAGAACACTGCTGCCATTTCTCACATAAAGATTCGACTTCTTTCCTACTACCTGCGGCCACTATTACCTGAGAGCAGCAGGAAGGCAATCACAAGAGCAGGAAATTACATTGCTGGGGTAGTTTGCACATCAACAGGATACCAACAAAGCGTCTTCATATGAAGCAAGTTGCCATATAAACTGGACAAAGAAGGTTTACTGTATTAAATCTTAATTTAAATATAAGACTTTGTTTTGTGCATTAGTCATTACATAAAAATAGGTTCCTCTTTAAAATGTTGCTTCGAAGATTCCAATGAAAGTGCAACATCAACTTAATTATGTAACCACAAAATGCCTCAAAAATAGCCAAGAGAGATCATACACCAGTGGAGAATTATTCCCACTAAGCTCCCAGGCTTCTAAATATTAACTAGTACAATACCATGACCATGATCTAGGCTGACAATGGTTGAACTGTCCATTAGATATTCATTACTTGAGATATTGATTCTTTAGATTCAGTACTGAAACAGCAGATGGCAGAAAAAAAACGAAATGCTCACAAAGGTAGAGCAATAACAGATATACCGTACCACAAGACCCAACCTGTCCTGCATGTTCCAATTACACCATACTGCAAGAGCCAACCTATACTGGGTGTTATACTTACACCCCACTGCAAGACCCAGCCTATCCTGAATGTTTCACTTATGCCTTACTGCAAGGCACAACCTATCCTGCATGTTATACATACACCACACTGTAAGACCCGCTAATACCTGAATGTTTCACTTATGCCTTACTGCAAGGCACAACCTATCCTGCATGTTATACATACACCACACTGCAAGACCCAACCTGTCCTGCATGTATTACGTATACCTTACTGCAAGACCCAACCTGTCCTGCATGTTAAACTTACACCTTACTGCAAGACCAAACCTATCCTGCATGTGTAGGAAGGTGGACTGAGGGTGTATTGTATTGTATTATGGTCAGTCAAGAGTTAACAGGATTCTATGACAAATGTCAGTGAATATGTTTGTGCTGTTGCTGGGCAAAACATAGGTGGGAGGTGACAAGGCAAATGTTTGGAACATGTGATGTTATGATCTTTTGAGCCATCTGGTAGGAGATAGGAGTTTATATAAGTTTAGTACTTTATGTAAATTGGGTATTTTTAGCAGCAGAGGAGTAGAGAGTAGAGGTGTACTGGATCTAGTGGGAACAGGCCCCAGGCCTGCAGATCCGAAGACCAGGCCTGCACTGAGATGTAATGAAGGCCTCACCCTTGTACCCCTCACTTGGGGCAAGGGCAGTCCTAGCCTAGGAGAACTCTGTGAGGCCTGGCTGCCCCTTGGACGCAAGGGAGGTACGTGTATGTAGAGGCCTGGAGGGAGTCCGTGGCAACATAGGGGTGAGATCATAGTTGTCCCCTGATTCACCCCGGTTCCTCTTTCACATGTATTACTTACACCTTACTGCAAGACCCAACCTATTCTGCATGTTATACTTACACCATACTGCAAGACCAAACCTACCCTGCATTGTTCACTTACACCATGCAGCAAAACCCAACCTATCCCACATGTAATACTTACACCATACTGCAAGTCCCAACCTATCCTGCATGTTCCACTTATCCCGTACTGAGAGACCTAACCTGTCCTGCATGTTCCACTTATCCCGTACTGTGAGGCCTAACCTGAACTGCATGTTCCACTTACACCATACTGCAAGACACAACCTGTTCTGCTACACCCAGCCTACACCCAGCTCCATGTTCTTCTACATTGTACTGCAAGTCCATACATAGCCTGCATGATCCACTTATGCCTATGCTGCCTGTTGTACTAACTCCATACTACAAGACCAAGCCTATCCTGTATTTTTCACTTCAACAATCAATAATTCGACATATGAATTCATAAATGTATTCAAATTTGGTAGAATTGCTCAGTATTGGGACCCCTATACTACCTAATTCAGTAGAAGTCATTTGGGCACTTTTTGAAAATGTTAAAAAAAACTTTTACTATTTTCCCAAGTGAACAAAATTAAAAAGGACTTTCATCAATGCAGTGAACTCTAAAATATTCCAAAACCTTATAATTTTAGATATTATTATCTGATACTTGCTAAACATGTACCATTTGAAAAGAGAAAAATGCATTCTGAACATATGTTCCACTTCACTGTCTACCTTTGGTTATAAATCTTGAAAGGTAATTAATATTATGTCCCCTCTGTCAAGTCATACAGCTAATATGTCATCGCTAGCATATGGTGCTATCAGATAAAAACAATGTTACAACAACTTTATTTACTACAGAATAATGGAAAAATGGCAGTAATGTGACATGTGAAAGACAGTTTATGCTCAGAAGCTATCCACCCATTATAGAAATCTTGTATTTCATATTCATGGAGTGTTACCTCAGTTAATTCAGCTCCCCCTTTGTCTGCATACAGAGTGACATTATTCTGAGTACTGGCTTCGACTTGTGGTAAACTGGACCATTAACTGTTGTGTATTTACTGCACAATGGTCTGAATGTTTGGTCTACGAGGGCACCAAAAAAGTGATGATTTGCTATGAACAATTAAAGCAGAAGCAATAACCCGAAAAAAAATCCTTTTTGGTAAAATTTGAAATGTATTTCCGCCCGGTTTTGTCACTTGTCAGGAATCTGGCCCTTTTTCACCTTTTAATCTGGTGCTTTGTCACCTTGGTGACTCCCCTCTGCTCAATCTCTGCAACAATGATAATGCCTAGAGGATGATTGTTTGGGTCTCCTTCTAGATGCAGTAGTTTTCCTGCAAAAGAATATTAAAGTATACTATCAAAAGCCTCCATTTATTAATATTTTTTTCTTTTTTTACATTTTTCATCTGGGCTATGAGTACTATGAGTACTTCAGACACCTATGTCAGGTTCCCCTTACAGGTTCTTTGTCCCGAACCTCTGTCAAATTGTGGCCTATGAGTCAAAAAGTTTGCACAACCCTGGATTAGGTACTGTATATCTGCATTGTGAGATGTGTGAGTCAAAGACATTGGGCCCACAGATTTAGTGATGTCATTACTGTACTGTAATGTCCTGGTGAGAAAAGCTGTAGCTGAGGGCCCTCCGTGCTAAGATCTCCTAACCTCTGTTTAATTTATGTTGTGGGTCAGACATTCCTCCATATTACCCAGCCAATAATCAGATCACCAGTCATCTTACATAAAAAAGACAAAACTAAATTATTCTACTTTACATGGAGACACATTTTTGGAATAATTAATTGATCAAAACTGGTGATTAGTCTCTTCCCTGTTTGACTTTTGTTAGGTAAATGGTAATGGTACATCTTTTTTGGCTACTGAACGATACTGCATCAAGTAGTTAGAAAAGCTGAAGCACATGTGACTTCCAAGCCCTTCTGACTTTTGAACCCAAACACAAGCTGAAGTGTCAGGAGAAATGCTACACCTTTCATAAATAAACCTGAACCATTATACTTCAGAAGCGTGTCAACTGCCAAGAGGTCAACTAATGTCAACTTTTTGCAGCTATTCTGGGCAATTGTATGCCTATTCATATTTTTTCATAAATGGAGATTAAAAGATTGTCTATCAGTTGTCAATTGCTGAAAAAAAATATCTTACAGCTCAACATTAACAGGCAGGTCATCTTAACAATAAAAAAAACTAAACTAACAATCATATATATTACCAAGAAATGAAACTTTACAGGACACCTTTTTTATAGACTTTAGAGACAATCAATTGTCTATTTTTATGAAATGTCAAGAAATTTCTGAATGGTTGGCCGACCCTAGATGGGATGGTTGGTAAAAGGAATGACACTGACACAAGGCAGTCTTTGTCAGCTGGTCAATGGCCTATGGAGACAACTGAAAATCAGCCCATTAAGAGGTCCAGTAGTAAGAGCAACAAGGGATATGTATAGGTTTCTTTTGTTTTTCTATCTTGTGAATAAAACCTTTGGAAAGAAAAATCAAACCAGCCCTGAAAATGGATAGAGGGAAAAGTGACTGAGGCACAGGGAATGGGTACCACAAACACTGTCCATCCAAAGATGAGACTGATTTGTGAGCTATGGAAGCCATATATCAAATTACAAAATGGCTTATGTAATATACGTATGTCACCTAAGGATGAATGATGAAAAATTACATGGGTGACAATAGATTAATGGCGGATGGTTTATGACGATGAAGATAGTGGACTAAGGTCAGAGCTGGATTATCCATTCGGCAAACCTAATCACCAGCCTAGGTAACAAAGTCAACCTAGGGAACCTTAAGCATAAGGCTGGCAGATGTGTTGGAGGTTTATAATGATAAAGAGAGTAGAATGATGTCATGGGGACACAAAAAATATTAATGCTATGACAAACCTGGAAGAAAGTACAACTGATAAAAGCTGTCCAACTGCTTTTTATTTTACAAAGAAAAAGCATTTTTAAAGTGAACCTAAACTTACCTAATATACTCCATGACCGTTTTTATCAAAGGCACAATCCTATTTTGGAACTGTTTAGCTGGCCACACACGGGTAGATTCCTATGCAATCGACGGGGGATCAATTACAGCATGGTGATGTCCCCCTGCAGCCAGCTTCTACAGCTGGCTGGCAGCGCTGTACCTAAGCCCCCCCCCCCTCTCTTCTGGCAGAGCTAGCTGGATCCGTGTTGGCCACACCCCCTTTACACAGACACATTCGTAGCTGAACACACAGCTTGTGTTTAGCTGCTCTGTGTCTCCAGTTCAGCTGTCATCCGTTGCATTGAATAGGGGATAGTGTGGTCCCCTATTCAATGCAATGGATTTCGACCAAGGTTTTCCAACATGTTGGAAACTTGTTTGGTCGAGGTCCTTCGAGCAGGATCCATTGATCCTGCTAGAAGGAACCGTGGATGGCTCAGATGAAGTAACAGGTTAGAGGAGAATCGGGAGCCGTGAGTACGCATGCGCCAGAAGTTCCTCTACTCTGTTACTTTATCGAGCCGAGTGTGGCTAGCTTGAATCACTCGTTGCTCCTCAACTCAGTTTAAAAACCACTGTGGCATTCTAAATGCCTTTGGACTGACTGTCGGGAAAGAACAAGTCAGTGACCTCATTATGTACAAACCTACGGAGATATGTTTTCACTATTAAAAACCATTATATAGCTCTATCTGGTGGCAATACTACAAATAATTAATCCTCTGAAGACTGGCAGCTTTTTGAGATATTAAGATGGCCACTGCACAGCAGGTAAGTATATTTTTTAAGATTGTGCATCGCTTTGCCACCATCATGATTTCTTAAGAGGTGAGTAAAAATGTATATTTCGTTTTTGACTTGATGTGGTGGGCTATGCTAGTTGCTATCCTTCTAAGTGTCAGCCAAAGATATAAGGTTTCTAAAATAAAAAGTAATAGTAATAAAATAGGTAGCATTTAAAGATACTAAATCTGAATATTGGGCAAACAATCTAAAATATATCCAATATTAGATCAAATAAGAGGAACACAATGTCATCATCAGTTTGTCTCATCAAAGTGTCACCAGGAATGGCCCTATAAAATAACACACAAGTTCAGACGATACAGTTTACTTATTTTATCTTTGTACCACCCATCATTTTATGCAAAAGACAAAAAAGAAAATGTAATTATTAGTGATGGCCGAACTGCCCACAAGGCGGACAGTTTGGCTGCAAACAAGCATGTTCGCCCTCCTTCTTGCCGGCGGACAGTATGGGTGTACCCGCCCTGTCCGCCGGCGAGAAGGAGCCCTCTATTCTTCCTCCGGTGGGATCATAAGCAGCGAGATCAGCGAGAATCTTTTCACTGAAGACCGGGTAGAGAACCCGGTCTTCAGTGAAAAACCGGCTCGCAAACCTGGATGTGACGCCAGTGACGCCACATCCGGTTAGCACACCAGGAACTATGCGTTCCAGGATGCGTTCCAGTCGCCGGATGTGACGTCACTGACGTCACATCCGGGTTTTCCGATTCAAATTCCCCGCCTAGAGGCGGGGAATTTGAATCTGTCTGCGAACGGGCGGACAACAGACTTTTTTAAGAGTCCGCTCCGCCCGTTCGTGGACGGACATGGCCGAGGTTCGGCCATCACTAGTAATTATCAGTTGTATTATTTCTGTACATAGCTTTATATTTAGAATAACATTTTTGAAAGGTAATTAAGTTGACAATATTACTTTTTGAAATGATGTTCTTGCACAAGGCACAGAATGCATTGACCTTAAGACGTACTTGAACTTGAAAAAAAATATTAAACTTCTTTTCCTCAGCAGTTTGAAATTACTTTTATTGCACATTTCAACCCCTCAAATTGAAATATGGTTTTCATGGGCAGCTCCCTAATTTTGTCTTCTGGAAATGCAGTATTGTTCCTTTAGCTTTCATATTTCGATCGGTATCTATAATTTGGAGAACAATTAAAATAATTCTTCACATGGTTAAAAAAAACAATATTTCAATATAAATTACCTTTGATACATGGTATGCTTGGCATACTCCACATGGTATGCTTGGCATACTCCACAAGTAATCTAGAACTTAACTATGGAAGCAGTGCCTCAGCAAAGGCAAGCAGAACACAATGGGATGCTCATCAGTGTCACAGATAAACCACGAAAGTGGTGGACCCACATGCCACCAGACCAGTATAAAACAGGGCACAGAGTCTAAGAAGCCCCCCTGTATTCACCAGAGCATCCCGCAAGGAGTTTTGCTGTGGGGAACTTCAAGGTTGCAGTCCCTAGCTACACTTACTGGGAGCGGCTGACAGCAGAATTTCCAAGGTGAAGTACAGGGACAGCAGGCAGAGACATAATCAGACAGACCGGCAGGGTAGTCAAAAACCGTCCAGGGATCAGTAACAAGATAGCAGACAGATGTAATCAGAGACTGAAAGACCAATTTGTTCATGCACAATTCTGTTGCCTAAGAATTCCTTAAACACATGGCCAGGTGGTCTGATTGGACAGGACTCAAGGTGAGTGCTAATCAGGTATCTCCCAGGAAAGGAAGCAGGAGTTACATCAAGTACCACAATCTCTTTCAACAGCAGAGGGAGCTGATCTATTAGAGGTCCTGGTGCTCTGAGGTTTGCGAAGTGAAACAGCAGAACTGGTAGAGGGCACATCTGCAGTTATAGATCGTTGGTTGACACTGTGATCTTTGACAACCAGTACTATCTATGGCACACAAAAGAAAGAGAGGGGTAAAAGATTAAGTAGATATATTTCGAAAAAATGTAATTACAATTGGCGATTAACAATTGCGACTCCTATGATGGATCTACCATCATCAATTTGTGGGGACTTGAATTGATAATAATGGGGCAAACAAATAATATCTGGACATATGAATCCCTGCCTCCTTCATAACGATATTTTCTCTTTTTACAATATCTTGTGGCATATGCCAAACACTAAATGTGCTGGAATTACCTAGGTCCTGAGATTTATATAACCCTTTTTACAACACAGCAGATGACATGACTTCCTTAGTTACAGTTACATATACTTACTTAATGTACTCCATGTCCCTCTAAGTCAAAAAAAAGTCAAACATTTTTGGATCTTGGAGTGCTTCTGCAGTATAATGACAGCTTAGAGGTATAAATGAGCAGAAATAAAGGGGATGTCACCACTGATAAGGTCAACTCTTTACACACTGTAGTCCTTCCTATCAGGATGATCTTTGTAAGCACACTTCCATACAGCATGCCCAGTCCTGCACCTTGCCCTGCCATACAGGCTATAAAGTTTGAGGCATAGGGATTAGAGATGGGCGAACATCGTCCCGGAGTGTCCGCGAACAGGGCGGGTCGAACTTCTAAAGCGCCGTCCGCCGTTCGCGGACACATTCAATTCCCCGCCTCTAGGCGGGGAATTTGAATCGAAAACCGGATTGTGACGTCAGTGGACTCACATCCGTCCTTGACCGCAACCTGGAACGCATAGTTCCTGGTTACGGGCGCAGGATGTGACGTCACCAACGTCACTTCCTGCTCCAGCGTATTTTACAACTACAAGACCGGCTGCATGCCCGGTCTTGTAGTGAAAAGATTCTTCCTCCGCACGATCTCGCAGGTTTCTGATCCTGCCGGAGGAAGAATTTAGATCTTCTTTCTGGCCGGCGAACAGTACGGATCGAACACGCCGTACTGTCCGCCGGCGAGAGGATCGGCGAACATGCCGCGTCGCGGCCGAACTGTTCTCCGGCGAACAGTTCGTCCATCCCTAATAGGCATTACTAGCAAAGCCATTTTCAGTAAAAAAAAACATTCAGCTGCTTTTAATCCTTTAGCTCACCAACAGTGCTTAGTTTTCCAGTGGTTTCCTTAAAAAAAAGTCCCCAAGCCCTCCTGGGCTTTCCCTGAGAGCCTACACAGGAAGAGTGCTGAACTTCATCCTGGTCAGCCACCTGACTACAGTTCCTTCAGTCCACATCCCCTCTCTGAGCACTTGAGCTTTTTCAGCTTTTTCAGCAACCTCTGAGTTGTGAAGATCCACTAATCCCTGAGTGTACCTGGGTGGCCTGGGAAGTCCCACCCAGTAACTTCACTCCCAATTCAGAGTCCAGGAACCTGTATCAAAACAAAACAAATGGCAACCAAGGTTGCTCCTATGTATCCCCGGACTCCTTACACGAAATAGACCTGGGATCAAAACGCATAATATGGGGACACATATTACCAATCCAGGACCCACCCTTGGAATCCTCTACATGGCAAATAGCAAATTACCAAGTCAAATTTAAGTGATAATAAAAGTTGAATAATGAAAAAACTTGTAATCATGTATTATTAGACCCTTAAAAAAATTCTCTTATTTAACAAAATTAATACTTATTTTTAACTTATTGTAAATAAAAAACAGCCTCTCTTAAAAAACTGTGGCTTATTCATTGACTATATAAGGACTATTTATTACAGCTGGCGACCATAGAATTAAAGATCCTGACAAATCATGGAAATGGCTTCTTTTGTAGAGGAAATAGAGCATGAAGTAAAGGCAGTCTTACTATATATATAAGGCCTAACGTGAACTTCCCAGAATAACATTAATTAGCAAAGCACTGAGCATTTCCTGTGCTTGTTTACCAAACCTGCGTCATCCACATAAATTCTAAGTCTACATTTTAAAAATTGCTTGTTATTTCAATTACGTGCAAAACATATATAGATACGTATATGCTTTGTTATTATGTGCTTAACAGCTGAAAGGCTCATCAACAGGATGATAAACAAATAAAACATATACCAAATTAAATATGGTGCAGGAAAAGACATCCAGATTGTTTGCTAATAAATAAAGGGATAAATATGAATGATCGTTTCAGGTGACAGTTTAGGCAATAATATTTGATCACAAACAATGTTTTTTGGTGAAAATAATCTGCATCTATACACACCTCTGATTTATTATAGAAAAATATTTTTCATGAAATTTTTATTTTGAATGATGTGACCCAGTGCAACCCTGATCTCATCTATTTATGTTTTTGTAGCAGTTGCTGCAGCTTTTTTTGGAACTGTGAAATATCTTCTTGCTAATTAGTGTAATGCAGAACTGTTATTAAATATATAAATAACAGTCTGAAATTTAAAATAAAAGGTTTATCTACAAGAATCTGATTTAGTACACTCGTTGACAGAGCAAAAATAGAAAAAAGCTAACAAAAAATAATTAAATCCAAAATCATCTAATATGTTTGTAAAGTCAGTTTTTTAAAGCAGTATATAAAATCCCAATATAAAAAATAACTATTGTAATCCTCAATCAAAACGTAATAAAAAGACATCATTAATAAAACGGACCTACCACCTGTTAGGTCACTCTGAAGTATCGGCTGCAGCTCAGCCGACACTGCAGAGATCTCTGACTAAAAAAAAATATTTCTGACAGCAGGAGGGGTGTCTTTTTAGAGACAGCCCCTCTCACTTTGTTACATATCGCCAAAGCAAGATTTAACAAGCCGCAAGGGTTTCTGGGAATTCTCTCCCAAAAGCCCCTGTGGCTCAGTCTCACAGATAAGACACATCGGAGCTCTTCTGCAGAGCAGTGAGTCTCTGTCTGTGTAGGAGTGCAGGGTAGGGGGGGCCTATTGGTGTCAGCTGCCAGCTGCTCTGAGAACAATCCATCTGGAAGTGACTTCTCTTGCCCTTAATTAAGATGTTCCCACCATCAGATAAAACATGAAGAAGGTAAGTAAGTTGTATTTGTTTTTGTGTAGCTGTTAAGGCTAACCCCAGGAGCGTGGCACTGACTGGTAGGGCACCAGGCCGCAAGGGGTCTAAGTGACTGGCGGTCTTCCCCCAGAGCCCCCCTAATGGGAGATAGGCAGGTGTCCCTTGAGGGGGCCCTGTTGTCTTTTCACGCAACCAGTCACCAGGTCTCGCAGCACCGGGTACACCCACTATGGGGTTATGCCTCTCGGAGGCAGGAGTCCCTATTCAGGAGGAGATGTTCAGAAGCGAAGTACCAAAGGGCTGGGCAGAGAGAATGGTCAGGAACAA
>CM070036.1:109524457-109549053 GCA_036250615.1 Ptychadena robeensis
TATTCGCGCGAACGCGAACATGCGATATTCGCCGCGAACAGTTCGGGACATCTCTAGTGGCAATGTTGTGTATAAATATGCACACAGCAGGTTCAGAGCACAATCATGTACTATTATGCTGGAGTGTTTCATTTAACTTTGCTCAGCCCAGAAAACCATATTCACCACTACAGGCTGGCACCATGAGTTTGCGGTGCCTGAGGAAAAAAAGGGGGATTGAATCCATTTTCGATAAGGTCGGTTACATAACAAAATGTGGACAAAGTGATCCGCTGTGAATACTTTCTGGATGCACTGTATATACAAATATACACACACAGCTGGGGCAGAGGGCAATCACATACTATTATTATACTATTATCGCATATTAATATGTGTGGTGTATTCTCAATCTGTAAACTTGCACACCAAAGCTCATTTAGTCACCAGATCCTGAGCCCAGGCTCTTATTCCATTTCGTGTTTCTTGAATGTCCTGTCTTGAACTGGCCATAGACGTGCCGATTCCCGGCAGTAGTTGCAGGCGATCAACCAGCGTGCGAGCTCATGCCAAACGCATGGTGGTCGATCGCACGGCAATCCGTCCTGCCAATACATTTTGTGGCCGATCCTGTTGTAGGCAATTACTGTGGATGGGGAGTCTCCTCTCCCTTCAAGTTAATTGGCTACAATCTACCAGGAATCCCTGCGTTAGTGGAGCACAAAGGATTACCATCAGTTCTGTAGCCAACTCATCACAGTGTGGTGACATCACACAAACCGGCCATGGATCGAGGCGTCTATGGCCGGCTTTAGCTTCCAGGGTCCTACATTCATGAGGATTTTCAGTGGCCTATGTTTAGTCCACCTACGTAGGTTAACCACAATAATTGTCTTCTATAGAGTTTATATAAAATTTAGATTTATCTTAACAGAAACTATGAAATTTGGAATATAGGCTTGTCTTCTTTATTTATTAGCTATAAAAGCATCTAATGGGAGAGGTGGAGGAGGTGCAGGAAAGATCTTCAGAGAAGTTTGTAGGAAGTGAGCTCATATAAAAGAAAGTACTAAAGTACATACAACATTCCATCACTATACAATTGAAAAGAGTTTTAGTGAACGCTCATATTTCATTTTTCTGTTGTGTTGTTCTCACAAGATTTTGTTTTTCTAAAACAATGCAGCACATTGCGTGATTAGGAAGTAGAAACAGACTGTGACGTTTCTCAGAAAAATCAGATCAAAGGCAATTTCTAAGTGGAACATATGCAGAACATACCAGCTGTAAGATCAATGCTCTCACCAGTTCACGTTCCACAAGCTGTCCATCGTCAAGTTACCAGGCACAAAATATGAGGCTGGAGTTTAACGTGAAACTGAGCTCCAAAACTAAATCTTCACATCTGTGTTTGTGGAGATAGAAATAGAACCAAATATGTGTCTATATAAAAGAACTGACCAAGCCACATGAGGCCAACACTTGATTCTTATCCCCTAACAACAGAGACCGTTTCTTGATAACATGCAACTCCCCCTCAACATTTGAAATATAACTAATTCAGTTTGACATTCCGAACATTGCTGAGTAAGAACATTTCTAATAATGCCATAAAGCTTAAGTAAAGATGGTCAGAAGCTGGCTTAGTGGCAAGAGGGGAAATAAGGTCGCATTTTATAAAAGCAAGTGGTGGGTGTGGGTCGGGTAAATCATCCACAAGTTTTTTTCATCTCCGACTGCAGATTTCTGTTTCTAAATTGCTGAGTTTACTCTCCTGCTGTGACCATTAGACAAAATAAGTGCAGACGGCAACCAATCATTTACTGAGGTATCTTCAGTGGAATATGAATAAGTTGGGATACTCCAGGCTGCTTCCCAGGAAGTCTATGTAATGAGCTGATCAAAAAAGCACACTAAAGGGTGATTTTCCCAGAAGTAACCCAGGCTGGAGTTCAGCTAATGTAGAACTTAGGCTGATCTTCCCACTCACTCGTTCAAAAGATCATTATAAAGATTACCATAAGGCACAGTAGGTATGTATGTAGGGGTGGCATAGACAAACAAGGTGCATCCCCTCGACTAGGGCATTCAGGACTTAAGATTTTGTCAAGTTGAGTCATCCATCACTAACTTTGTGGTCGAGTTGACTCGTAGTGTTGATGAAGTCATAACACACAGCAGAGAAACACAAGTGTCCAACAATGAACAACTTTCATTAAAGTTCTCTGTAATAGTCACCATGACAATAAAACAAAACATAGGCTTATACCTGGAATTTACTGGTAAATTAAGATTTCTGTGAGATCGATCACCAGAAGCGATCGCCAGATCAATCACAAATCGATACATGCACAAAGTGATCAATTGATCAATTTGACCCTAAATCACACGTAAAATCGATCAAGCAAGTATTGGACCTGTCTGTAAAAAATCGACCTGTTGGTGTCCAACCCACATTACATAATCTCCGATTAGAACAGCTGCGAGCTGGAGATCACACGACCCATGATCAATCGATCGCGGAAAGGAATTGACCAGGAATTGAAGACGTCATATGGTGTAGTGTGCGATCGATTCTGTAAATGGAATTGATTCCGGAATCGCCTGCATGATCGTTTAAAAGATCAATCGCTTGGAAATCTAAATGTCTATGCCCAGCTTTAGGAGGGAGAGGGCATAGCTCTCCCTAGTAATGTCCCACAATCAAGGTAGGAAATTAGGAGGGAGAGTGATACCCCCTAACTCCTAAGTAACCCCAATTTAAAAATGCCCGGAAAAAATTGCGATTTGGCCAGGAAAGTCACATTTCCTGGCCAAAACAGGAGGGTTGACAGGTATGATATGTCTGTGTTCTAGCACTGTTAAGACAAATGAACTTGACTAAATTAAAGAACACTACAGTGAGGTGATGCTTCACATAGATATTTCAATGTTCTTTAAAAAGTTATTCACATGACCATTTTTTCATTTATCATTGGAAAAATGTCACTGAATGATAAAACAGTGATTAGAACACTTAAAATGGATGTATGCTCAAAATGTAAAAAAAAATATTATGTAAAATTAAAGTTTGACTTATTTTTGAGCTGGTATGATGGTGGCCTAGGGCCCCAGGATCACAAAATAATATACTTACCTGCTGTTCCGTAGAATTGTATTAGAGATTCCATCTTTATTCGCCAGGATTCAGAGGGTTAACTCAGGGCGCAATATAGAGGGTGGCCACTGGGGGAGTTTATAATGGTTTTCTATGGGAATTTTCATCAGTGTACTTTCAGAGAGCTGGGATCACAAAATTACCTAGCAATCACAGCACCTTTGTGACATGCTGACGCGGCTGCACGTCATCTGAGCCAGGGAGAGAGGAAGGGCTGTGAGGGATCTTCTTAAATTACTCATTACAGGTAAGTTTCTTTTGTTTATTTATGCATTCCTCCCTATTGTCAGCACGTCTAGTGCCATTCATGCAAAGATGTACTTCTGGTGGTGGGTCCGCTTTAATAAGACATTGTACACGCTAGAACATTTTCCTTAGTTGTCTCATTCAATAAGACTAATCACAAAACATCAGTTGATATTCCATAAATTTAGGTTCAATTCCCTCCATCAGGGTTCTACAGGACAAAACGGTTTTAACTTTGGTGTAATTCTTTATCATTAATCTTATCATTGTTCTCACTGTTATCATAAATATTATAACAAAACAGTATTTTCTTTCTATACACTACTCTCCTTGATACTAATTTCCTTACCTATATATTATTGGTAATATATTTTTTGTAAAAAAAAATATATATTTTGAAATGGATTTGTTGGTAGCCAAGAGAGTAATTGTCAAGAAAAATCAAACAAGCATGAGGAAGGACCAATCATGTATACAGTAGGTATGCAGGGAGCAGTTACCAGAGTTGGTGGTGAAAGAACTACCCTGATGTTTGAATAAGTGTTCACAGGCAAATTTTACCCCAGCAGAGACAGAACCTGACAAAGCCTCCTCCCCTTTATCCTCTTTTTTGGACCAACCTTATTCTCCATTTAGATTCCCTCTCTCTGCCTAAGCCTTTCCATTGAACTTTGCGAGCCCATTTTGGAGAGCATTTAGGCAAGGATGGGCAAGTGCCCTCTAACCCTCACATCCACCCCACAGGAAACAGTGGGCATCAGTCGTTATAAAGGAGCTGGCAACAATTAAATAAAGCTAGTCTCACACGCGTAGATTTGAAAAAAGACTTGAGTATAATCAATTAATGTGCACACTCACGGTGATTGATTGTACTCTAATCTGTTTACCAAGCTACCCGTGTGTGCCTCCCTTGAGCGGGATTAATAGAGCCCGCTTGAAGAAACTCGATTTAACGGTGTTCCAACATGTTGGAAAACCCTGTTCAATCTCCATTACTTTGCATGGACACAAGAATCTTCATGCAAAGTATAGGATGTCAACGGCTCCTGCCTCCTTCCTGCTCAGCTGTCCGCTGTCAGTGTGAAGGGGGCAGAGCCAGCACTCCTCACTCATTAGCTGCTGCTGCTGGATTTCTCCCTAGCTGGCAGCGTGTTCTAATTCACACGTGCTGCAAGCTGGACAGAATGGGTCAAGGAGGTCCCTACTGAACGGGAATCGATGTGCCCATGTGGTGCACATTGATTTCCGTTCAATCAATCCCCGATCAATCACAGCGTTGTGACGTCACCACGCTGTGATTGATCTGGGGTCGATTGCACGGGAATCTACCCTTGTCTGTCTAGCTTATAAGTACAAGCTTCATTGCAAATATCTATTATGCTTCTAAGAAAAGTGAAATTTCCAACCATTAGTCATATATTTGTATTTATTACATATAAGAAAAATGCTTCATAAACTGAAAAGAAAAATCTGACCTGATGTGTACTATTCATGTCCAGTTTGATTAAAAAAGCCTTTTCAACATCTTGTCATTGTGGCAGAATATCTTTCCGAATGCAAGAAAGCAAGGCACTATTGATCTGTGTTCCCAACGACATTTTCTACATTTCTAATTGACTTTACTGACACTTTGCCCAGAAAAGCAATAAGAAGAATTGTGAGATTTGATAACGAACACAAAAAAAGCTAAAATTAGAAAAAAACCTGCACAATGTACTTTATATAGGCAAATGTTATAGCGCAAGAGATGAAATCTAGCTTCTTGGGTATCTGCAGATGCAGCACAAACCATCAATCTGAACAAGATGCTATTCAAACCTAATCAAAATGAATCAATAGTGTGGAGCAAAGATCCTGCTCTGTGAAATAATTGAAAACAAGAGTGTTTAGATGACTTCTGTGAAGATAGTAGAGTATACAATGGATGTTTATTTTACATTTACTTCTACTTATATAATATTAAGCTATTAGATTGTGTTTACATTGAAAACATGGTACCTCTCAGTTCATGTTCAATAGAAGTTCATTTAAATGCAATGCAAAGTCCAAAATATATTACACAGTGGTGGGGTTCGGAAAGTTAGGGCTAGTGCCTTTGTCATGGTTCAACCTCAATATTGAATTCTTTGAATGGGCTGAGCAACTAAAAAGTTGTCATTATCAGCTGGAGATTGATATTCACCAAATGATCATTTGATACTTATGACCAAATGCTGGTTTGCATGTGGGGCTGATAAGTGCCCGTTAAACTACCAATTATGTCAAACACGAGCTGAAGCATTCCTTGAGAAGTTATAAGTCGTCTAATCCATTAAAGTAAAAGGGGACGATTAAAATCATACTCTGTGCGCCTGCAGAGAATATGCAGAATTTCTCCCCTGGGAGTGCCTAGTGCACTAAGGGCTTGTTTCCACTGGTGCAGTTTCGTGCGGATGCGTGCGGAATTAACAGCGCCGCGGAATCCGCACAAAACAGCATTGCATTTGTGCGCATTTTGCACGCGGTTTGCGAGCGGATTAAGAAGCAAATTTTCTTTAAAACACACCTCTAAATCCGCATCCTATCCAGTTTGACTGCATCCAATGATTTCCTATGGGTGCGGTTGTGCGCGGATTTGGGACGCGGATGCGGTTGGGATGTGGTTTGAAACGCTGTAGGGTAGCCTTCACAACCGCCCTAAACCGCGTCCACATCCGTCCGCATTCGACCGCGCACAACCACACCAGTGGAAACTATATTAAGGTTTCCAATGGATGCGGTTGAATGTGGATTCGGTGGCGTGGTTACAACCGCCCGCATCCGCACGAAACGCACCAGTGAAAACAAGCCCTAAGAGAGGATTTCCTTTTGCTGTCAAAGCAAAATATTTACATAAAGTTATAGACTTTTATTGACAAATATGGATTACATGTACTCTTAAGGCCCCTATACACCTTACAATCTTACCATACAATTTCTATACAATCAACTTTTCTTCTACCAAAACTATTTAATATGAGGACCTTTCTAAAGGCCCCCATACACGCCTAGATTTTTGATCTAATCAACTTAATTCAATAAATTTTTGGGTTGATTGATTAAAAATCTATGGCAGCCCGCATGGTTAGATCAACCTAAAACAATTAAAATTGGGAGAAAAGTTTATTGAAAAAGGATTGGACGTGCTGGTAAATCTTAATTGGTTGTATTGAAATTCATTACACTTTCAGTCGATCTAAAAAAAGTTGATCAAATATCTGTTACTACAGTTGGCAAACATACAATCAATCACCAATTTCCCTGACCCCCAAAAATTGATCTTTTTAAGTTGATTGAACAGAAAATCTAGATGTGTATGGGGGGGGGCTTAATACCTCCAATCACTATGTATTCTATTAGGGAGGACCCGGGAGGACCACATAGTTGTTGGGAGATCTAAAGGAAATTGCATGGAGTGATCTAAAGGTGTATGGGGGGCTTTACTCTTAAGCTGGCCATACCCCTTTAAGCCCCCCATAGACAGGCAGACTCCTCCATACAACTTTCAGGAGACTTACCAACAACTATGTAGTATAGTGACCTCCCTGATAGAATACATAGTGATTGGAAGGTGTAGAAAGGTCCTCCTATTACATGGTTTTGGTAGAAGAAAAGTTGGTTGTACAGAAGTTGCATGGAGGAGTCTGCCTGTCTATGGGGGGCTTTAGATCTCTCTGACAGATATCCTTTGGATCTACCAACAACTATGTAGTGTAGGGTCCTCTGCTATTGAACATAGGTAGACTTGATGGTTTAGAAAGTCTCTCATATTAGATGGGTTTGGTAACAAATAGATATCTGACAGAGAAATCTAAAGGTGTATGGCCAGCTTTAGTTTCTAATGCAACCTTTTGAGCTAGTCCAACTTTCCCTAGGTAGGAGATAAAACCGGAAATCCAAGACTTTGCATAGGGCATAGGAAAAAAGCTGTAAATTTTGAGCCCAGTACACGTTCCACCATTCAAATTTGTGTTCTTCTTATAAAGACAACGTCTTAAGCTGGGCATAGACGGGATGATTTCCCGTCGATTCCGGACCCAACCTAGCGGGCTAGTGCTAGTGCAGAGAATTGGCCGGAACCCTCTGTGTGCCGCCCATAACTTCGGCTGGGGACAGCCATCCCCATCCGAACTTATGGGATCGAATCAAAATTATCCATCATGTCGGATCACTGTGCGATCCGATATAACGCCAGATTTTAGTCCAATCCTGCAAGTTGGCGCACCCGATTACTTGCCGACCTGATCCCGATCGGATGTGGGCGCCAAAAATCCTATATGATGTTTGGTTTTTTTCTAGAGATTAGATGTTTCATGCAGGCTAATCTTGGACAATTATGTTGGCAATTACAGATGTAGAAATAAATTAACTCATAAACGTCCCCTTGCTAAAGAGTTCCCTTACCCTTACCTGCAAAGAGTACTGTACTAGATCTATTGACTAAGCATACATTAGCTGCAAACCATTATAAATACCATATAAATAAGTAAATAATATTCAAGAATATGAACTATATAAGCTTGCCATAATAGCACTAAGAAAACATTTGCTTACTTACTGAGTAGACTATGGTATTAACCTATTAAAGCAACCTAGGAGTTAAGCTGGGCATACACGTCTCAATTATCCAGCGATCGTTTTTTAATCCAATCGCCAATCCGATTCCGGAATCGATTTTAATTTGCGAAAACGATAGCAAACTGCAACATACCATGCATTCAATTTATGGACGATTCTATCCTGAAAGTCTCAATATGTCTTGCACGCACACATTTATGGGTTTGGAGGGGTGTTAGCTGAAGAACTGGCCAGTGACCAACAGCACACAAACAAAGGTCATTTCTACAAAAATCATAGATTGATCTCTTAAAACGATCGCATAAGAATCGATTATGTGCTTTTTATTAAAATTATCCATCAGAACAGATCCGTGAACGATCGTTTTTTGCCGAGAATTGGCCAGCACTCTGCATGTGCAGCTCATAAATTCGGCTGGGGGCAGATGCAGAGTGCTGCATTGGGCTGGGGGCAGCCGTCCCCAGCCGAACTAATGGGATTGGGCTAAAATTTACCATCCTGTCGGATCTCTGTGCGATTTCAGCCCAATCCTCGTCAGTTGCAGCCTCCAATTCCTGCACGATCCTTAAGGGATGCGGGAGCGCACATGGCATCCAATCGGAGATGCAGGAATTGGTACGTGTATGCCCAGCTTTAGACATTAATCGATGCAATTTTATGTTAAATGATACCCTTTATGAGCTAACTTTCTTAAAAAATGCAAGCTTTCAGGATTCTTTAGATCCCTTCTTCAGAGAATTATATAAAGCCTGTAGAAGGGATCTAAGGCGTCCTAGAAAGCTTACATCTTCAAAAACTTAAGTTAGCCATTAAAGGGTATCACATAAACTCCAAACCTTCTACATTTTAATTTTCAAAATGCCAAAAGTTAAAAGAAATTAAAAAAACAGATTAAAACAACAGCTGAGATCCAGACAAAATACTGCACAGATCTCATCATCGTCCAATTGATCGGGGGCTCAGAAGTGGATCCGACAGAGAACCACGTTGGTTCTCTGTCGGATCCAATTCTGAGCCCCCGATCAATTGGACGCGATCACTCGGACAAGGTGGTATGCAGCAATCGGATCTTCTTAAGTGGCTGATTGATTGCAGCTCTCATTCCCGCTGAGATCGCCGGAATCAATTGGGTGAGTGATCAATTGGCCATGGAATCCGACACGTGTATGGCTTTTTATACAGTACAGTAAACTACAGTTATATATTACATAAATTACAGTTAGAAAGAAAAAAAACCAAGTGCAACACTAGGTTAAGTGGGGGGAGGGCATCCCTCCTGGGACTTTAAATAGGCCATAGAGTACCAATCAAGTATCATTGCAATGAAAATAAATAAATAATTGTTATTCATAATAAAATCTGAAATGGCATAGGATCTAGACTCAGTGAGTTACATAAAAACAGAATAAAAAATAGATAACCATACACAGTCACAACATGATCAAAATAACCTCTCAAGAGGCCAGTACTGAGGAAGGGGCCTGTATAGTCTTCCCCCGACGCGTTTAGCCCCTTATCCTTGGGCCTTATCAAGGGGGAAAAAGTCTCAGATTAGGCCAGTGAGGAAGTTAATGGTTACCCGGTAGTCTGCATTAGAACAAACAAGTCAAATGATCACTAGCAATACATACTTAATACTATGTGCTCCAATGACAAAAGTATATTATATAATCAGTCAACCTGCCCACCTCTTCCTTTGTCAAAATACAGTAAATTACAGTTTTATACAATTGTAATGGCAGCTGCTGTATGCCGCCGTCGCCTCCTTACTTACCGTTGCAGATCTAGGTGTCCTGCTCAGCAGTGATTCTGATATTACTACACACTTCCTTAAACACCAGCGCGTGTCATTTCCTGGGATTTAAGGTATTCATCATGTGACCTGGCTGACCAATAGTGGACCTCCTGCAGCTATATAAGGAACCCTGCCTTTCAGCCTTGCCTCAGTATTAAGGTCTCTGTGTTGTGCTAAGCACTGCCTGCCATTGCTGTTCCAGTGAGATAGAGACTGCCTGTGTTCTGAGACTGATACCTGTTAACTAGTGATGGCCAACCATCAGCTTTGGCTGTTCGCGAACAGGCGAATTGAACTTCTGCAAATACCCGCTGCGAACATGCGAACAGCGAACCTCCATTGACTTTAATGGAGAGGGAACTTCTCAAACCTTCAGGTCATATTTGCAGCCAAAATACCAATAAAAAAAGTCAAAAGGGTGCGACCACCTGGAGAGTGTCATGCCAGAGGGGGATCAATGGCTAAACCTCCCCTCCAAAATATGATATATGGATTTTTTAAAATGCTGTTTTCTTCAGGTCTAATGACCGGAAATCAATTACCGATTGTGCCAAAAGTTACTGGACAGTACCTTCTGGCATGGCCATCGACATTTAGTAGATCCTTCCTCTGCAATGCATAATACAAATACAGCATACACCCACCCCCAAGAAGGACTTTTGTGATTCAGTAAATGATGAACTACAATGTAAAGACACTTAGCTATAGCTACATATCACTGATTGAGTGTAATAGTAAAGTAGCTCACCATCCCTCATCATCAGCGGCTCTCCCTATCTATGTATTACTAAAGACGCAGGTAAATGTAAAAATGGCCGCCGGGCTGCTTCTTTTATATTGGGTGGGGCGGTGTTCTCCAGGAGCGAAGGAGTGTTATTGGCTGTACTGTATGCGCTGACGATAGGGTTGGAGGGGGGTCGCACTTGTCTCCATGTTAAGGTATAGGGGCGGGAGAACACCCATAATATTCGCCAGCATTGCGAACTGCGAACATGCTATGTTCGCTGCGAACTGTCCGCCGGGCGACCTTTTTGGCCATCACTACTGTTGACCCTTACCTGCCTGCTGCACTCTCCTGCTACCTGCACTGCCCGCCCTGTCACACTGTCTGGCTGATGACACCTGTGTCCCTGGAGTCTTCCCTGCTGTCTCCTGGACCAGCTGCCCTGTGTTCCTACATTCCCTCAAGAGGTAGCGACCTGGTGTTCCCTTTGGGAAAGTCTATCTCCACCATCTGGAGTATTGTAAAGAACGAGTGGGTTCACTTAGACAACGCCCTTAGAGGAGGTAGGACACGTGGTACAGTGGGTCCACACCTGCTGCTCCGTGACAACAATACAGTAAATAAAAAAACAAGAAAATGATCAAAATGAAATGACAGAAATTATGAACTCCATCTCTAACATTACATAGTTGGACAGTGTGTAAAATAAAAATAATTAGACAAGCACTTTTTTCAGCTTAGGTGATAAAAGTTTTGCACCATAGATTCTGAGTGTTTCAAGTGTTCAAAGTGCCGAACGCCACATCCCAGAAACCCTTTTTATGCCATCATTAATGGGAGAATTCTGAATGGTTTCAGTTGGTAATCCCACTTTGCACATTACTCTTTGTCGATCAAATACAGTCATATGTATCATAAACCAAACCAACTACTGTACTTGCTGATTCCATCTTTATATTTCCAAGCACATGTGGATTTCAATTTCACATCTCCTCGAGAATATATTTAAAAAGTCTGCATGTTACAATTAAATAACTCTATAAAAGTCATGTTCTGGTATTAATTGTGTACTTCTCTGAAAGGGTTGCTGGGCTGTTATTCTAAATCACTGAAGAAAACTCAATTTTAGCACAGTAGGTAGTTCTTTTATACTTGCAATATGTGCCTACAAGTACTTTGTTATCATTAAATGATCGGTTATATTCCAACACTGCATTGAAATCAAAAGTTATTCTATATTTCTGGGTTATAAAATGCTATTTATTTTATATTGTGTATGTGGCAATAAGGGAAGAACATTGTTTCGGCTTTGTGAATCACATAGGAACACCCACCATAAATTGCAGCCCTATGCGCTCAGGAAATACAAACTTTTTTTTAGACACTTTTCTTTAGTAGAATTGAAAAAGTATTGGATATATGAAATGTGTCTAATGTTTTTCTACTGCTTAACATTAATAGAGCTGATTACATATTGGTAAAGAAGTGTTGGGCCCTGAACGAAGAATTCTGCTGATCCCGCCTCTTAAACATTGGTCCATTCAATTGGAAAATAACCCAAATAAACCATGCCTTGGTATGATTTTGCATTTTTAAAGAGAACATAAGAGAATATTTGCCTGGCAGGATGTAATTTCATAAGGGAAGAACATTGTTTCGGCTTTGTTAATCACATAGGAACACCCACCATAAATTGCAGCCCTATGCGCTCAGGAAATACAAACTTTTTTAGAAACTTTTCTTTAGTAGAATTGAAAAAGTATTGGATATATAAAATGTGTCTAATATGTTTCCTACTACTTTACATTGATAGAGCTGATTACATATTGGTAAAGGAGTTTGGGGCCCTCAATGCCAAATTCTTCTGAGCCCGCCTCTTAAACATTGGTCCTTTCTTTTGGAAAAAATCCAAATAAGCCATGCCTCTGTATTATTTTGCATTAGCAATATTTAAAGAGAACAGAAGATAATATTTGCCTGGCAGGAAGTAATTTCATATCACTTTAGGCTGTGTTGATCTATCTATTTTAACCTCTATTTTAACCTCCCTAGCCCACTGCTGAGGTACAGATTTCTGTACCAAAAGCACACTATAGACTTTAATGGAAAAAAACTTTTTTACAGTGTAGGCCAGACTATCGGGGGATGAAGATCAGAGCACATTTCATGACCAATTCATGCAAAACTCCATGTAATCATAAAGGGTTCACATACTTGAGCCACAGACACAACACCTCCCATTCTAGTGGGCCTCGGTGACCCCATGGTTTCCTAATTCAAATGAATAAACTGTGGGCAAGCTGCTCTTAAATCGCGGGCAAACAGCACTGTTGGGCGGCATGGACGCTTCACACTAGTGTGTTTATGCTGACCTGTGTAATCACAGCCTTTCATAAGTAGAATGGAGTGGTCTTTAGAAAAAAACACAGTAGCAGGGGGCTGTACACACTGTTACCTGGCTGTAATGCTAACCCTGTCAGAGATCTCCCTGCTGGTCAAAGGGGTGACAGTGTACACTTAATGATCTCAAACAGAAGTATAAGTAATATGCGCTTTATTATGAAGAGAAAACTACAAACTATGCAAATAACAGCATAAAGACATTGATAACTGGTAAAAAATCCACAGTGCGTGAGAAAAAACTAACACCAAATATACAATCCAGAGAACAATATGGGTAAACTGGAGTAGTAAAGAATGCTGGATTAAGGACAAGGTTAAGGTACAAATCACAGGGTGGGTACAGGCTCAGATTCAAGGTTCAGTATTCAAGCACAAGGTTTAGGCACACACCACAAATTGGTGTTCATGATACGAAGTTCAGGCAAACAAATGGTGGTTTCCAGCATAATAATAGTGCATGAGTGGAAGGGCAAGGCACACGTAAATGGGGCTTCTAGTGAGATAGGTGTACCTGCCCATACCTGCAGAAAGCCACCAAGGAAAATAGCAGCAGTGGGTAGTAGCACAGTGTCACAGCAGGTGACACCAGAGCAAAGGTGACGCTGGATATTCAAGGGTGTGGACCCACTGGACCAACTTGCACAGTTGGCAAAGGTGCAATCCAGGGTGCAGAGTCCCGCAAGGGCTGGTGGGCTCTGCTGCAGACGAACTCCAGGTTGCAGTTCTTGTATGCACCCGTGCAAGTTGGCTGCTGATGATATACCAAAATGTAGTGCCAGGAGTGTAGATATAAGCGGAGTCCATGGGAAGAGGCGAGGGTCTGGAGCCGGGAAGGCAGAAGAGGTACTGGAACGAAGTGCTGAGGATCGAGAGGTAGGGATAATCCATTGGACGAGTTGAGGTCTTTTTGATTCTTTTAATCCTTCTCACCATAACCTTCATGGTTGCTCCTCTATGTAAAACAAAATAAGGATGTCCTTATATACACTTTATGGTGTACAACATATGCACAGATGATTACAGACAGAATAAATGGGCAGAAGCCTACATACTGGTATTTCTGTGGAGAAAAGAACAACCCAAACACAAAACCTATGAAGAAAAACAAGATAATTAAATGTTTTGGACAGGTCTGATCACTGTGATTGATGCTCTGATTGTCAGGATGAAAAGTTTCTCTACTTAGAAGATACAGTTTGTTCCTAATTATATTTTGTATGATGCGACCTTTATATATTATTTTCAATAAGTACAGCTTGGTTTCAAGAGAACAAGTACTGCGAACTGTGAAAATTGACATTTTGGACTATCAAGATAAGACTTCATTTTACCATGACATTAAATAATGTCAGGGTTTCGGATGAAGATTTTCTGCTTCCAAAATCTTGCTGGGAGACTTTACATAGAATTGTTCCACATAACAATGAAAACTGCCTGGGAAAGGATCCAGGAAGAAAATGACATGTGCACATCGAGGAGTGAATGCTGGATCTGAGTACAGCAATTACATTCAAATCTATTAACATCCAAATGACTAATAAAATATTTTCACTGAAAAGATTTCGCATGGCTGTGTGATACTATTATCATCTTTTATGTGTATATTAAGAATATTACTTTTGGAATAGTGATGATGTGGTGACTGAAGGAATGCTTTTAACTCATCAATGTAAATAAAAAATAAAATATTTGGTATGAATATTTATGGTCTATGGCAGGGGTGGGCAAACTAAGGCACAGGGGCCGTATCTGGCCCTTGAGCTTTCTTTTTGAAAAGATGCTCTCCTCCGCTTGTTCTTTGCAGTGCACACAACGCCTAGAAGTGTCCAAATGTTGCCTTGGAATGATACAGTGGCGTGAGCTGTATCAGTGGGATGATCACATTGTGGGCGCATCCTCATGCCGACAACAGGAAGTCTCTAGGAATTATCTTTGCTCATTGCAATGAATGAGCATTTCTTTATAAGCGCAGGAAATTTAGAAAGATAACAATGTCCCTGTCACATGTCACCTATTACACATCACACCCATCATTAGTAATGCCGGCGATACATGGAAGTGGCACACATATGGTAGATCGGCCATTACAGGCTCTTGGTCAAATCTTTTTCAAATCTAAGAAGCCAATGTGGCCCACAAGTTAAAAAGTTTGTCCACCCCTGGTCTAAGGCAGTGGTTCCCAAACAGGGGGGCACGGAGGTATTCCAGGTAGGGCACAGCTAGGGTTCTTAAGGAGTGACAAGCTGGAAGCCAACTATGGAGGAACAAGCTGCAGATAGTAAGTAGAGTGCATGTAATGTGTGTATCTCTGTGTTTCTCTGTGTAGGTGTGTCTGTGTGTGTTTGTCTGTGTGAATGATGAATGTTTCTATGATTGGTGTGTACATATGATGCATGTCTCTGCATGATTGGTGTAAAAGAAAAAAAACAAAGTTATATTTGAAAAAAAGTTTGAGGGCCTCATTTTGAAACTGTGTAGCTTGAAGAGGGGGGCTCGATAATGTTCCTATCTAAAGAAGGGGGGCCTTGCAGGGATAGTTTGGGAACCACTGGTCTAAAGCTAGGCATACATGGCTCAATGTAGTAACACATTCTAGCAATATTGGGCGCCCTGCGAGATTCTATTACAACATTTAAGCTATCTAGGCTCCCTTTAGAGCAGGCTCAACCAATCCTGTTTGAAGGAGCTTGTCTGAACAGGTTTCCAACATGTTGGAAAACCCTGGTCAAAAGGGTCAAAATTATATGGAGACTGTGGGTAGTGGGCAGGCTGGTAACATGTATTGAAAGCCATAATCCCAAACTGGACTATGCTAATGAAATGTACACAAGCGGCAGCATGATTTTGTGGGCATCCTGCTTATTATTACAAGAGATTATTAGATTATTAAATTTAATTATGAAAATTCTCATGACCATGTTATCGTCCCCCAAATTGCTGGTGATGTAGAGAATGATTGGAGGAATATTACAATAAAAAAGAAAGTCAAGTGTAAATGTTTGACTTGGATTTTCCACTTAAATATGAATTTATTAATGCATACCATGCACATGCTAGAACAATACTTTGTTTTTTGTAGCTTTCCCCCAACCTTTCTCTATATCTCCAGCAATTGTGGTGATGATACATTGTTTAGGGGCAAACAACTCACTTTTTTCAATTCAGCAAGTTGAAAATAATGTGACCATCTTTACTAATTACACCAGAAAAAAAAATTACATAATTAACCCTTTATAACCAGGAGAGGGGTGATATGGCATATTCTAGATCAGAGGTGTCAAATTCAAATACTCAGGGGTCAAAACAATAGGCTTGGACAACACTAATATTTATAAAACATTTCAACAATTTTGTTATTTTATAACAATGAACACAGCAACTCTATGGAGGTCAGTGAGAAGTGGTCCTGGTCAGGACAGCCGTCAGAAATCATGGGGCCCGGTACAGCTTAAATGTCTGGGCCCCATGGCAGGACTTATTGAGGGGGGGGGGGGGGGGGGGGGGGGTGGTGCTAGCAGAGAAATATCACAACCCCGACAAACCCTGCGGCGTGCTACATGATTGGTGCAGCAGCCGATCAGCCCGGACTGCCGGCAGCATATCGTGCACAGTGGCAGCCCGGGCTGGCAGTGAGCAGGGGCTGCTGTGCCGACAAATTCTTGTTTGAGATGATATTTGTGTTTATTTTATTTAATTAGCAATTCATTGTTTTATAATTATATGATTCATGAATTTGATTTGAGTAAGATGACTACTAGACCCTTGTTTGGTCATATTGTACTACTGTCTTTTTCTCCTTTTACAAAAGTCTATTTAACATGTCACCCTCCACATGACATACCTAAGGATGGAGAGAATTATAAGCATAGAATACATTTTATATATATCTGGGACAAAACAAAAGAATTTGTTGGAACAAATCTAATGCTCATAAATCCTAAAATAACAGCTATGCTAACACTCATAAGTTCCTGGCGCATTATGGGATTGCATAGCATAAGCTGAAAAATGTATACATTCACTAAGGTGTTCATTATGTATGATGGAAGGTTAACCATTGTTATTATCATGTTCTCAGTCTGGAAGCTGGTTTATTTTTTATTACTTTGTCTGTAAATTGCTTTGATGTAATAACTCAATAAATGGAGTGATAACTAAATTATACATATGAATTAGAGTGCTGAAACACCTATTACACTGCTGCATGTTTTTAGTCTGGCTTAAAGTAGAGCTATGGGGGGAAAGGACATATATGGTGCAGTCAAACATATTGAAATAAACTTTTACATACTTTTGTGCAAGCATAGTGATTGAGAAGCACTGCACAATCTCAATGAAATAAAACACTACCGTATATACTTCAGTTTAGGCTGACCTGAATATTAGCTAAGGGACCTTATTTTATCTACAAAAACTGGGAAAGAGTATTGACTCAAGTATAAACCGGGGGTAAGTTTGTTTACATGTCACCAGCCAAGCTTGGGAACGCCATAGATAGAATACTGAATACACATCGGACCATTCACAGAGGCTGCCAGCGCCTGCAGGGAGACAAGCGAACACTCTGACAGGTAAGTGGGACCCTGACTCGAATAAGTGGGACCCTCACTCGAGTATAAACTGAGGGGGGCTTTTTCAGCACATTTTTTGTGCGGAAAAACTTGGTTTATACTTGAGTATATGCAGTTACTACCTGCTGTTCCCTCAAGTCTCTGCTGCTGGAATCTCTAGTTCTGGCAAAGGAATCCTTTCCTGCAAGTCCTCTTGCAGCACCGTGATCAATCAGTAGATGGCGCTAGTTTTTTTTTTTTTTTAAAGCTGAAAACATCTTGAACTTGTGAAGGGAATGAAATTAAGGTTATGTTTTCACTTTCAGGGATGTTGATGCATCAATTGACTGTCAATGGATGTGCTCCCACATTAGGTGCAGGGATGCGTTTAGTTGTGTTGTGTCAATGTTAACACAGTGCAACCCCGCGTAAGTATAGGTGCCCAAAAAGGAATGGATTGGGTGCATCAAAACAACAAGGGATTGCATTTTTGATGCATATGTTTTACTCATATGTATTGAGCTAGCCAGTACAATGGCATTGACTTAAATCAAGTATAACAAACCTTTGCTAGAACAACAAGAATATATATAAAGAGAACCTATAAAACCCTCTAAAACAGAAATTGCAACACCCCTGAAGCAATTTACCAGCATAAAAGTAAACCTGTCACAAAACTAAACATTTCAAACCGAGCAGATGATTGAAAATGCATAGGTGGAGATTGCCTTCGGTGAAAGCCATATGTCAAAATGATATTCGGATTTCATGACAGCTTCAGTTTCATATTGGTGGTATTTTGGGTATCATATTGGAATAACAGTATTTTTTTTTCAATTTGCAACATTTAGTACATTTAGTTAAAGCTGAACTCCAGGTAATTTTCTTTTATTAACCCTTTCAGTGACCTCCACCCTTCTACAAGTGTGAATTTCTTTTTTGGCTTAGGTAAGATAATGAAGAAGATGATGTGTTTGGTTGAAGAAAGCAGGGCAGTTTCTCCAGCTATGGAGAATATGCACGTGCAGGGGGCCCCAGCTGGTCCCCCGCCCTGGCCACAGGCAAATTCAGCACCCTCCCTGTCATGATCCAAGCCGCAGCTACGCCAGTAAGATGATGTTCAGTTGGTGATATGTCGGCTTGTGTGTGGATGATCAAAGGTGCGGGGGGTTGTTCTGCAAGAGCACCCCCCCCCCCCCCCCCCCCCCCCCCTCGGTCGACAGCTTCGCCACTAGCACACCCAGCCTTCCCATTCGACAACTTTGACACTAGCACGGGCTCCAACCCCGGCCGAACCATCTTGGTTTGCCGTGGGGTTTGCCCCCCCCCCACTCAACAGGGGTCCCTAGGCAAAAGCTTGCCTAGGGCCCCCCACAGGCTAAAAATAGCTTGCACATCCTTGTGTCAGGGCGCGGCCCCCGTGTTATCACCTGAAAAGCACATCTGTGAGTTTTTGTTTTGTTTTTGTTTTATCAAGCTGCACCATGTGACTTCACCTTGCCACAATAAACTGTTTCACCAGACCTGAGCCTGTTTTGCCTCCATAACTAACCATTTTAGCTGGTTCCCTACAATATATAGAGTCTTAAGTTTAACTGCATCTAAGTTTTTTCATTTTAAAATTCCTTGAGGTAATGTACAGAAGCAAAATTGGAAATAAATTGTCTGTGTCCAAATATTTATAGACCTTTCTATAAGTGTTCCAGGGCACAGACAGGATCTTTTGTTAAGGTACTCATACACATATAGATTCTCGAACGATTGTTCTGCAATCGATCGTGGCATGCATGCACCAGAATGGACAAACAATCCTTCAGTGATCATTCGGCGAATTGATGCACACCCCTTCGACCAGGGCGTTCAAACATTAAGTTTTAGCAGGATTAAATGTTCAAGGTGGGAAGCGTATGATTCCCGAAAGATTGATCGCTGCAAACATGCAAGTCATGCAATGATTGGGGAATCTAACGCAAAATTGACCCATGTATGGGTACCTTTATCTTTTCTCCTACCAAGGGTATTTAAGCCAGAGTATACAAATGGACTATGGGTCCCAGCAAAACTATATCATAGACGTACTGCTTGCAGAGAGAAAAAAGGATCAGTGGAACAACGACACAGAGTAATTGATGCAAAAACCAATTCCTTCCACAGGCCAAAGTGTCACCTCCTAATACCAGTTAAGGGACCCACTTGGGTGCTCCATGGTATATGAGTTATGCAGAATAATTACAGATCTATAAAAATAGTGAAAACTTCAACATCATAGTCCTGCAAAAATAGAGCAACAGGGATTATCTACCTGCTGTTACTTACATTTATTTAGCAATACCACATTCACAATGATGCACTCATGTCTAGAGTCACCTACTGAGTTTTGGCTTTACATACACTTACATTAACATATAATAGATAGATCTGGTCAGGGGCGTCTATGCACTATACAGAAATAAATACTTAAAACATATAAACACATCCATGCAGTTAAGATAATGTTCTGTTTCTGATTCTTTGAACTTTATTGCCATGAACGGTGTAAAGTTTCCTACAGACGAGAGAATATTGTTATGTCTTTGGCCTTTAGCAAGCTCCCCAAGCCACGAATTCTCAGGAGAATAGTTAATTACGGATTGGATTACTATTTTTTCCAACAACACAAGGTCAGACCCATTGCAGCCTGTTTCATCCCTGTATAAATTCATACTTATTAAGAAGACACACATTGCATTCGTTCATTGTCTGACAGTTATATTATATTATTTGCCAATTCTGGCCGATGCCCATTTACAATTTCGGCTGCAAACTATGAAATTCTACATGACTTCATGAGAGTCGGAGGATGAATCTTGCAGCTGTTTCTATAGGTAAACCTATTCAGCGTGTTTGCCATCAAAAATATATTTCAACAGATAATGTTTTCTCTCTGAGACAATGAAATGTGCCAGACTTGGCAGAGCAATTGTGATAACTAACATGAAAGAATTAGAGTTTCCTCTGTGCCAGCGTATACAATGTACATTTTGCCTGGTATCCCTATTATTATTAGTTCTTCGAAACACACGCTGATGCAAATGAGGTAAAACAATTGTTTGTGATGCCAATGTTTTCTTCCTACACCTGCTGTCTCCACTGCCTACAGTCTAATTATCCAGCGCTGATACTAATCTACACATACAGTGCATGGATTTACAATCAATACAAGTAACACACTCACTGTACCTGAGTTGCAATCTTTTACATATAAAGTGGTTCATATAATTATTGTTAATATCCAGGCCTTTTTTTCTGGGGGGAACGCACCGGAACAGCTTTCCCCCACCTATTTTTAGACTGGCCCCGCAGCTTCTGACCTGTGCTCCCTGCAAAGCCAGAAAGGAGAGAATCGCATCCCCCTCGCCACCCTCCTCCTCTCCGATGTTAGTGTGACAGCAGCAGATTCTGTGCTTCTTCATCAGATACTGCTTCCTGTAGCTCCTCCCGCAGATACGTCCTCCCCAGCCAATCAAGACACCGGACAGGACACATCCTCCCCTCTCTATCTCTGCTGTAGAAACTAAGCTGAATAAATCTGTGTGTAACTGTGACTTTACACATTCATAGCAGGAAAACCATTAATAGTATATTCATGAAACTTTCAGGGTCAGTAATGCTCCCCTACTACTACTTACACCCCGAGTTTCACCACTCTAGCTACAACACTTATAAGTTACATTTCAGCTAAAGTCCAGCGATCAATAATGCTTCCCCATGAGCATAAAGCACTACTCTGCTGCATACATGCTTTCACTTATCCTAATTTGAACACATACATCTTTGAAACTCTTGAGACTACATCCATGCAAATTTTCAGGACATTTCTTCCTACTAAAAAGCCCCCTATCAAATATTGCTTGAATGTAGTCTCATTTTTTAGATTGCCAAGTTTTTTTAGTTTTTATTGTTAAACGCATACAATTTCTGTCACTGGGATAACCGCAGGGAAACATTAATAGCTATGAAAGGTTGCAGATAGTTGTGTCACATTGTAAATTACTAATCCAAAAAACTGTGTTGGAGCATCTGGGGGTTGAAAGTCAGGGAGTAGGCATATGTAAAGCCCTAGCTCCATGTCCACTAAAATCCCTGTGTTGAACACAGAGATTTTGTTGCAATGCTCAACGGCGATGGGGCAATGAGGGGGGGGGGTTCCACTTCGTCGGGACCCCCTCCGCTAAGCGTATTGCTTGGTGGGAGGTCCTGATGGAGCATCAGCACTGAGCCGTTCCACCGATGCAGGGCTGAACATAGTGGAGTACGTTGAACCTCTGCATCCACAGATGGTTAAACACAGCATCCGCCAAGCAGCTAAAGTTTATGTGCTCCACAGCCCGTCAGAACCCTGGTCCAGGGGCTGGTGGAGGCTTGACGGAAGCCAGCGGATACAATAGCAGATGTGGAGTTAAACAGGCCTAAGAGTAAAATCTGACTACTCGACCCAAAGCCAGCTGGTGACCTGTGGTGGAGGGAGACCACCCTACATATGGGGTGCGTACCAAACACCATCCCTGAGAAAAAAATCCTGTAAATAACATATTTGCTGTCACAGGCTGGCAATATTACAGTAATGTTTGTTAGACAATCCACTCTAAGGCTGGAAGTCCACTACACTGGAGCAGCATGGTCCATTCAAAGTAAGGAGCTATGATACACCTGTACACACAGGCGTGTCATAGACTGCACATGCACTGTATCATACCAAACAAATTTTTTTTCTGTGAATGACACAGGCGAACGCGGGATAAAAAACAGAGCACATTCCTAGCCTAAGGATATATTTTTATTTTTATTGTAGAATGGTAGGCTGAATCAACCTCTGAATTTTTATATGTCTACAAAAATCCAAGAGATGGACTAAGGGAGTCTAATTCTGAAATTAAATGTTTTTAATTACAAGTTTCCAAATCGAGTATTGGCACTTTACCAGTCCTCTTGCAGTACTGCAAATGGTCACCGGATGGCGCTGGATAATTGTTTTCAATGCTGAACCTATATCTGCAGAAATTTGGGTATGATACCTCATTAAAGCAGTGATGTCTCCCCTTGCGCCCAACAGATGAAAAGCTGTCACCTTGGCGGAAGAGGGATTTGTATGGGTTAAGCTAGGGACCCTAGTCCCAATCAAAGGAATTTTTAATGCAAAATCAAACCAAGGCATTTTACCCAATGCTACGCTTACAACTTCACAGAAGGAGTTTAAGGAAGGCTCTTTTCTGTCCCAGTTTGACCGTAACCCATAGCTGAAAGCAACATCCATAAAGCTAAGGTTGGGCAATTGGTAAGATTTTTTATGGTTACTAAGGGGAGATAAATTCTAAACTAATACTTATGAATTTATAATATGCAATAGGATGTGATAAAAGTTTCATTATGAGCAATGTTCAGGGGGTTCCAAACATTTTGTCAAAACAATGCATTATTGTTTTCTTTATAACCATAAAAATATTTCAGAAGGGAAAGTGAGGAACCTTCTTCTGTAAAAAGGTGTGATGATATTGATCAGGGTTTGGTACAAGCAAACACCCACACAAAAAAATAGATGTTTCTAGCAGCCCTTTGAAACATTGGAGCATACCAGATGTGGATAACATTATGATGGTCTTCCAAATCTTGGCTTAGGCTTGCAATTTAAAGAACAACACTATCCAAACAATCAAGGATGGAAGAAGAAGGAGAATGTTGGTGCAAAATCTCATCAAGAAAGTTGAAGCTCGGTCACAAATGGATGCCCCCAAAGTTGTAGCAAATGACAACAAGGTCCTTAACTAAATGTGATATAAATTTTTGCAGAGCTGGAAAATTGTGTTAGAAAGAAGCTCTACAAACCTGTCCCTGTTAACTGCAGCCTTAAGCAGAGGATGTTGTCTCTGTGGAGAAAAGTAAATGATTTTGTATAAGGTCTGGCAGGGACATCTGAATTCGAAAACTGACTCAACAGAATTGCATTGAAAAAGCACACATTCATGTTGCTTCTTACCTACTGAGTATTACCCCAGGCTGATTTATTTAAAGTGTTCACGTTCCTTCTCTGTGCACTGATGGAGATCAGAGAAACATGCGCAGGTGTCATCTGGATATTAATGTATTTGTCATGTTATTGTTGTTTCAGTCAACACAAAAGCAATGACATCTAGATCCTGTAGAGTATCTCAACAGTGGGTCCAAGATGGGCACTATATCTCCCTATGTTATGGATTGTGGTCCATATGGAATCTGGGTAGGGAGTCCTAACCAATAGATAGATAGGTAGCTACCATTGCTATTTGTTTCGTTTTGTTACAGGCTCTGAAATAGGAGGGAAAGAATTGTGTGGGCATTCCCATTCCACCTGGTTATATTCCAGGATTTGTGGGTCTTGAGACAGAGAGGAACCCTAGCTGAAAAAGCTCAGGTGCAGAGAGAGGGGGTGGACTACTACTTGTGAGTAGTTTATCCTTTTACCGTGGTGTAGGTTTACATACATGGTGTACGTGGAAAGCCAAGGAGGGCTTGAGTATTTTTTGAGCAACTCATTGGCACAGCTAAGTACATTTGGTGAGCTAAAGAATTAAAAGCAGTGGAGGTTTGTTTGATGTATTTACTGGCTTGGTTAATGATGTGGAACTCAAATTGTCCTATTGTCCTATCAAGCTTAGTAAAAATGTCCACGATCTTTACTTTGCAAGGTGAACATGTCCTACACCTTTAATAAATGAATATGTATGTTTATATGTATTGAATTGTTACAGGGATGTAATAGGAGGATTGTGACCACTTTAAAGAGCTACTGACGAGCCCTTCAAGAGCTTCCAAAAATCCTGCCTAATGCTTGTCAAATACCATATGCTCATTAACAATTGTCACATAAAGTGAACAAAAATAGTTTTCAATGCCATCTGTTTTTCAGTAGTTGCACAATAGTTTGTTGTCTGGTAACAAACAGAAATATTTGAACACAATGTATTTGTAACAGCAAGTGTAATATTATTTCAGATCTAGTACTGAGTTCAATATCTGTGGCACTACTCCAGAATAGTGATGGCTCGAACCTGGAATTTAATGTTCGCGAATGGCGAACGCGAACTTCCGTAAAAGTTCGCGAACCCGGCGAACACGCGAACCCGCCATTGA
>CM070036.1:109549153-109560711 GCA_036250615.1 Ptychadena robeensis
ACACGTGGCGGACACGAACATGCGATGTTCGCCGCGAACAGTTCGCCGGCGAACAGTTCGTCCATCACTACTCCAGAATTCTGTAGGATCATGTTCTCTAGGGCATTCATTTGAGGTGGCACAATCATGGCTAACATTTGGTGGTACACCTCATACTATTGTAAATGTCCTGTGTTTCCTTTTTTTTAACGGTCTTCAAACCTTATGAACCCTTTTATATTGCAACAGTAAATACAATATATTTATTCTAAAATTGGCATGTTTTTACTTTTTTATGTTTTTGTTGGTGTCATTATGCAATATGCATTCTTCCAAAAATGGCCACATCTACTACCACCATATCATAACTATTTACCCACAAGTAGCTCAAGATTTAGAAATGACGATTGACCAAAAAATTTATCTGTTGACGCCATTTTAAGGGGAATGGATTCCTGGCCACATGGTATGATTAATGCAGAAAAGAGAACTGATTAAAAATTGTCATTGATCGTACAAGTATCTGGTTTTCCATGTAGTTCAATGAATTTGAATTCAGCTGTACAATAGTGCATGGGCATCAAACTCAGGAAAGGAATCAATCACACTGTGTGGTGGTACAATCAATCAATGCTCTTCTGACAATCGGTTTTAAATAGCGCAGGACGATCAAATAATCGACCCGTGTATGGCTACCTTTAGGAGAGCAGAAAGATCTGCCTGACAGCAATGATGTCCCTCGCTCAAAGGGAACCCACTTCAAGCTTTAAACCATGTGCATGTGTTTAAATATAGATTCTCTAATTGGCAAATCAGGAAACCAATAGGAAACAACTATTTTAGTTGATCCATTTGGTTTCTGCACAGCTAACATATGCCTTGTTCTAGTTGCTTCAAGCCATATGTGTACGCTAGCATATTCTGGTTACCTCTAGTCATATTTCTATGTTCCTCTTGCCATGATCTCTCCAATAATACAATGCAACTCCCTTACACACACATACTTAGGTTTAATGGACATGTCAGGTAGTTTGAACTGAAATCTCAAGTGTAAATCTAGTAATCTAGCAATGTTCCCTCAAATATTTTAAGTTGGCTAGTGATTCCTGAGTAGAGATGGTTGAATTTTCAAAAGAAATAAAATATGACCATCTCAACTCAGGGATCATTAGATCAATTGTATTAATTTAAGTTAATTGCAAATCTCCTGAGCATGGTATAAAAGCTGGAAATGTAGAGCAGGGTCCATAGTATACAACAACAACTAAAACAAAAATAGTTGTTCTAAAACAAATCATTTTAACATAAATTAAGTTCAAAAACAAGTCGAAATATTGACTTTGACTTTGAACTAAATTTATGCAAAAAATGTATAAGCTAAAGCATATTTGGTGATGGGTCTTTGCAATTAATTTGGTCAGCTAGTCAATCCTGGGTATTTCAAATAAATCCCTGTTTTGGATGGATGAAATACCACAATTTAATATGGCTGTTCTCATTTAGATATGTATCCACTGTCAATCAACAGTGGATATATCTTGTGTAGTGTTCCTGGATCTTTACATGCTGCATGTATAGCCATGAATGTGTCATTTAGACTTTTTCCACCTGAACCAAATTTAGTGGTCTTGCAAAGGAGAGCAAAACAAGTCCTATGTTGACCCCTAACGTTTAGTATATTGCATACACCTGTTTTTAGCCTTTAACTAGGGGGAAGTTTGAAACACTGTAATATTGTTTTTTTATTAGTGAGTGAAATAATGAATAGTGTACAATTTGAATATGTAAATTTTTCCATTACTTTTTAACCCAATCAATTGATTAATTTACCTAAGCCAATGTGTATGTACACAGTTACAACCTCCAGATATTTATTGATATAAGCACTCCCAACTTTCACAATTGACTACAGGGGACTCAGGGTTCGGAACTTGGTTTCACCCATTCTCTAAGCCATTTTACTATAGGGAATAGCCTAACTGGGCAATATTGATATAAGAAAAACAAACTTCCATCCTGCTCCAATGAGGAGGTGAGTAGATTTCACTCAACAGCATTGGTAAGATATTGAGAAAGATCATTGTGTTGGGAAAATTAAAAAAACACCACATAGTGCCTCTTCCTCCTCTTCTACATTACTCTTTTCAACATAATTGTATTACATGTCTACATACTCTTTTCATCTATATCTAAGATTTTTGAAACAAAATAGTGTATTACATGTGCTCTATTCATTTATATCTAAGATTTTTTAAACAAACTAGTTAGTACTGAGGGGGATCTTATGGATCTTATGATGATCATCTTGTAGTTAAAAGACGATGGAGTTAAGAGATGATCAACCTGTATTTCAAATTATTCTTGTGTTTACATAGCGCTGGCGTATTACACAGCACTTTACAGAGCATATTACTAACTGTCTCTCAGATGAGCTCACAATCTAATGTCCCTACTATAGTCATGCATATGTAACTAACACAGTCATAGGTCACATGTAACTAACATAGGAGAATATTTTTTTGGGGAAGCCAATTAACCTACCGCAAGAAACCCACACAGAACATACAAACGCCTTGCAGATACACAGGCCAGGATTTGAGCCTAGGACTCTAGCGCTGCATGGTCAGAGTGCTTACCACCTGAGCCACCATGCTACCCAATATTTCTAATGGAAACAGGAAAGTGCAGATGATTAAAAATTGGAGACATGGGGCATTTTAGTAACCTATATAAAGTCTATATAACCCAACTAGCTCATCAAACTCTAGGCTCTTCACAGGTCAATGCTGGTGTCTACGGGTAGCTACATTGGTGCTCCATAGATGCAGTGGAGTTAAAAAGAAAGAAAAAGAAAAAAGAATATCACACTAACATTCTTGCACTAACTTTAGGAGTTTGTGTGCGTACAATATGTTCCTATGATGAAAAAACCTTGAAATAAAATAGTAACATCAGCAGCAATGCATACAGCACCAATTACCAATATTAAACTGTTAGACACATGTATTTCTACAGATACATACATATAAAATGTTCATAATTCAAAACAACGATATAACAACTAATTATTTTGCACATTAAATTTTTTTTAATAATGTAATCAAGATCACATTTCCACCTCCATAGAATTTCATCCCAAATTTTCTCTTGAGTATTTCCTAAAATTTTCCATGCTGGTAAGTAATTAACAATACAGTTTTAAAACAAACAACCCATACACAGACTATTCCCTTGACCCCAATTATTAAAGGCAGCTGTGCATCTTATAGACCCACCAAAAACGCTTGAGTATGTTTAGGCAAATTGCATAAGGGCATGCTTCATATAATTAATTATTGTAAGCCACCAGAATATTTTCTGAAGCTTCTTTTTTTATACATCTATTTATGGTATAGTCACAAGAATGACCACACATTGTTGCGAGATGAGAGATGTGGCTAACCTGAGATGCTTAAAATAGTGCTTTTTGTGTATGAGTTTTTTGTGGGGGTTTTGGCCTATTACAGACATGTATGAAGTTGTCGGAAAATAATAAATGCATGTTCAGTCTTGCACAGTTATTCATCACATTTTACACACAGTTACTAATCATATTTCCTCTGTCTGAGTCCTTGAAGCATAACTTCTTCCTCAAAAACGCCTATTGGGATTTTCAATGTGTTTTTAGTAAAGAAGCTGTGTTGAATGAAGAATACTGTGATACCACTATGATGCAGGTGTCAAACTGTGGGGCTAGTGGACCAGCATTTTTTGGTCTGTGGTATATGCAGCAGATCTTTGTTTTAATTGCTACACTCACTGATCTTCTCTACTCCTAGTAGAGAAACATGAGCCCCAGCTGCACAAATGTGCCCTCTAATGACATTTAAGTGAGCACCAGCTGCCCAAAGCATGGTGGGATTTATAGTTTTCTACATCGGGAGTGGAAATAAAGAAGCTCAGTGAGAGTAAGGCTCCACTACGGGAGGACAGAAAACCAAGTTGACAAAGTTGACAAATTGAAAGACTAAACGGCCAGTTTTGGTATCCAGGCAATCACAGGAAAAATGTATAAATGAAGATTTGTTGCGTAGTAGTCCTAGCCTAGGGGCCTAGGGAAACAATGGGATTAACTTTAAGGTCAGAAAACACATTGCTTCATATTTATTGCAACATCTATGTAACGTGAAACTTATGGATCTTTAATACCCTTGAAGAATATTGCATGTACCAGTCTAACACTGTTGAAAAATAACTATAGGCAGGGCTGTTTATTCGCTATGCAGCGTATGGGGGGGGGCATAGCACAACCCACCCCAACCTAAGGGTCCTTTTTTCTCTTATATGTTTCACAAGATTCCCATAAACAATCACTATATACACACCCACCCATCCTCCTGTCCAGTGATTTACTCCTTAGGTGTTAGCACCAAGATGCTACCACCAGGGGTGGCTCCAGCCATTTTTTTTTTGAAGGTGCTACCTGGGTGCTAGGAATTTTCAAAGGGGAGCTTGCCCTCCCAAAAAATTTGATTTCCATGTACAACATGGGTGCTGGACGAGGATTTTGGGGGTGCTAAGCACACCCAAGCACCCCTCTGGCGCCGCCACTGGCTACCACCACTAGTCAGAAAGGTGGGAATAGAAGTATTGTTTTCCATTCCATAATTAAATAAATCAAAGAATACAACAAAACCAAACAAACTGTGTAGTTACGATAGCAACTAACCCCTGCAGGTAATTTAAGCCGATACTGAAACTTGAAAAACAGAAACAATGAAATACAGTGAAACATGGATTACAGCACCACATTTATCCGTTTTATTTTATCATGGCGTTCTCCTGTAAAGTTGTAAACTCCATTGACCTACTTTCACCAACAGCCTGGCTTGCTATTCCTTAATAAAAGGCGAGGATTCCAATATCTGAAAAACAGGAACCAATAAATTGCAATTGTCCGAGCATTCTTGTAGACTGACTATACGATATACAAATGCTGTATGTCATGGCAGTAGGAGATGAATTGACTGCCGATTATGCCATTATGCGGCATCCTGAACAAATTCCAAAAGATTTCTAAGATGTACTTCTGAAGATAGTACAAGCATGTCAAGGTCAGTGCTTTGATGGTCCGGGTTCTTTTCAATCACTCTTGAAGTGGGATATTTTTATATGCACACACTGAAACATACAGAACTGAATTGTTCTTCAAGTGGAACTAGATATTGCATCTCTCTAATGAAAGAAATGTGTGTTCCCTCGTTGGTGCTGACATCTTCATTTCACCTTCTGGGTTTGATTTCTTCAACCATTTTGATCACCCAGAATTGACAAAATTGCACTGCGTAGCTCCATTTATATTTTTACAATATAAACAAGTAAACAATGTAAGTATTCATTGCAGGTAAGACATGGTATATCTCATCTGGAAAAAAAAGTCTTCCTTATTGTAATTTTATTTTGGTGAAACGTGGTACTTTAACCTCCTTAGCGGTTGAGACAAACTCAGCTTGTTCGATCCTGACTTGCAAAAAGTGCACAGAAAGAACTGGGAACTGGGAGAACTCACTTTCTCTGGTGTCTGGGGTGGGGAGGCCGCCATAGACCTCTGTCGGTTTCCCAGCCCATATTGCCATAATTGATTTTATCATTAATTTTATCATAAAATGTATTTTGTTTTGCATAATTTTGTGTTTCAAACATTATTAAATTCAGAATGTCTACTAGACCCTTGTATGGACTTATTTTGGTAAGCTATGAGCCTACAACAACAAAACAAATCCACTAGTATATGGTGCGCTTCTGGTGCAGAAATCTGGGCCTCAGCAGAGAGCTAGGGAGGTTAAGAAGTTATCTCACTGTAAGAAGAGAATGCACAGCAACTGATGTAAAGGGGAGAACAGGCTCCTTTCAGGTATTGTGGATAACGCCTTCTAGTGGCAGAAAGCATTAATGGTGCTTTAAAGCAAAGACTTCTGTATAAAAGGAATCAATTCCTGTTAAGGAATCGATCACACTGTGTTGTGGTACAATCGATCCATGTTGAACACGTGTATGGCTACCTTTATTTGACACCCCTAACTCAACTAAGTGAAACAATAGCCTTACAATGAGCAATAGTGAGCTGCTGCATAGAATATCTAGTATGTAGACATCAGGGCATCAGTTTTACAATTGTGGATATACTTAATCAACTATTAAGGGGGCTAAAGAGAATCACAGCAAGATACTTAACCACCCTGCTGGTCCCTCCCAATTGGTCGGACTTTTGGTGCCAAAAGTGGTACATAAATGTGAACAGATTGTAGAGTAATAAATCTATGCCTGTAGTGATTCCCTGGCCCGGATCACTGGAGGACACCGCAGGATCACAGTGAATAGGTAAGCTCCTGAGTGTCGTTCAGGGTTCATTACTCTTTGCTGCGAAAATTTACCCCAAGCCACACTCAGGAATACCACTAAGGCAGTGAAAAAATACTTTAAGCAATTTTTTCTCTTTAAAAACATTTCAGATGGCGGGGTGCAAAATCCCAGTGGAACTTAGTGACTATATACAAAACAATATCCAAAATACTCTAGATAACGGTGATTGTTATCTATTGATATATTACATCTCTTATTTCTTTATAAATGTATGGCATATAAATATATGTTTTTCTCTTCATACTTTATTAGTAAAAATGTTATTTTTATTGACATCATGACTTTTTATGCCCAATTGTCAATTTTGTTGTTTTGTTCTGTATTGTTTCGTGTTTTTTTATTTCCCCGAGGAAGACAGCCCACACAACCCCTGAAATGTGTTGACTTCAATTTAAAATTAAACAAAAATAGACATTTTAGGCACAACTGTCGCTTTAAATTTGTCAGTGCCCGACAAGTTTTAAACCAGATCTATTTTGTTATTTTCATACAAATTACATTATTCAAATTAGTTTAAATATCATAATACTGTTCACAGTAGCAGAATGGTTCTAGTTTCATTTGAATGTATTTCTTTTGTTTAAACATAAAATATTTTCTGATTTAAACCCCTGGAGAATTTAGTCGCAACTTAAGCCATTGCTGAAAATATTCTTTTTTTCCCAAACTATATGTTATTTTTATCTAAACTTCCAAGGGTTCCTCATTAAATTGAAATCAATACATACTTTCAGGTTCCGAATTCCACAGAGCACTTCGATCTCACTGTTGACACAAAATAACGTAGTCAGACTTTCCAGAAACATAGACTCTGTGTTTTTTGTTAATTAGATATTTTTTTTCATTAAATTACCTTCCAGCTTCAGCTATAAAGCCCTTTGTGTAACAAACATGTCAACGGGAAGGGATTTGTACACTAAAGATAAAGCTGTATATGCTGCAGTACAAATACTGCATCTGTATAATCATAATCATAGCGTGTTGTGTATGAGCTGTGGGGTCATCTTAGTAATTATAGGAGAACTGGGGCTTGTGATTTTTATTCTTTATAGGTATTGTTATGTAAGTTGCCCTCAGCATCTATGATAGCAAAACCAAAAAGACTCAATAAAAGTTTTTACAGGTTAATTTGCTGTATGCCTAATTATAAACCTAGGTTTTTGGCATTGCCTTTAAAACATATTATTATTCATTTAGGGTGGACCACCTTTAATTTTTCTCCCTGCTAGGGCAACCAAAGGGGCTACCCAGTATTAGACTACTGAATACTTCCAGGTAAAAAAGAAGCATGTGTCTAAAGGCCCCCATACACGGGTCGGATTCCGGCCGGATTCCAGGCCGATCGATTCCGGGCGCGTGCACGTGAATCGATCGTGCCGGAATCGTGTGCAGCCCACCTTGTCCGTCCGATCACGTCCGATCGTTCGGGGGCCCAGAATCGGATCCGTCAGAGAACCAACATGTTGGTCTTTTTGATCCAATTCTGCACAGATCAGGGGGAGTTGCCATTTGTGAGGTGGAATCGGAGGTGGAATCGGACACGGAATCGTGCCGGAATATGTTGGACAAGGTGGTATGCAGCGATGGATACTCTTAATTGGCCGATTGATCACACCTGCGATTCCCGGCAGAATCGCCGGAATGGATCGGATGATGAATCGATTGGACATGGAATCCGACACGTGTATGGCTAGCTTAAGTGTTTGGCCAATCAGAAACATTCACAGACGTGTGCAAGCTACAACATTTGTAACTTTTTGACACAAGGATTGCACTGGCAAAGGCACAGAGAAACAGAGGTGATGCTGAACCCCCATACACCTTATCTAGCCCCTATAGATAAACTTACATATGCTGAAGCACAAATACCATATGTATAATCATAACGCTTTGTGTATAAGCTGTATAAGTTGTAGGAGCATCTCATTCATTATAAGAGCTTTGTCATGTAACAACATTGCAACATACAACATTGGTGACTTTTTCTGACATAAGGATTTGCCACTATGAAACAGAGTAGCAGAGATTTCCCCTGTAAATGTGTTGGTATGTCCCACACAGGGGGTGGTGCTGTTCCTAAAGGGGGTATATAAGGCCCATATAAGAGGGGGAAAGGAATATCCTGTGCAGAATCCTCATAGGAGACAGGCTAATAAACTTTCTGTGGGACTACAAGAACCAGCCAGCAGTATGTGAGATCACCTACCCAGGCATAAGTTAGGGGAGAGATCCCCAAACTTTTCTAGATAGGAACATATAAAGCCCCCACCCCATACAAACTACACCGTTTCAGAGTAAGGTCCATTTATCCGTGTTTGTGTTGCAGTTTTGTGTACTAATTCTAGTGTGCAAATGTGTGAAATACAACAGTGTGAAATATAACACATTCAACTTTATTTGGTATTTAGCACAATTATTCAGGAACATGCATCATATATACACACCAATCATACAGAAAAATCAGTCAGTCAAACAGTGACAAATTCACACACATAGACAAAAAGAAACACATTACATGCACTCTACTTAGGCTATGTTTCCATGGCGTTATCGGGTCCTGACGGAGCCAATTCACATTACCTGTCTGCAGCAGCGGCTATTCTCACGGTGTTCTGAAGATACGGATTGGCACTAGGCTGTACTGTTGCAGACAGGTAATGTGGATCGGCTGTGGCTCTGTCTGGTCCCCCTGCGCCAAGCACATTTCTTTGGCGGGGACCTGATGAACCCAATAGTACCATAGAAACATAGCCTTACCGTCTGCAGCTAATTTCTCCATGGTTGGCTTCCTGCTTGTTCCTTTGCACCCCCCAGTTTAGGAACCACTGGGGTAGGGTGAAGGACTGTATACAAACTGACCACTAGGCAGCAGCACCTCTCTTCTCAAAGTATTCACACTGTTGAATGAGACAGTGGCAGCAATCAGTTTGTATTTATTTCCTGCCAGCAAAGTACCCCAGTAGGACATACCTGCACTGTGGAAATACTCTAATAGATGCCTAGGTATAACTTTATTAAACTAATCAGTGTGTTGAAATATATTACAATTTCTACCATTTGAGGATTAGACCCATATTAGGCAATGTATTATATTGCCCTACACAGATCTGAGTTATTGCTCCCCTCCATAGAAAACACAATCTATGGTTACATGCTCTAACAATATCTAGTAACATAAAACAAAAGCAGTTCCTCCATTCTAGGGGTGTTAATAAATTAACTTTGTGATAACAAAAATAATATCGTTTGTGTGAATTTTTAAAAGAATAACTGATAAATTTAGTCACAAGGTAGGATGGGGTTAAGGATAGGCAGAAGAAGGATTTCATCCATTATTGTAGGAAAATGTTACAGGGAAGGAAAATACGTCTGGACAAATCACCATACAGCAACTTGCTTCACAGAATTGGCTAGCGGATATAGTGTTGTGTTCATGTGATGAGTTCACTGGTATTAAAGGAAGTGATCATTGAAGTCTATGAAGGCTCTGGAACATACAAGAATCTTAGACTTCCAAATGCTACCAAGAGACTAAAAGATAATCACAAAATGTAAGGTCATATAAGAATCTGGTGATTCTTCCTTCAATGCTTCTAAGGTTCTAGAATGACAGTGGCCAATCCCTATTTCCAAGATGCTCTAGGAGCCTGGTCCACTGTGGTCACCATCAATAACTATCATACATCCATTGTTGGTGTGCATGAGTGTAGTGAGGGAATGGCTGCAAACGAGCTTTCAGGAGCCCACATGACTGCAATGATTTAGTAAACCAATTGAAAAAAATTATATCTGTGCGTGTGTATGTAATTCACACAGCATATATATTAGATTGAAGCTTCTCTTTAAAGCACCTCTATGGCATGACCTTACATGTCCTTGTCTTTCATAACAATTTAATATGATATGTGTCTTAATGCAATACAAATCATTTTATTTTTTCATTGACATGTTTTATAACATTACCTTACCTTAAAAAATGCTAAATAAAGGAGATTATTCTTTTGTGAGTTGAAGTTCATAAGACTACAAAGAGGACTGAAACATGGAGTTTTATTTTACAGAAATTTCCATCTATGTGTTAATTCAGCTGCGAGTAGCGTAAGAATTATTTTTAGAAGTGAATATTGCCTGGGAACACAAATGAATGACAGGGATCATAATCTCTCCCTGTGTTATCGTAGATCATGCACAAAGCACAAAGCCCCTTTGATCCTTTAAAATACCCAACTCGGCTTACAAGGAAATTAAATCCCAGAGCTCATATTTTCATCAAGTTCTCTTGTGTTTTAGAATTATGATTATAACGGTCTAAGGACATGTAGATGGACAGTAAATTTGTTAATAATCTTTAGTTTACAATAGAAACGATATAGTATTTGAAAGTTAGTTATAATAATAATACTGTATTTATACAACGTTTTTCAACCACAGTTTATTATTTCGCCAGCGATTATTACTTTTTCACATAGCATATGCCTCTTTTATTTTGTGAGGCTTCCCAAATTACATTTCATAAACCATAAACTCTACATTACACAATATAACAAGATTTCTGAAAGAGAAGTAACTTCATTTTACCACTAGAGGCATTATTGGATAATGGCTATAAAGACCCGCCGATAATGGTCTTGTTTATCTGAATGTAGTATTTTGTTGTTTTTATTTAATAGGTTAATGTTTGAAAGTGCATATGTAACATTTTAGTGGGAATTTTGTTGCCCCAGAAGTAATAAACCTACCAGGTATCCTCAACTAATCAGGAGCACTATGCTCTATCTACACTGAACAGGCAGTATAGTGAGAGGCAAAAGCATTCCACAACTAATATGGCCACAAAAGGAAGACCAGGGAAACAGAAGAATAGGACCATGACTGCACATGGCTATATTTAATAGCTGTAAAAAAAAAAGAAACAGTGACATTTACATCTCAGGATCAGCAGAGCCAGGGTTATCTACCCTGATGCCACTTTTATCAATTAAAGAGGTGGATCTTCTCCATAGGTGAGACTGAACCAAGATGGAAAGCTCACAGGGATAGGGTTGCACTTATCACAGACAAAAACAGAATGGGGTCCTGTGCGTTTAGGAGGCGGAGTCAACCCCACAGTATGCTGCCATAAGGGCATCAGGTAAACCATCAACATTCTACATGCGGCCCTTTGGGTGTTCTTTGGC
>CM070036.1:109560841-109577147 GCA_036250615.1 Ptychadena robeensis
ACAGTGGGAAGAGGAGGAGAGGCGATAAACTTACTTGAAAGATGTATGTAAAAGCCAATCCCAGTTGGCGCCTAAACGAATGCCTTGCCTTCTCTATTGTTGGCGGGGGATCAGCAAACACACCAGTGCCTATGCTTCCACTATCCCACCAATGAATGGGGGATGATTTTATATTATATATTGTGGCACATAACCTCAGAATAGGGGCACATAACCTTTGAATCAAAGATTATGTGCCCCATAGATATCATCAGATGCTTTGATGATATATATTACGCAAAAATTTGCATTACCATACAACACAGTTCCCTCATGCTTGAAGTATAATTTAAAACAAGTTTTGTTATTTAAAAATTAAAAATAATGTTTTCTAGCTATACCTATACCAGTATAGATTGAAAAAATTATGTGCGGCCCTTTAGTGATGCCAAGGGCCGCACTTGTGGCCCTCCATATCAACTCAGTTGGCCACCACTGGTCTATGTACTGCTGTAGTAAAACTGTGTAATGTATCATAAAAGACACTACCACCTTTTATAGAAAATTTAACAGAAAGGTAAAGAAGAATGTCTCCTGACACGTATGTATGTAGAAAACTAGACATGGCTCATGGTTTCTAAAGTTAGCCATGTGCAGTTCGATATTTCTGTTCGATCCACCCAAAATAATTATCTTTTGAAGTTGAACGGGCCTTTCCACCAGGTTCGAGTGTCCACAAGCGATCAAACATTAAATCAATCGAAAAGAGATCGGACATGTCGGTAAATTTTAGCCAATTGTACAATATCTTATGGGTTTTCTAGTTATTTCGATCAATCTGTATGCGATCGTACTATTGAGAATGTACACTGATAAGTAAAGGAATCAATCGTTTTTATATCAATGACCCTGTGTTGTGGTAAAATCGGCAGTTCTTCGACTGACAGTCGATACTTAATAGAGATGGTCGAATTTCTGAAAAAAATTTGGAGTTAATTGCAAAGCCCCTGAACATGGTATCATCACCAAACTTGCTGGAGATGTAGAGAAGGGTTGGGGTAACATTTGAAAGAGTATGTATCTAACACAAATAGTTTTTGCACAAATTAAGTTCAAAGTCAAGTCAAAATGTAAAAAATTTGGAAAATTCGGAAATTCGACTTTAATTTTGAACTTAATTCATTCAAAAACTATTTGTGTTAGAGACATACTTTTTTCTTTCAAATGTTCCCCTAACCCTTCTCTACATCTACAGCAAGTTTGTTTATGATACCATGTTCAGGGGCTTTGCCATCAGCTCTGAAAGTTAGCAAGTCGAAAAGATCGACCATCTCTAATACTTCAACCGCACAACATTTTCTATCAAGAAACCTTATGTTTTGGATGGAATTGGTAAAAGTTAAAACCTGTGTTTTTTGTTTGATTTCCTAAATTTAAAAGACCACAGTAGAAGAGGAAAAACCCTTTCATATAAAGTGTCTTTGAAAAAGTTGTTCCTGTAGAAGGATATTCTCTAGTGTCCTGTACTTGAGACAGCTATGAAGTTCCAGGCATCCCATTGCCTTTAGTCCAGTTGTCACTGAATTTCCAACGCACAGGTTAAGACATTTTTTGGGCTTTTTTATTTAGTATCTACAGCTAAATGTAAAAGGTTTGGGTATTAGCTACCTACAAAGATACACATCATGCCATCCAAAACTTTATGGATCTACTATAAGTAATTGGGAGTATAAGACACACTTTTTTCCCCATAAAATCAATGGTAAAATGTCTGTCTGTTGGAACATACTGTATATTCACTTTATATGTGAATGGCTGTGCCTCTGATCCTTTACTTTTTATTCTTACATTCTCTCTAAAAATATGGGGTGCATCTTATGGTCTTATAGTGTGAAAAATACAGTATATATTTTAACTAGGTCCAGCCTCATCCTCAATCCAGAATTACAAGTACTGGCTGTTAGAACCCAGTTCACGTCTCGCAATAAAACTGCCAGCTGCATTTCTGCATAGCATTCAAAATATCAAAACTTTATTGTAAGCACAAGAAGGGCGTAATCATTAGGAGTCACAAATATCTAGATGTGTTGTGTGCTGTGCATGCAGCATTATTTGTGTACTCAAATAAATATAGTAGAGCAGTTTGAACTCAGTTTGAACTCATGCTTTAACTCTTTTGGTACAGCAGATGCACAGGTTGTGAAACATGAACTGGGATGTTACGTTCCCAACAAAATATTTGAAACAAGCTCTTGGCCTTGAGTTGGTCAGGTAGACCATATATCACCATTTTGCATTTGTCTGCCTCATTTGGATCTCATTGCCTCCATTGCCATTTTTGTGGAGACATGGACTGTCACTGTGTCTCCATGAGCTCTCATTTGTCACATTTATTAGTTTAGGTTTTTTAGTCACTACACTGGGGTTGATGGTTCCTCTGTATCTTTAAAAATGTTCACAGTAAAAGGTTTGTACAGCTGCCGAATGTAAGATATTAATGGACACACACTATAACAACATCTAGCCGCCAAGTGAAAGGTACAAGTCTTAAATGGTATAAAGTATTGTTCTAACCTAAAGTCAAGTAACTACTCTGACTGTTTTCTCTTTTGAACATCATAAGTTATTTCAAACAGTTTATCCTTTCTGAAAGTATAGTTTATATTTTGCTTTCCTATATGTTTTCTGTATTGGAAAATAGGTTTTCTGTGTATTTTCTCTATTTCCTCCTCAGCTGTTATGTTCTTCAAAGACCTTCCAAAGTTCATTGGTGCTGAGATACTCCACCAGCCTGGCTGCTGTAATTTGCAACTCTCTGTTATTCACTTAGTGAAGATCCCCTGAACACAGCTGCTAAACTGCAATGATGACATTGAAAGTCCCATTCATGTGTACCAGGACCCTCTACGGGCTCTGATAAAGGGTGCCACATACGCACAGGAATTGTTTATGTGCGTTTTTTTCTTTCTTTATGTAATGATGACATAGCAGAGTAGAGAGAACATTAGTCAAGAGGCTAAGCTACCCAACCCAAACCTCTTGGTTGCCCATTTTACATAAAGTGGTATGTGATGCACATCATTATTATATTTAAAAACTATACACAACTCTCAAAATCCAAATGTTCTTATTAAAATAGTTTTAAATAGGATGCATAACCTGAATACAAGGAACAAGTCCTGCCTGTGATCCCCCTTCTGATATCTCTATATTACAGTAAATGTACCAAGAAGATACCAACTGGGTAGCCACTAATACTGTGCTTTATCTGAAGATGATTTACAGTGTATACTGCTGTGTCTGGTAATCCTATTTCTTCACACATCCAATCCAAAAATTAAATGTGCCGTGTTCCCACTCTGTGAAACACACTCCAGAGGTCCTTCCCACTGAACCCTACATAATTGAGTGATCTACCACTGACCATTAAGGATCACCAGAAAATTGACACCTAGGAGTTTAATATTGAAGATGATATGTCTTCAAGACAGCATCATTCAGTAGTTTGAGCAGTAGTTTGAGTCAGCAGGAGAGGTAAGAAATCACAAACACATCTTAAGTCAGCAGAACATCCAACTTATGATGTGATGTCATAACTTTCAGCCAATTTTGTTCTGGGAAGGAGGGGATCTCTATAGTCTAAAGGCTAGATTTATGTTTTAAGGTTTTTTTGTCATAATTTTTTTATGAAACTTTATTTTCAAACAACAAAATAACAACCAAACATTGTGACTAAGTACAAGAATCATATCTGTTACAACAAAGAAATAATAATGAGAAAAGACTAAATAAATGTATAATGTTACAGGTAAGGAAACAAGCTGAGTGTTGGTAGGAAAATAAAACATGATAAAGGGAATATTTAACAAAAACAGAAAAAAATACTTTTTAAAGCTTTTAATAGAGACATTGTTGAGATCATACATCTCCTTTTAAGTCCAATACCCCAACTGTACTTAAGCCTTTGCTTGAATGGCAGACATGAGGGGTCTACCTGACTTCAGTTGCATCTGAGACATAAACACAGAGGGTATCAGCCCTGAGGACAGAAACCTGTAAGGGTATCAGAGAACTTAAAATTAGCAAGTCCAAGATCCTAACCAAGGTCTTGCACAGAAGAACAATAGCTAAACAGTTGGACAGAGACAGGAATGAGATCAAAGGCAAGTGGAGGTTGGAATAGGCAGCAAGTAAGGAAGCTCAAACCAATCTAAGGTAAAACATGAGTCAAACCAGAGGTAATAACACCCAGAACAATTCAGACAAACAGGCACTCTTACAGACACTAATCCAAACAATATAGGGCCTTGATATGATATGGGAGTGCCTGCCAGTGAGCTAATGCTCTAAAACTTTATATTACAGTGCCTGCAGGTGCGATGATGCTCTACAACATTATATGGCAATGCCTGCAGGTGAGCTGATGCTTTAAAACAATATATGCCAGCACCTGCAGGTGAGTTGACACTCTAAAACATTATATGCCAGTGCCTGCAGGTGAGTTGATGCTCTAAAACATGATATGGGAGTGCCTTCAGGGGAGCCGATGCTCTAAAACATTATATGAGAGTGCCTGCAGGTGAGCTGATGATCTAAAACATTATATGAGAGTGCCTGCAGGTGAGCTGACGCTCTAAAACATTATATGAGAGTGCCTGCAGGTGAGCTGATGCTTTAAAACATTACATGTGAGTGCATGTTGTTCAGCTCCCACTCTTTAACATTACATGCAAGAGCATGCTGTTCAGCACACCCTTTATGGGTCTGCACTTGAGCTGACCCTATAAAAAAAATTCAACCACGTACCTTGTGTGGTGCATTTTCAAGTCCATTAAAAAAGATACTTTGAAATTACCTTCATCAGCTCCGCTCTCCTGTGGTGGAGTTGAGAAATCAGAAGCAATCAAGGCCTTGTTCATTTTATCAGCATTGTCAGCATTGCCAGTGGACAAGCAGATACTGTTATATCTGTTATAATTCCACCAGCAGCACTAAATCACGCTCAGATAAAACGCTGGCGGCAGGGCAGGCTAGCACACAAGTTCATGCCCCGTGTCCAGCTTGGACATCCAGTAGTTGTTTGCTATGTATTGCTTCACCATCTTCCAAAACTTTTCCCTCCTTGTACCACTAGGCCATGCCTCGGGGTGAGGTTGCTGGCGGGGTGTCATGAAACTGTCCCATGCCTTGGAAAGTGTTGCCCTGCCTTTGTTGCAACTGCTGTGTATTCACTTGTGGCAAAAAAAATATTTTTTCGCAGTAAATTTGCCAAAGTCAGTTTAATATTTTTTTGGTTTTTTTACCAAAAATGGTTTCTGGGGTCTGACTAGATTTTAATCAGCAACAACAAAACCAGTATATGGTGCCCAGGTGAATGTGTGTCAAGTACAGTGCAGCCGACAAATCATGTCAATATGGAACAATTTTCTGAGGAATGTTTCCAGTACCTTGTTGAATCTATGCCATGAAGGATGAAGGTAGTTCTGAAGGCAAAAGGGTGTCCAACCCAGTACTAGGAAGGTGTGCCTAATACAGTGAGTGTAGTATCTCACAGAAGTGAGTACACCCCTGACATTGTGGTAAATATTTTATAAAAAAATTTCATACAGCAACATTGAAGATATGAAACAATGTAAAGTATGTTCGTCTACAGCTTATATAACAGTGTAAGTTTACTGTCCACCTCAACACAACTCGACATACAGACTTTAATTTCTAAATCTCTGGCAAAAAAGTGAAAAATGTCCAGTTTGTTCAAAGGGCAATATTTTGTGTGGCTATATATATAGTTTATATGTCATAACAGTTATACAATTTAAACCATTGCCTCAATATCTTATTATGTTATCTTATACGATATAATAAATAACACTATTATTTACATAAGCAGTAGCTTTGGACAAGGTGACCATGTCGCATACTCAGCCACCTATTGAGCATGATTTGGGTGCACCCTCACCTCCCCAGCCACCTATTGAGCATGATTTGGGTGCACCCTCACCTCCCCATTTATCAAATGAAACCACACGAGGGACAATATACTGCAGCAGAAGTGCCCACAGTCCAAAGAAGACTGAGCATCTTCTGTGACTATATATTGAGTGTGACACCCTCATAAAATGAAAAAAAAATTCTGGAATCCTTAGACTGAAAATTGTACAAAAGATCGTTTCAAGGGGAAACGAGAGTAAGAAATATATTTTAAAGCACTTTGTCCACATCAGTGTAAAATCAATCTAGAAAAGAATTACATATTATCTGAGACAGAGTACTAAGGATTTTTTTTTACACATGGATGAATAAAAGATTTTCTGAATGGTAATTATTACCATCATCTTTTTCACAACAAAGTAGTTATTTTGGAAATGTGACAGAGTAAATTATATTGACTGACAATTAAGCTGTGTAATCTTCTCAAATAATAGCAAAGACACATCATTTAACATTAGTTAACACATGCAGATTACTTGGGCCCCAGGGTCCTGCATTACCAGTAATCGTGTGTGCTTTACATGATGAAGCATTGCTGACATATTAAAGCAAATAAAATTTTACTTAAAAGCCAGCTTGTGCCATATTAAACAATCAATTAATCATTAATGACTTTAGAAAGTTCTGCATTGGCCTTTATGTCTTTTGGTTTCCTAGGTATCCTCAATAAATTACTTTAATTTGTATCAGTAGAACAATACCACACATGGATGAATGATGTTTCTCAATTTAGAGGACAATAACAGTTGATGCCATGTACGTAAAATGAAATTGGAAGGAAATAAAGTATATATTATACCCCAAGGATCCTATCGTTATCTGCAATTTGAAGCTCACATATTATTATATAGCAGGGTTAACTATTCACCAGCAAAACAAATTTATTATTGATGTGTGAGATAATATTATCATAAGAGTTAAGTGAAGGTAGTTTTCATGTTTCATTGAGAGGTTTTGGCAATAAAACATTAACCATATGGCAACAAGCATTGCAGTTGGGAAAAGTTAAATGTAGGTGAATCATTAAAGCTGGGCATTCCTGCATGACCCAACCGCTGATCGGATGCCATACGCGTTCCCCCATCCATTTGGAAAGGAATCAGGTGATCCAACCTGCAGGTTTGGGGTAAATCAGCCGTCATGTCGGATTGCACATTGATCCGACATGACTGATAATTTTGCTTCGATCCCATTAGTTCGGCTGGGGACGGCTGCCCCCAGCCAAAGTAATGGGCGGCACACGAAGGGTGCAGGCCAATTCTCGGCACTAGCGGGTGGGCGTGATGACGTCATCACGCCTGCTAGATCAGGTCAAATCTATGGAAAATTTCCCATCTATTCCTAGCTTAAGAGAGTTGCCCTTTTAGGTAGAAATTATTTATTTGAAAGTAAAGTACATCATTCAATGCATTTTGAGTCTACTATGGTCACTTCATCAGGATAGATTTGGGTTAAAAGGATGATCTTTTTCAACGTATCCTAAGGACAGTATGAGATTGCTTTAGTCTACACAAGTGTTCCGTATTCAACTCTCTACTGAACCAAGATGCTTGTGATGATTGTCTGCTCAATCCCTTTTTAAGCCCATGTGTCCACTGTGGATTTGTACGTCCAGTGCAGGGAATCAAGACGCATGCCGGAACATTTGCCTGACAGATTCCCTACGACTTGCGGCCAGTTTGCTCATGGCTGAGTATGCACTCCCACCAGGAAAGATGCAGAAAAAGATGCAGTTTTCCTGCATCTTGCCTTCTCCGGCAACACCACGCTTTGCTGCTATTAAGATGCGGCAGAACGCAGCTTCTGCAGGCGCACCGCTCAGACATTGTCCTTTTCATTAGAATGGGAAGTGTTCTCTCTGCATCTTTTTCCTGCTGCAGACGCAGCAGTAGTAGACACAAGCCCTAAAGCTAGGTAGATCTGTAAAAAGATTCGAGTTCAATTGTACTCTAATCTGATTACAAAGCTACCCATGTGTGCCTTCCTTCAATAGAGCCCGCTCGAAGAAACTTGAGAACGGGGTTCCAACATGTAGCCCCGGTTGTTCCCACGGTGTTCTGCCGATCCGCTGGCCGGAAGGTTAACCTAGTTCAGTATGTCAACCTCCGGCAGAACACAGTGAGAATAACCGGGGCTGCAGGTAGGTAATGTGGATCAGGTCCGTTCGCATCCCCGCCAAAGAATGTGCTTAACGCAGGGGGTGCCGATAGACCCGATAGCGCCAGCCCTGTGGAAACATAGCCTTAGATAGATTTTTACCATTATACAAGTAAGGGTAAGTAACAGACAGTGAGATAAGTACAGAAAAAGCAGACAGAGATTAAGCTGAAAGTTGATACCAATGAAAAAAAGTCTGGTTTTAGGTGAACAAAACCATGTATTAAAAGTAGGGATGAGCAGCACCAAGAGCTTTGCAACCTTTGTCATAATGAAAAGATTTGGTCAAATGAAAAAGGTGTGGTTGGTGCCCATACTATATGCTCATACTATAGTATGGGTGGTGCCCATACTATATGCTTTTATTGTACTACTACAGTCCCAGTGTCTCAACTCCCCCCAGTGTCATTGATGATGCCAGGATTGTGCAGGGGGGCCAGAGTGGGTGGGAAGCTTATATGGTATATCTCTGGTATGGTATATATCTGTTTATATTTCCAGTACTGCTTAAGTAACAGAAAATCGGGACTGTATGTATAACCTAGTAGGTTAAACCCCCATGAATAAGGAATCAAAAGAAATTCAAGTTCTAAACAGGCACCCCCATACTTTTAGCAATATAGTGTATATAACCCAACTAAATGTTTGATTGTTGAATGAAAATTGCAGTAGAAGTATTTCTCTTCCCTACACGAGCTGCAGTTGAATAGATATTTTCGAAATATGTGAATTACTTGGTAACCTTGTTTGTGCTGATGTCTGCTTTACAAAAGAACACATTGAGACTATTACAACATAACATGTCATTTCAGTTTGGTAAAATTTTATGTAATCTATACAATTGCCTTGCAAGCCATTTTGTAAATGATTCATATTGAAATTACCTTTTTCTGTTATACTAAAGTCATTTATATTTTTCTGTAACTGCAAAATCAAATTCTCATTTCTCTAAACTGCTTTGTGAGAAATACACTGCAAAACTAGATTTTAATCACAACTGCCCAGAATCCACCTCTTCTTATGTCTGCCTAGCCTTCAAACTTACAAACACAGAGCTACGGTTTAAGTAATATGTCTTCTGTTATAGGAAATATGGCAATCCAGACACATTATTAGATGGTATTTTAATTATTATAAACTATCAAACATATCCAGTATTTAAGTATTTATGTATTTTTGCAACTGAGTCAGTCAACTGTGAAGCTACTGACGTTGTTTGGCTCAACTGCAGTCCGCATGCAATTTACGTGTCATGTCAAGAATGCTGCATTTCATTGATTATCTCTTCTCTACTTGATTCTCAAATTTTTTTCTTTTAGTTTTGACAAGGAAGAAAGTAGTACAACTGCTATGCACATAGCTTTGATACAGTGTCATACCTTCCACACACCACCTTTAAATGTCTGATAGCTGCAGATGGATAATAATATATACAGGTCCATAAGGGGCCAGCAATTTGCTCAGCTCCAATGTTGTGCCCAACACCTGTCATTGTCATCTGTTTTGCCTGCGGTTACTTTTTGTCCCTACAGAGAAATACAGATGAGCTTTTTTTTGCAAAAATTTTAACTATTTCATTAATAAAGTCACTAATGGGTAACTAATATGGTGATTAGTATTCAAATTTGACTTGTATTGGTCCTGTGACTAAAACTTATTCAAGGATGGGCAGAATATAACATTTTCAGAAAGAAAACCACAAAAAAAAGATAGAAAAATAAAACAAAGACACAGCCATTCACAAATAAAGTGGGTATACAGATGTTCCAGAAAAGTGCACAGGACTTGACCAAGCAGCATTTACCCTATATTCCTCCATCAAAGCCAATAGGACAATGCAAGGGCTTTGTTTCCTTCACCCAAGCCAAATGGCCAGTACCAGAAAGCAGCTCTTTGTTTCAAGAGTGTGCAGGCCTCTGTCTGTACACCAACAGTACCTATTCTCTGAACCCACTGACCAACTTATGGAGAGACACATTTTATAAGCTGGCACTAACAACTTACCCATGAACAGCTATATGCATATGGGAGGATATATGTCTGTATTACATAATATATTTGTTATGATGTAGAATGCAAATATAAATGAACACAAATGCTGTCAAAATAACCTTAACTCACCCAGCTGTTACATATGGGAGAAGTCACATTATATATTCACAACAAGAGAATTAGCTATTACAACAGAGAGTTGATGCTCTTTAGATAGCATGAGTTGTGTACTCACATTTGCAGTCTTCATTGTAGTAAAGGATTTATGCGACACAGACTCATCGCTCATCCCACATGTAAATAGTTGCTCATGGGTAAGTTATTTGTGCCAGATTGTAAAATATGACTCTACATACGTTGGTCAGTGGGTTTAGAGAATGGCAACTGTATAGAAACATGCTAAAGTTTCAGCTCTAGAAACTGTGCTAGAACTAAGACCTGCCTCCTGGCACAGGCCTTTTGGCTTTACTGGCGAAAGTGTGCCATTGCACACAAGAAGTTCAAGCTTTTAAGAAAAATATTGTTTTACATTTGATCTATAAGATGCTGTTTTGAGGGGGGAAAGAGCATCTTATAGTTCAAAAAATACAGTAATTCCAGTGAGTCAAAAAAAGAGATGTGTATTCAGACAAATTTACAATTGACATTTGACCTTCTAAAGTGATGTGAATTTTTACCCAGAATTGTACTGCTGTTGTGATAGAACAGCAAAAGGACAGAGAGGGTAGAGCCCATGTACAGGGATACAAACAGAAAGGGTCATATTATCCATACCCCCAAGACCTACTACATTGAGCCCTAGTTTCCATGCACTGCACAAACTCCAACAAACCTTAAACACCTGTAGGCATTTTGGAATAAATGTCTGTACTATTAGCATTTCTATTTGCAGCTCTTCTGTATGTACAGCTGACTTATGTGGCACAAATGAATGATTTGCATAGCCCAACATATGGTACTTAACTGAATTTTCTTTTTACAGTTTGAATTTGTAATAGATATGATCATTCAGCTCCTCTTGTGTCGACAGAGAGATACTTGGGGGGGCCACATCATGGACTAAATACTGCTCCCATACACTATGCTCCATTAGCTAAGGTAAGGCGGTTTTACACATAACATACTGCTGCATGCATTTTTGGGGTGGATCACAAGAGTTTCCCAAATGCTTGTACATATACCTTGTAACCATACATTGGTACACAACACAGCACGTAGAGTGTGAAAGAGCCCTCAAATTACACTTGACATTTATTTTTTCAGTGTTGCCTCATGTGCCAACCAGAACAGGGTAACTAAATCTATTTCAGTACCTCAGCATACAGTGGACATCTACTTTTGGCCAATCTTCATTTAATATTTGCACTAAATTTAATTATAGTTACGCTAATTTCTTTACAGAACATAACATGTAATATATTAAAATCAAAATAATATATAACTTATTATAAAAGTCAAATGCAAATGTCTATTATGTCCCCTATTATCTAGTCATTCTCTTATCATATTAATAATTGTTTAGAAAGAAATCAGCTAAAAACCAATAAGAGAAAAAGTTGTTATGAATACTAATAACGGGATTCTATATTCAGGGGTGAATAACTATCCTGCTAATGAAGCAAATCTAGATCTAATGTCCACCCTCTCTAGCCCCCTCTGACATACATCATTGATGAAGCCGAGAATGTGAGGACTTGGGATACCTACCGTGTGTCACCGGAAATAAGACAGTGTCTTATATAAATTTTTGTTCCAAAGATCCCCTATGTCTTATTTTCGGGGGATGTCTTATTTTTCCATGAAGAAGAATATGGCCCTGGGGTATCAGGGTGGGGGATCACTAAAAACACAGGGGGATCAGAGGGGGGAATCAAAATGGCACGGGAGACTCAGAGGGGGGATTACCATTTTAGTAACCCCTTCTGATCATCCTGTGTCATTTTGATTTTTTGATTGCCCCCTCTGAACCCCCTTGTCCAGAGTTACAATACGTATATTCAGGGGGGCCTTATTTTTTGTAGGGGATGCCTTATATTGTAGCAAGAGGCAAAATGTAGGAGTGCCTTATTTTCGGGGGATGCTTTATTTTCGAGGAAACAGGGTATGCAGCCATCCACATCATCACTGACACCAACTTGAAGAAGACACAAGAAGGCCATAATGGAGGAGGCCACTGGCTCGACTCGAACAGCAAAGCAATAAGAGTTACCGTTTTGAATTACAAGCCAGGGGGTCAACATTGTTCCCAAAGCAATGTATTGTATCCATTGTTGTGTTGTGACTCTTATGCCCTTAAGGTGGGAATACACGGGTCGATTTTTTCGTTTGATAGATTCAAAAATATATATTTTTTAAATGGTCGAATGAAAATAACACCGTACAAAGGTTTCAATCGACCAACATGGAACAAAAGTGAATGATATCGAACAGAAAAATTTTGAAAGCTGATCGGACATGTTGGTAAATTTTGATCGAATTGGTTAGCTTCTAATGTAAATTGAACATGTCAAATAATTTCATTCAATAATTTTTGTTCGATCTAATAAATTTGAATGAAGCTATTTCTTATAGAACAACAAATATATACTTATAGAAAAAAAACTAACAATATTTAGTTTGATTTGATATTTAGTTACCATCTTAACTAAATTTTATTTGGTCGATCGAAAATAGAGTGTATGCATTCAATATAGGCACAATCGATATTCGATATTGAACAGTCTGATCAAATGCATCATCGATCCTAGCTTTATACAGCAACATGCTATGCAGTACCCTGCCAAAAAGCGGCACATACATTTGTTGGTGTAGTTTCTTGCACAAGGTAGCCAAAACCCAATTAAAATGCAGGCCCTTTGGAATTTGTAAAAAAAAATGTTTAGTACTTTTCCAATCTTCTTTCACACTGAGGTATGCATTGTTTCCAGTGATAACTTAATTTTTTTGCTTGTGGCTCTTTCCTTCAAGGGCCATTTCACAAAAGCCACACTGCAGTGCGTTTTTTGTCATGTAAAGGTAGGAATACACATATAGATTTTGAACAATGAATGATAGATTTGATCAGGATGTTCGATATTTTGATGGAATATTGATTCTGCCTATATCGAATGTATACACTGTATTTCCGTTCGACTTAATGAAAGTTTGTTCGACTGTTCTCATTAAAATTTATTAAAGTTATTGAACGAAGCGATGGTACGTGTGATTTACATTCATTTTTTACAAGATAAATGAAAATTAACCAACATGTCCGATCAATTTTCGAAAAAGATTTTTTGTTCGATATTGTTGACTTTTGTTCAAAGTTGGTCAAACAAAACCTTTGTTCGGTTTTAGATTTTTGTTCAAACGATTGAAAATCTATCTTTTTGAGTCAATCAAATGAAAAAATCGACCCGTGTATTCCAACCTTGAGAGATGTGCTAGCAGTATCACTGCCACCTACATTACCAGCAAAATACCAGGGCCGTTTCACACTATATACGTTTTTTTTAAGGCATGCATTTTTTTATAGGCATGCGTTTCCACATATAAACAAAAACACATGCGTTTTTGACATTACATATGCGTTTGCGTTTTGCATTTGCGTTTGCGTTTTTGAACAAATGAATGAAAAACGCAGGAAAAGTGAATAAAAAATGCATACAGCAGTAAGTTTTTTAAAACGCATGCGGAAACTGGAATTGGTTGTCTATGTAAAAACGCGTGCAGTAAAAACATGCGGCAGTAAAAAAACGCGCACATTTTTAAAATGCACTGCAATGCATGTAGTGTGAAATGGTTCTTACAGGACATTGCATGTTGAAGTAAATGCCGGGCCACTATGAAAACCTTTGTACCTTGCATTAACACTAGCCGTGCTGCACTGCGGTACTGTACCACACTGCAGCACAGCTAGTGTGAAATGGCCCTGAAGCATTCCAATTGAAAGTCTTGGGGGAGCTGTATGCAACAGGTGAGATAGAAAGTTACTTTTCTGATTTTGTTTTATGTGTTACTTAAATGGGACCTACCAGCTCTGAATCTACTTTCTATAGGGTAGATTGGAGGTCAAAAATAAAAAAAATACATTATAGATAAAAACTGTAAAAATTTGGCGAGGGTCCACCCCTCTAGTTATGTTGTGCTGCTACGGACCCCGGGCAGAAGGAAACTTGGGAAGGTAGATGCCCACAATGACGTCAGCCTCTCCAGTCTCCTTTTGCTCACCAGCCAAATCTAAATATTGTAATCCTGGAGTGGCGGAGCATCACCAGATTAAGATTCGGATTGGTGGATGGAGAAAGCCTCGCTCCTCCATCTTGCAGCCTGGCATCTTGGAAGCGAGGAAGCGAGGAAGGAGGAAATGTAAGTATATATGTTTTTATCTTTACTGGTTGGGGTCACAAAAAAGCCTGCATGCCGGTATGTTAGGTGTAGATTTGTTTTTTGTGTGCTTTTCTTTTTCCGCTTTAAGCTTCAGTTATTGGATATTGTAAGCACAATGCTTTATAGGCAGAGTTCACATTGGCTTGATTAATATGAGCATGTGGTAAGAACTCCACCTGCTGGCTGGTAATCATAGATAAGAAACATTTGATATTTCCTCACAAAGTAGAATTTATCCTTTAATGGGGCAGCAAATAAACCATTGTTTGGTTATCACATCTCATTATTCATCAGTTAAGCCTGTAGCGATGGAATGGTTGGTACTCTATTATGGCATTGATATTTCTTTTTATTCATTTAGAGAAAATGGAACACTGTTACAAACATGGCGGTATATAAAATGTAGGCTGCGGGGCATATCACTAAGAGTTAGCAGTGTTGCTGTATCCGTTTGGCTTCTTGTTCTTCACAGATTTACGGACTCCACTGGGTAATCTATAAAAATACCCAAAATGGAATCTGGAATCACACCAGGCTGATTGTAGCTGCCAGTCATACACTGTTCAGTTCACAGGAGCCTCAGGAGGGAAGCTTTGCAGACATGGAAATCTAACACTGTCTTTAATGTTTACCCCGGCTTACACAACACCAGAATCAGAAACAGAAGCCTAGGTAGAGCATTGCAAAAGGTATTAATATCATGAGACTAGTGGTGATTTTAAAATATGTAGTGCACCTAAATAAAATATATGAACACGTGAAAAGCATCTGTGTTTTCCTTTATAGTTTTTTATTTCCTTACTCATTTAAAGGCTGCACCAAAGCAGCAGAGTGCTTGATGATGTTGTATTGGCTTATGTTATAGAGCAGTGATGGCGAACGAGTGCCCAAACCGAAGCACATAACCCACTTTTTTATCTTAAAGTGCCAATATGGCAATTCAACTTGAATGCTGAGGTTTTAGCTCAAACAATGGGAGACGTAGATTTTTTTGCAGTAATGGACACGGTTGCCGCTGGCGCATCCGTTACTGGCCAAAAATACGCAGCCATGCCGCAGTGTGAAATGGCTCTAAAATTTCAAATGTAGCCACGATACAGGAATGAGGAGAAATCAAGGAGTTCAGAAACCCCACAGGACTTGAGAGGAACTTGCGGCGTCCTCACTGCCATGGCAGCATGATTGCTGTATCTTCATAAACGGACAATTTCAAGACCATGGCTGTACTTGTAATAGCTGTAGTAGTTGTGTCGACTAGAAACGATGGCATTATCACAGATCACAGAAACATAAGTGTCCAACACTTATGGATACATAACAATTTTTATTAACCTCCCTAGCATTCTGCCCGTACCGCATTGTTTTTCAGTTCCAGATAGTGATGGCGCGAACCCGGAATTTGATGTTCGCGAACGGCAAACGCGAACCTCCGCAAATGTCCGCGAACCCGGCGAACCCCATAGACTTCAATGGCCAGGCGAACATTAAAAAACAAAGGGACCCTTTCTGGCCACAATAGTGTTGGAAAAGTTATTTCAAGATAACACCTGGACAATGACATGACAGAGGGGAATCCATGGCAAAACTCCCAAGAAATTTTTTTTCACGCAATAAATCCGCACGAAGGATTTCTACAATGATAGTCAATGGGATTTGAACATAAGAGGGGAGCTGGAGAGCACTAAACAACATGGTTGGTAAATGCCTGTGTGAATTCCACCTTAAACAATCTGTGAAGATCTGCTTTCCACGTTGCCTGCAGCTTAAAAGGTGAATTTTTATTTTATGGAGGACACTGGTGGAGATGGACAGTGTGGAG
>CM070036.1:109586121-109598962 GCA_036250615.1 Ptychadena robeensis
TACACTTTTGTTGAACACCATAGCCTCTATTCCAATGGCAACCTAATGAGATGCTATACATTAACATCATCAATGAGAGAATAAAAATCAACATGGCTATGAGGGCCAAATGTTTAAAAGGAGAAATGCTAGATGGTTTCTCCTAGACATATTATGTTCTCTGCAGAAAATTTATCATATTCCTTTATGACAGTAATATGTGTAGCTTATTTCACAAGGAATGCGCCATTAAAGGGAACCTGAACTTTAAAATGGAGCTTAGAATGAGATTACAATACTCACATACTTGCAATTGTTGCTTGGCCAAATTTTGTTGGCTGCCTTAGCACATATTAATAAAAGCAAGCCTGGCTACTATATTTGTGAAGGGTGCAGAGCACCAGGAGAGGACAGGCAAACTCCGTTGCTACCCTTAATCAAGTGTAGGTGGGGGTGCAAATTGCAGGGGCACACCGGAGTCACTAGGAGAGGCTGGCCTCCCATGGCCAGCCCATAGTGCCGATCCTGGAAGGGTGCCATTTTTTATGTAGCTTCTAATCTGTTTTGCCTTTCCCAGCACTGATATTCAGACGGAAACAGGAACTACCACCATGATACTTACAAAAACATAAAGTGGACCCTGAACACTAGGTCAATGAGGTTGCTAACGTCTGAGAATTTTTGTGAGAAAGTAGGGCAAAATGCTCACAAGTAAGAGGTAGAAAATATGCATATTTTATTCATCCAGCTAAAAAACAAAGCTCATCAAAACCCATACATCAAGGCCGGGGTATCCCCATGATATTATCTCCAAAAAGCACTTGAAGTCTTGGCAGTAGATGACTCAGGGGGCATGGCTAAATGAAAAGCTTTGACCCTAAAATCCTTTATCTGATTTTATTATGTAAACTGACTACACTTATGCTAGCCATACACATGCCGATAAGCGGACGATTTTTAACCTGACCGACGGGTGTGCGCGCTCACGCCGTCGGTCAGGTTAAGAATCGGCCGCTAATCGGCATGTGCCCACATGGGGCGACAGATCCCTGTCACCCCACTGCTCGGCCGGCCAGAGAACGGACATGTCCCTATTCACATGTACCTTGAACAAGTTATGAACTCAAGAAAGAGTTAATTTCATCATCCAAGTGCTCTTGCACACTATGCACTGTGTGGCTTGAGAATACATAAACAAAATGATACCGATATTAGATGTCGAGAAACAATAGCAAGGTGGAATTGAGTCAGGTTTAACAAGAAAGAGTTAATTTCATAATCCAAGTGCTCCCAGTAATACTTGCCTATCAAAAATGTATGGGTAGTATACCTTTGAAATTTTGGGGGTTAACAGTTAACCCCTGAGACTACATTCATGAAAAATTTTAGGTCCCTGAGCATGTAGCAGAGTAGGCCATTATGGTCTTGTGGAAGAATTATTTCATAGCTGACTTCTTTGTAGGAAGTATTCGAGCTAGGGGCATGACATTTTTGTTGTGCTTTGTGCTTTATGCTCATAGGGAAGCAATATTTGATAGGGGGCTTTTAGTAGGAAGAATTGTGCTTAGGGACCTGAAAATTTGCATGGATATAGTCTCAGGGGTTAACTGGTAACCCCCAAGGTTCTATCATGCAGGGATTCAAAGATCTATGTGTTCAATGTAGGAAAGTGAAATGTTGCATATAGGAGTATACCACTCTGGTGAAGAAGCATTATCTGATAGCTGGACTTTTAGCTGAAATTAACTCATAAGTGTTGTAGCTAGAGGGGTGAAACTCTGTAGTAGGGAAACTACTGTAAGTAGTAGAAGGGGAGCATTACTGACCCTGAAAGTTTCATGATTATACTATGAATGGTTTTCGTGCTATGAATGTTATGAATGTTCAAAGTTAGTGTCACACAGGTTGTTTTAGTTTCTTTTCTACAGCAAGTGGAGAGGGGGAGGGTGTCCTCTCCTGCGTTTTATTGGCTGGGATACAAGCTGCAGGAAGCATTATCTGACAGCTCAGCAGAGGAGTGAGAGAGGAGGGGGAGGAAGGGGGGCCTCCGGCCGGATCTAAGAATTCATTGTTGGGACAAGCAGGTGAAAAAATAGTCCCACTTCACCTTCGCTTGCCTCTGTCTTTAGCCCCGCCAGCGGAGGGGGGGGGGGGTCATGGTTGATAGGGGGGCCCGGACAGTAAAGGAAAAAAAAAGAAGCAGCCAGGAGTGGTGGGTCCCATTGTGGCCACGGGCCCCATAGCGTTGCTATGGTGGTTCCCACGCCACTGCTTATGTATGAATACCAGAAATGATGGGTTGGTGGGTTGTTTATGGTTTGCACATTTGACAAACAATCTCAACATTTCTAAGAGCAGTGTGGAGTAATGGAGTCATGAGAGAGAAAGGTAGAAACCTCACCTAGGAGTATTTGGAGTGTGCAGCTGCCTGGGATCTAGTTGTCTCCTGAGAGAACCTTCTGTTATTTACTGTCTTTGAGGGGTTTCCCAGCTGATGTTCATGGCAGGATGATGTTTATAGTGTTGAGATCGAATATGCAAATGTTGAATATTTTTCATGAAGATCAGCAATTTAAAATATGCACGGTATGGCCATGTATTGTCAAAATAATATTTGCATTTAGAAGATTTTTGCAATGCGAATATTATTTTTCACAATTGCAGTGATATTTTCACAATGCATTGTAAGTCCACGAATATTTGAATTTATGAATATCCAATCTAATATTAGCAGAATTATTAGCGAATTCGAATATTGCCCATGCCGCTCATCACTAGATGTAAATGGTAGTGTTAAGGTCATACACACATCAATTCACGTGTGATGGTTTATTGATTTTTGTATCACCGTGTTGTGAACGAACATTTGTTGATCGATAAATCAATGCTTTGGGTGCTTGATCCGATTTGGGAATGGCGATCAAAACCGGGATTTACCAACATGTTGGATCCCTGTTCATCTGACATTTTCTCGGAGCGGGATCAATCACTCCAAGGGGCCAGCGTTCCATTTCCGATCGTTCGCACAAGCATGCATGACTATTGTTCATTTGAATTATCAAATCAAAAAGTTGTTTGTTTAATCAGTGAATACTATATTTTCCTTCAATTGTTATATACTTTTATAATTTATTTACTCAGTTTTACTCAATACATCAAATGTTTTTAAATTAGTATAGGCGTTATAGGTTCTTTATTATATCCTACAAATAGCAATACAGAATGTTGTATTAAGTTAAGAATGGCAATGCAGCTGGGGCCACCAATATGTCCACCTGCTCATTTAAAACTACAATTAAGTATTGGAACAGCAATGGGCAGAGGACAGAGCCTTCTATAAAGATGTTGGTTTGCCTTTGTCTGATCTTGTCTGTTTCACTGAAGCTTATTACATTAAAATAGAGGATCTGCTCTTTGCACAGTCCGGCTTATGCTGATATTATAATGTAAAAGTCCTTGAAGCTCTGACTAAGACTGTATCTTTGTTCTTTTTTAATGATGTAGATGCTGCATGCTGAGCCCTCTGTCATCACTATATTAATAAATCAAATGTGGTGTTAGAATTCTCCTCCTGAAACTATGTGTCACAGTTTGTGATATTGAAAGGGAACAATACAAACACAAGTGTGATTTATCAATTATTTATCGTCAAGGAGAGACTCTATTAAAAACCAAAACTACTTTTGTTAGAAAATCCATATTCGTATTTTGTTAGCTTCAGCTTTCATACTTAACTAGAGAGCTATACTAAACTAGACATAGTTATATCACCCAGGCGGTAAGGTATTGATTGACATTGATATTGATTATGATATGAGCCCCCTTTCACACCAATCCCTTTTACATGTGGTCCATTGAATACAATGTGCACATTCTGACATTAACGCTGGGCAACAAACGAACAGATGTGACCTTACCAAATACACCTGTGAAGGGAGTCTCCTCAGCAACTCTTAAATAGTAAAACGTTTTAGTATATAGTGTGTGTAATTTGTTTGTTAGTTAGTCATTAGTGTTTGGACTGACCCCGAAGGACTTTACCCACAACTCTTCTCTCTGTATTATATGAGCTGAGCATAAATGTTTAGATTTGCCACCAATAGACCACCATGCGCGCTCACGGCGGTCGATCTGCCACAAAATCTGGCGCAAATCTAAAGGTTAAAAGTTACATTCGGCCATAAATCGGCCAGGAAATTGATCTAAGAAATTACAGAAATTGTTGTAAATTTTCATTACCTATTTCATTACCAGTCCCCATCCAAAGTCGGCACACAAGGGGTGCCAAACGATTCTCAGCACGACCAGCCACGCGTGATCACGTCATCATGCGGGGTCGATCTGCCAGGAGATCAGCAGTATTTCATAACGTCTATACGCAGCTTGAAATATATGGAATACAGCAGTGACATCACAGGTCATATAACATACTAATGCCTAGGTCCCCTCACAAGCCAGTTCCCTGCAGTTATAGAAAAAATATTTGTATTTTTTAATGTATAAAACACACTTTTCCCCCTTACAAAATTGGACGTGGGTGGCCTGAGCACTGAGCTTAGCCGGTGGAGGAAGAGGTAAGGAATAGTGATGGCGCGAACCCGGAATTTGATGTTCGCGAACGGCGAACGCGAACCTCCGCAAATGTCCGGGAACCCGGTGAACAGGCGAATATTAAAAAACAAAGGGACCTTTTTTGGCCACAATAGTGTTGGGAAAGTTATTTCAAGGGGACTAACACCTGGACAATACCAGAGCGGGGATCATGGCAAAACTCCAAAAAAAATTTCACGCAATAATAAATCCGCCACCAAGGATTTTCACACATATAGCATTTGGGATTTGAAACATAAGAGGGGAGCTGGCGAGCACTAAACAACTGGTGTGGTAAATGCCGTGTGAATTCCGACCTGAAACAACCTGTGAGATCTGCTTTCCACATTGCCTACAGCTTAAGGTGAATTTTAATTTTATGGAGGACACTGGTGAGATGGCAGTGTGGAGGAACTGGTGGAGATGGGACTTGTGGAGGCACTGGGGGAGATGGGTCAGTTGGCGGACACTGGTGGTGATGGTCATGTGGAGGACACTGGTGGAGATGGACAGTTTGGAGGACACTGGTGGTTGGTCAGTGTGGGGACAGTGGGGGAGATGGTCGTGTGGAGGACAACTGGGGGAGATGGACAGTGTGGAGGACACTGGTGGTGATGGCAGTGTGGGAGGACCTGGGGGAGAGGTCGTGTGTAGGACACTGGTGGAGATTGGACAGTGTGGAGGGACACTGGTGGTGAGGTCAGTGTGGAGGACACTGGGGGAGATGGTCAGTGTGGAGGACGCTGGGGGAGATGGTCAGTGTGTAGGACACTGGGGGAGATGGTCGTAGCGGCACTGTGGTATGGTCGTATGGAGTGACACTGTGGTGAGGTCATGTGGAGGCATGGGGAGATGGATATTCCCCATGGATGGATGGATGGGATATTCAGTGAAGACTGTAGATTAGCCAGACACTGTGTAGCTATGGTTCCCTATAGCATGCAGCTGCAGCTCTCTTTCCTAACTCTCGTCCTTCTCAGCAGAATGTGTATGGGCGTCCTGTATTGATATGTTTATATGTGGGGTGTGAGGTCTGTGAGGTGGGGGGTGCTCATTAGCTGGATTTGTCTGCTGACTGTGACTCACAGGGTCAAAGTTTCTCAATGTTTAAAAGATAGGGGGCGACTGACTGCCATATGTTCGCGGAACAGGGGCGAACCGAACATGCGATGTTCGCGTTGCGAATAGTTTTCTTCCGGCGAAAGTTCGGGCCATCACTATGTAGGAACCTGTCAGAAGAAGATCGGGGGGGTTCTTTCCTCTGCCTCTCTTGTCTTGCAACGAAGCTACATGGTGGCTGGAGAATGGAGTACCAACTACCAGCCGAGCGAGATCCAACCTGTAAGGGAGTCCTCCTCGCAACTTTGAGTAGTAAAACTCTAGTATATAGTGTGTGTATTTGATTTTTTAAACATCAATAGTGTTTTTGGACTGACCCTAAGGACTTTCCCACAATCTGCTTCTCTGTTTAGTTGGGCTGAGCATTAAAGTTTAGATTTGGCCACCATAGATCCACCATGCGCACTGGCTGAGTCGATCTCCCACGAAATCTGGCGCAATCTAAAGGGTAAAGTTACATTTCTTCCATAAATCAGCCGGGAATCGTCTAATAAATACAGAAATTACGGTATATTTTAGAATATTTTATTACTTGTGTGTACGCTGGCACACCGGGGTGCCCGACCGATTTCTCTGCTAGTGATGTCGTGCAACGTCGGATTTTGTGCCTTGCGACTGCCGTAAAAGTTGTCGCGTAACCCGCGACCCGCGACGCCTCCATGACTTCAATGGGAGGCGAATTTTAAAAACAATGGACCCCTTTCTGGCCAATAGTGTTGGGAAGTGTTTTTTCAAGGGTCTAAAGGCCCCATACAGGGTCGGATTCCGGCGGATTCCGGGCCGATCGATTCCGGGCGGTGCACATGATGTTTCGTGCCGGAATCGTGTCGGAAATCGTGTGCAGCCCACCTTGTCCGTCGATCAGTCCGATCGTTCGGGGGCTGAATCGGATCCGTCGAGAACCACATGTTGGTCTTTTTTTCCGATTCGCACACATCAGGGGGATTTGCCATTTGTGAGGGTGGAATCGAGGTGATCGGACACGGATCGTCCCGGAATCGTCCTGGAATCTTATCGGATCGGAAGGACTGGCCATGGAACCTAACGCGTGCATGGCTAGCTTAACACTTGGTCAATGCATGACAGAGGGGAATCCCATGGGGGGCAAAACAAACCATTAGAAATATTTTTTTTCATCACATAATCCGCACCAAGGATTTCTACAATATAGTCAATGGGATTTGAGCTGCTAGCAGCCCGTGCCCGTGTCACCTTTTTCCCGTTTCCCTTTGTTTGCCGTGTCACCTTTGCCGTGTCACCTTTGTGCCTGTGGTCCCTTTGCCCGTGTCACTTTGGCCCCTTCACCTTGTTTTGCCCGTGTCCCTTGCCCGTGTTCACCTTTTGCGTGTCGCCTTTGCGTGTGCACCTTTTCCAATGTCACTTTGCCCCTGTCCCTATGTTTTTTGGCCCGTGTCACTTTGCCTGTGTCACCTTTGCCCGTGTCACCTTTGTTTGCCCGTGTCCCTTTGTTGCCCGTGTCACCTTTGTTTTGCCGTGTCACCTTTGTGTGTGTCCTTTGCGTGTCACCTTTGTTTGCCGTTGTCACCTTTTGCCCGTGTCACTTTTGCCTCGTTCACCTTTGTTTGCCCGTGTCACTTTTGCCTGTGTCATTGTGCCCTTGTCCGTTTTGCGTGTCAACCTTTGGTTTGCCCGTGTCACCGTTTGTTTGCCGTGGTTTGCACCTGTTTTGCCCTGTTTTGGTGTCACCTTTGGTGTTTGCCCGGTCCCTTTGTTTGCCGTGTATTTTGGTGTCACCTTGCTTTGCCGTGTCACCTTTGTTTGCCCGTGTCACCTTGCCGTGTCACCTTTGCCCGTGTCACCTTTGGGCATCCAAAGTAATGTGGTGGCAGTCCCCATCCAAAGTATGTGCGGCAGTACTTTGGATGGGGACTGTTCACACATTACGTTGGATGGGGACTGTCACATTTACTTTGGATGGGGCCGTCACACATTACTTTGGATGGGGACTGGGGGGCCACCCTTACTTGGATGGGACCGTCACACATTACTTTGGATGGGGGACTGCCCACTATACTTTGGATGGGGACTGTCCACATTTACTTTGGATGGGGACTGTCACCATTACTTTGGATGGGGACCGTCCCTTACTTTGGTGGGGACGGTCACACATTACTTTGGATGGGGACCGTCACACATTACGTTGGAGGAGGACTGCACCCTTACTTTGGATGGGGACGTCACACATTACTTGGATGGGGACTGTCCACACATTACTTTGGACTGTGTGATGGTCAGTGTGTGTGGAGGACACTGTTGGTGATGGTCAGTGTGGAGGACACTGGTCACGTGGTGATAGTCAATATGGGGAACTGTTGGTGATTGTCAGGTGGCCGACACTGTGGGTAATGGTCAGTTTGGGAGGACACTGTGGTGATGTCAGTGTGGAGGACATGGTCACTGGTGGTGATGGTCATTGGAGGGATACTGTGGTGATGGTCAGATGGTGCCGACACTGGGTGGACATGGTCAGTATGGCCGACTGGGTGGTGATGTCAGTGTGGAGACACTGGTGGTGATGGTCGTGTGGAGGACACTGGTCACTGGTGTTGATGGTCATATGGAGACACGTGGTGGTGGATGGTCAGTATGGCCGACACTGGTGGACATGGTCAGTATGGCCGACACTGGTGGTGGATGGTCAGTGTGGAGGACCTGGTGGGGATGGTCAGTATGGGCCGACACTGTGGTATGGGTCAGTTTGGAGGGACCTGGTGTTTATGGTCAGTGTGGATGGACCTGGTTCACTGGTGGTGAGGTCATATGGAGGACACTGGTGGTGATGGTCATATGGCCGACACTGGTGACATGGTCAGTGTGGAGGACCTGGTGGTGATGGTCAGTATTGGGACTCTGGGTAGATGGTATCCCATGTATGGATGGATGATGGTTGGATGTCAGTGAAACTGCGAATACACTGAACATGGGTGGTGCCTAGCTAATGGTTCCCTTTGCAGCAGCAGCAGCTCGTTCTAACTCTCTCCCTCTCTCCAGCAAATGTGAAATGTGCGTCTTCTCCTTGCTATGCTATAGAGGGGGGGGGGGGGGGGGGGGGGTCCGTGGGTGTGGGGTGCTGTTGGCTGGATTAAATCTGCTGACTGTGACTCACGGGTCAAAGTTTGACGCATCAAAAAGTAGGGGGCGGGTCGAACTTGCCATATGTTCGCGAACACGTGGCGACGCAAACTGCGATGTTCCCGCGATAGTTCGGGGGACATCATTATTCTTTGCACATACAGCTGCGCGTGATGATGTCATCTACAAGGTCGTCTGCTGGACTGTATTTTGTTACGTCTATGCCCAGCTTTACATATACGGAATACAGCCGTGACTCAGGTCATATAACATGCTATGCTAGGTCTCTCACAGCCAGTTTTCCTGTCAGTTTTAGAAAAAATAAATGTTTTTGATCTATTGACACTTTTTCCCCTTAAAATTGGATGTGGTTGGTCTGTGCACTGAGCTAGGCGGTGGGGCAGAAGTGGACCTGTCAGAGAAAGATCTGGGGCAGTTCTTCCCTCTGCCTTCTTTGTCTTGTAACTGAGTTACGATGTGTGGTAGAATGGGAGTACCACTACCAGCCGAGCTGAAGATCCAGCCGTTGTGTGGTGTTTCCCGCTGGCCCTCCCGGTTACTTTATAACGAATCTCGCTGGTGCCTGGTAGTACCGTACTTCGGTGAAAAGTCCACCATGGGCTTTCTTACCAGTTCCTCTCCAGCTCGTGTACTCCCGCTGCATCAATTCAATCCCAGACGTGATAACTTCACATTAGGACTATTGTAACTTCATGAATGTTTAAAGCAATCAATGATTGTGCACTGACAGGCCCGTAGGTGCTACTGAGTGTAGTGGGATCCGGGTAGCGAATGACCATGGACCTTACTTGAAATGAAGAATGTTTTATTGGCACTGTCACAAGCGAAGGATGGTTGGGGACAAGGCTGTTCCAACTCTGAGTGCCGCTCCTCTCTTTGGCACTTCTTCTCTCAAACATCACAAGCACACATCAACTCTGGCTAGCTCCCCTAGGCAGCTTTCTCTCAATGCACAGAGCACAGCACAGTCCTTGACTATCCTCCCTGTGAATCTTGAGAAAGCAGACCTCACTGCCACTGAATCCGTCTGCTTCCAAACTGATGATTCCCCTTTAGCTCCTGGAGATTGTCTCGCTACTGCTGCTTGAAGACCTTCACCCTTCGCAGACAAGGTGACAGGCTCCCCTTCTAGCTGGAAGCCCCGGCTCAGATCCTCACCTTCTGGGTCCCCCAGCTTGGCACATCACCATCATCCTTCTTCACCAGATCAGGGCAATCAGCCCCTGACCTGACCACAAGAACACTCCCGGGTCCCAGAGGGGACAACCCAGGGAAGACTGCTCTACATCCTGTCTCTCCCCTTAAATAAACTTCTCCCTCCATTTCCCTGGAAAAGGCGGCAAATTCTTATGACCAATCAGAAACCATACAGAGTCACAAAATGGGATACATACAGCTTTGGCAGAGGCCAAGCCTAACTGACACAACTTGCAGCTGCACCTGCCTGTCACCAACTTTTCCACTCTCCCTCCTAAACCATTAACTCCTAAACTCCTGTCCCTGGCAGGTGCTACAGATAGAAGATTGGTAATTTTTCACTTAGGCTGTATATTCCTACATGCACGGCATTTTGCTTACCTGAGTTTTGATTGATAAACATAATTTCATGTCTACCGTTCTGACTTTACAATCTAATTTTCAGATTATTAACAAACAGTCTACTAACTCTCCTGATAGATATGATTGTATTATAGAGATAGAGACACACAATAGTCATAAAGCTGCAGGGGAGAAAATGTAATATAAATTTCCTAATGTTTTTATTATGATTTTTGTTTGTGCATGTTTAGTGATCTTTTGTTCTGGTCTCTTCCTTTTCTGGAAATGTAACAAAATACAATATTTGTGTACATAAACAAGCTGCTTGTGGGATTGTGGTGGGATAGATTTGCTTAAAGCCAAAGCAGACACATAGTTGGAGGTGTACAATCAGTGGCTGGAGCTACTGAGGGCTGTAGACGTACCCTTGTAGTAAAATGGGCCTATAGATCATAAGCTGGGAACTAAGAAAATGTTAAAATATTACTAAGAAAATATTTTGTGGATTCTGTTTTCTTATATTGGCTGCCTAGAGTCATATGGGTCAGTCTGGCTTGTTATTTCTACACTCTACATAAGTGCACCAAGGCGCAGAATTTTTAGAAGTGGAGGTGAAGACATTAAGCCATCAGCCATATTATACAGCAGTACCAAGGCGTACATACAGGGGTGCACATAAGTGGTACTCTGGTACTCAAAAGGAGCCAAAAACTAGCTATGCGTACCTGCATTATTGTTTAACCCCCCTAGCGCTTCTGACGGCACCATCTCGTCCTGCACTTTCTCATGCAGTATTGCAGTTGACGAGATGAAGCCGTCCAGTTTAGCTCAGATCCCTGAGGCAGCACATTCTGCTCTGTGCTGTGCTGTCTGAAGCTTGCTTCTTCACTGAAGCAAGCCGGCGATGTCACCCCAGCCCAATTTGCATAGAAGTACCTCCCCCCCCCCCAGCGAGGGGGTTGTTATTTAGTAAACAAACATTAAATACTGGTTGAAACCGTCATAACCAAATAAGGATTTCAAGAGATTTTAGATTAAAGATTTACACCATCTAATATTTTTTATGTACTTTTTATATAAGTGTGTTTCAAACATTATTATAGTCAAGATGTCTATTAGACCCTTATATGGACAGTTTTTGGAAGTTTCAGGCCTACAACACAAAAAAAGAATACAGAAATCTGGACCTTGCAAGAGCGCTAGGGAGGTTAAAGCTCATATGCGTACTAACAACTTGTCACTTGGATAACTGCAGGAAACATGAATAATTATGAAAGTTTGCAGTTAGGGGTGTGAAATTGGGAATGTAAATAATAATTTAAAAAAGTTGGACTTCTACAGGTGTTGGAAATCTGGGGGATGAAAGTCAGAGTAGTCAACTGTAAGGGTAAAATATGACAAGAGGAAAGCACTGTGTGACAGCTGGAATATGACTACGAAAGGTTGACATTTGGATTGCTGGTAGTCTGAGGGGGAAGTTACTAAGCCAGAAAAATTAAGGGTTGTACTACTGAGGTATGAGATCTGGGGGTTCAAACGGTATTGTACTTTTTTACATTTGACTCAAAGCCAGATCAATGTCTTTATTTACATGACCTCCTGAATCTGCTCCTCCCACTTACATCTCTTACCCACACTGAACTTAGATATAGACTCTAGAACAAAGTCTGGTGTGGGTGAAACGTGTAAGTGGGCAGGAGAAGCTTCAGAAGGTCATGTTTGACATGCTATGTATTTAAAAAAATTTAAATAAATCAAAAGCTCTCATCTGAATGATTGGTTTAAAACTGCAGACAAGTTGAATATAAGTAGAGCAATGTTTTAAATGAGGTGGACATGTGGTATTTGTGCTAAAAGCATTCTGTTAGAAAAAAGTATAGGTTATATCAGTAAATTTGTTAGTGACATTTGTTTTAGAATTGAATAATCTTCATACATTTTTATTCTGTAAAGACTTACCATAATTTGTGTTAAAGATTACTAAAGCTGGCCATACCCCTTTAGATCTCAGTGAATCACAACACGCTGCCAACTAGGGAGAAGCAGTCTGTCTCACTCACACAGCTTCCGAGTAAGGAGTGCTGGCTCTGCCCCTTCACACTGACAGTGGACGGCTGTGCAGGAAGCAGCAGATCCAATACTTTGCATGAAGACTCATGTCTCCATGCAAAGTAATGGAGATTGAACAGGGTTTCTAACATGTTGGAACCCCGTTCAATCAAGTTTCTTCCAGTGGTCTTGATCCTGCTCGAAGGAAAGCACGACGGGTAGGTTTGTAAACAGATTGCACGCGTTGATTGATTGTACTCAAATCTTTTTACAGATCTACCCGTGTGTCCCTAGCTTTAGTATTACATACAATGCAAACAACACAATCTCTCAACATAGCACACATAGTGTAAAGGAGCCTTTAGCTGTAATCATTGTCAGCAAATATAGAACTGTCAGCGTTCTGAGTCCCCTGGGGGGAGTGCGGCGCCCTCGGGGTCCCCAGTATGGT
>CM070036.1:109601979-109613109 GCA_036250615.1 Ptychadena robeensis
TATTATTGAACAACAGCCATGTTATCATAAACCCCAAAAAACTCATGTAATATCAAAGCTGAATATTCTGGAAGTAGTTTGTAGTTTGTTTTTGTTTTGGCTATTTTAGGGGGATATCTGTGTGTGCAGGTGACTATTTTACTGGCATAGTATAGGCAACTTAACAAAAAAAAATTTAAACCCATTTCATTCTTATTTTACCGTGATGAATGAAACCCAATATAATCTCAAATTACAAATATACATTGGACCATCACACACAAAACAAACCACCCACAATAAGCGAACAAATATACGCAACCACCCCACTTATATTTGCCCTTGACCACCCGGTTTGGACCTGCCACTGTATGTGTACAGGGGAGGTGGGAGGGCGGGGATCACTCTGCTTTGATCGCCTGTACCATGCTGTTTTTGCCATGTTGACTGCTAGGGAGGTTCCTCTTTTAGTACAGAAATCTGGACCCCAAAATAGTTTTTATGAATTATATAGTGTTCCTGAGTTTGACATCCCTGTCTTTAAACAATTTTTTATAATAGGGGAAGAAGAACCAAAATTTCTCTGCCACCATCTCTTTTTGCTGGAGCCCTAAAGCCCCCCATACACCTTACAATCTTTCCATACAATTTCTGTACAATCAACTTTTCTTCTACCAAAACCATGTAATATGAGGACCTTTCTAAACCTTCCAATCACTGTGTATTCTATCAGGGAGGCCCCTATACTACATAGTTGTTGGTAAATCTAATGGAAATTGCATGGAGTGATCTAAAGGTGTATGGGGGGCTTAAGAGTTTAGAGTAAAGCATACATATGAAAAACATTTTTATTTCCAGACGCAATAATTAAAATGCATTGCCACCACTGACAGCTCAGAACTGCGGTGATTCCCCAGTGCACAATGTGTATAGGCTTCAGTGAGCATTGATATTGTATTCGAACTGGACAGAAGATGGTTGTGAAAACTGCGGGAGTTCACCTGGGGAACAAGTAGTTTCATAGAGATAGGTCCGTCAGGGAGGGTTTGAATTACCAATCTAGGAGTTATAATCAACAATGCCTTTGCATCTCTCTCATACAAAATTGTCAGTTTTAGATAGAACTTATTTGTACACAGATTCTACATTAAGTTCAATGTTACAAATATTCTGACTTCTTAATATGGGTAACATTAACCCTCCAAGCTTCTTGTTATAAAGCCGAGCGTCTTCTGATATTGCTTCTCTTTCAGCACCTGTCCTTGGAGGGATTCTGTGGCGTTTCTTCCTCTCTTAGTGAAACAATACAAGCAAACCCAGTGTGAATTTCATTGTGAAAATCACTGGCTGGAATGCTTTAGGTCTCTTTGCGAGCACAACCAGGGGAAAACACTGGCATTTTTAGAATGAAGTTTCCATAGTGATGAGTGATGTACATCTTTTGATGTTCTATTTTTATATGATTGCGTTTTATTTATTAATAAGAGGACTCGAAAAGGAATAAGTAATTCCGCATCTGGAGAGAAGTGATTTTTATGTGATGATTGCAGATGGGGCGGTGATAGGTGGCGCTGCCGTGCTGTAGGATTTTGTGACGATGGCTCTATCATAGACTGACAAGGTCATCCTTTCTTATCATCCCAGATTTAGACAATCCATGTATTTAAGAATCACTGCTGGCTTTTATTTAGTCCCTGAATTTTTTGGGTTGCTGATTTATTTTGTTTCATTGACAGAAATATGTGTTTCTAGTATACAGTAGTGTTAATGTCAATTATCTGTCTAGCTCTATTTGCGGCTGATTTTCAAAAATTTTTAATATTAACCAAAAAAATAGTTTGTTCTTTGCTGATCGAACGAAAAAATCTACATGTGTAAACTCACCTTTAAGGTAAGTTACGGTGTGGTTTACACGTGTTGATTTTTTAGTCCGATCAGCGAAGAACAAACTATTTTTTGGTTGATTGAACAAAAATCTAGAATGGCCAATTTATTTGATGGATACATTTTGTTCAACCTCAAAAAAAAAACTTTCGAAAGGTCATCGAACATGTTGGTAAATTTTTATTTGTTGTCATTTTTAATGTATTTTCATTTGATATCGGCGATGGACAAGCAAACATTTTTACATTCGATAAATGAATGAACTATGTTCGACAGCGACATCGAACACAAAATCTAATTGGCAGTAGATTAAAGAACAAATCTACACGTGTAAACCCACCTTTAGTTCCTGGCAAACACCCCCATTCAATGAAGGATCTGTAAAAAAAGATAAAAAAATCCTTACCAATAATGAGATAATTCTAAATTTCCCTCTCCTCAAACACCTCAGTGTCCCATAGACTGTCAGAGTATAGAAAGCAGTTACATCATCTTCATGTCTGTATATGAGTCTATAGAGCTGCATTTCCCCACTGGAATCAATATATCTGGCAGCCTACAGGGGGCATAGATGTAACTGCAGTTATTTACTGGCAACTGGCAACTAGACAACTGGCATTTATATAGTTTAAACATGGTGACTACCACAGACAAGAGAAGAGTAAGTTAATTTATTTAGGAATGTAACAGAATTCAGTCCCAATACAAATGGCATCAGAATAATTGTTTCTACAAATGATTTGCCCAATTTTAGATTTCTTGGAAAAACAGAGGTAGTTCAGACACACATTAGCTAGGCATGCAAATTATTTTTTAATGGCCTGTTGTCACACAAATTTAAACTTGAGTAACTGATGGTCAGCTTAGGAGGCAAACTGGACTGCATGTCCCATCTGTGGTTTTACATGTTCAGTAACCATAACCTGCTTGTTGAATTACCTTATATAGATAAAGAGTTCCAGGGGCGGTGGACAATTCAACATTTTATATACTAAGAATAATACAGTTCTGTGCCCAATGTGTGCTTTGTGTTGTTTTGAATTTTCTTTGTTTAACCTCCCTACCTGTCACACCCCAAGTGAAGCTTAGGTATGCTTATCTGTCCAGGTGTAGGGGGCTCACTCTATGTCAGGGTCCTCAATTATCCTTTCTGGGTTCCACCTCCTCTGCATCAGAATGGTGGGGCATGCCATTGACTTGCATGTTAATTAGAGATGTCCCGAACTGTTCACCGCCGAACTGTTCGCGGCGAATGATGCATGTTTCGCGTGTCAACGCGAATACTCGAACACATGGCAAAAATAGGTTTCGCCCCCTATCTTTTTACATTGAACAAACTTTGACCCTGTGAGTCTCAGTCAGCAGGCAAATACAGGCAATCACAGCACCACCACTCACGGACCATCCTACCCTCTATCACACAGCAAGGAGAGATGTCCATTCACATGATGCCTGAGAGTCAGTGGAGACACGGCACAAAAGTGTGTGACCAGGGCCAAGGGTGACACGGCCAACAGTGAAACGGGCAATATTGTGACACGGCAATGTTTGACACGGCAAAGTGTGGGTGACACGGCAAAAGGTGGGACACGGCAAAGGTTGGTGACACGGGCAATGCCCATGAGTGACGCCAAAACAACCGACAAACCCGCCAATGCGACGCGAAGATACGCGTAAAACCCGCCAACGCGACGATCCATTGACTATCATTTGAAATCTTTGGTTGCGGATTTATTTTGTGAAAAATTAATTTTTCTTGGGAGTTTTGCCATGGATTACCCTCTGTCATGTCATTGTCCAGGTGTTTCAATGCCATGAGCGACGCGAAAACCCGCCAACGCGACGCGAGATGACGTGAAAACCCGCCACGCGACGCGATCCATTGACTATCATTTGAAATCTTTGTGCGGATTTATGTTGTTGAAAAAAAATTTTCTTGGGAGTTTGCATGGATCCTTCTTGTCATGTCATTGTCCAGCATGTGGACCCCTTGAAAACCAAGTTCTCCCAACCTGCCAGAAAGGGGTCCCTTTGTTTTTTAATGTTCGCCTCCCATTGAAGTCAATGGCAGGTTTGCGTGTTCGCGAACTTTTACAAAAGTTCGCGTTCGCCGCTCGCGAACATTAAATTCCAGGTTCGCGACACCACTAATGTTAATGCAGGCATTGGTGCTCTGGGTCCTCACAATGTGGAGGGAGGGGAAGTGAGTGTGAAAAATTCAAATAGATTATTCTGTGATTTCCTGTACCATTTAAAAAAAAGAAAAAGAACAGACTGTATGAGGGGGGGGGGGGGGGTTAATTTCACAAATGTGATTATTATATCGAGGGGCAGCTCCAGTCATATATTTCTACATGTGTTGCTGGCCAACAGTTGAAAGCTTCAGGTTTATTCCACTGGTTGAAAAAGTTATCCCTCTCAATTAAAATCTTTAGAAATGTTGGTACTTTAGATAAAGTTGTGATGTTACATGCTACACGTGGTGTGGTCCATTGTAGGTGGGAAGAGCTTAAAGAATAATTGCAGTATTTTCGGACTAAAACCCCCCTAAACATTTTTAAGTGTTCAAATCAATTGGGGGAAAAAACCTGCACTATTAACTTCAGCCACAACTGAACAGATGTCCCTAGAGAGCACACTTCATGGCAGATCCTCATCTTCCTCACACACGGGGAAGAGGGGGGCCGCGGGGGAATCTGCATTCATGTCTCCCCTCTACGGCTGTGTGTGTGTGTGGAAGCAATGTAGGGCCGCTTTCCCACACACAGCTCTGCATTGCTTATATCAGCTGGGCTCTGCTGATATAAACAATACAGTTCAGATGGGAGATCCATATCCCATCTGCCGTGGCATCCCCACGGCTGAGTGATAGGCAGCTTTTTCCCTGCGATTTTGGGAGTGAAAAAGTGTGTCCGAAGTTCGAACTTATAGTCTAAAAAATACAGTAATCAAAAATATTCATGTCAACTGTATGCCACAGACACCTCAGATCAAATTATTTTTATTTCTAGAGCTAAAATTTTCAATTACAAATGCGGATTCGTGCCGGATTCCGGCGCGATGGATTCCGGGCGCGTGCACGCGGATCCATCGTGCCGGAATCCCCTGCAGCCCACCTTGCCCGTCCGACCGCATCCGATGGATCGGGGGCACAGAATCGGATCCGAGGAAGAACCAACCTGTTGGTCTTTTCGGGTCCGATTCTGCTCTGATCAGGGGGCGTTGCGGTCAGGGAGGCGATCCATCGGACACGGATCCGGCCGTACAAGGTGGGCTGCCACGATCGGATTCCCTAATTGGCTGATCGTTCTCACCTGTGGATGCCGGCGGAATCGCCGGAATCCATCGGGTGCTGAATCGATCAGCCAGGGAATCCGTGCCGTGTATGGCCAGCTAAAGGATTTTATAACTGAATCCGTCATCACTTATTTTTCAATACAAGTTTAGTAGAACTTACTAACAAAGCCTCTATGAACAGCATAACGAATAGAAAGAGGCCATATTAACTTACTTCATTGTACAAAGAAGGTGACTTCTTTATTCCAGTTGATTACACACATAAAATGTGGTTGTAAAAATCAGGGCACATAGTCTACCCGTTCTAAGACTCTTATTTTATCCCAGTTATCCTCTTGTGCGGTTTGCTGCTCCACTAACAAAATCACTGGAGTTGTTAGTATTATTTTCAAATAGCACTAAATCTGAATTCTGGAAATGTAAAGGCCAAGCGGTTCTAAGTAGAAGACAGTTTGTGTACAGCAAGAGTCATGTGATGAGAAGGTGCATTTCCAGATTAAAGCCGGATTATTCTAGCCGCATTAAAGTGCATTAAAGTTTGAGTGCAGACAATTTACAAAAACTACTCATGTGGGGCACATTAGACAAAAATCAAATGCCCCCTTTTCTTACCTAAAGTCATCTGACACTCTTGCTTTCTGCTACTGCCTTTATTCTGATGATTGTCTAGTAGAGATGGTCAATGAGGTGCTGAAATGTTTTATTTTAGCATGTAAATTGTATGCATATGGAAACTTATTTAAAGGTAGCCATACACGGTTTGATATTTCCGTTCGATCGACCCAAAAAAATTTAATTTTTATTGGAATATCTCCGTAATTGTGAATATTCAAACTTTTTTACATTAGTACCTCGAGCTACCATGCATTGCCGTTGCTACATGTGCATGTACAAGTGCCGATTTGCGCAATTAAGTTAATAATGAATGTAGATCACGAATTCTCTAATTTATTGCGAATATTAGGCGAAAAATTCACAATATTTTGCAATTATGAATATTGCCTATGCTGCTCATCACTAACTAGTAGTAGTACATGATACTGCAAGGCAAACCCAGCTAGTGTGATATGGCCCTCAATCTCAAACTGTGCAGTTTGATGGGGGGGGGGGGCTCTGCAATGTTCCTTTGTTGAAAAGGGGGGCCCTGCAGGCAAAGTTTGGGATCCACTGGGTTAAATAGCGAGCAAAATAAAGTGAAGGTTCTGGAGTGGCGATCTCAGTCTCCCGACCTCAATATCATTGACCCACACTTATTAGACCTCAAATGTGCAGTTCATTCACAGCCCAAAAATTTACGGGAGCTGGAGTTTTTTTTTGCCAGGGCACAACTGTATATTGCCAGTTTCCATAAATTTAGTACTTGCATTTAATAATGTATTTAACATTAAGCCATCAAGATATGATTTAAATGTAGTCTTTTACTTGTTATTCAATAGTTTATTTATATATCTTTTGTATTAGACAGTGTTTTTTTAAAACATAGACACAGAGACCTAAACTCAGTTTTGATGGACCTATCCCGAAATCGTGGGAAATGCTTCTTATGGTCCGAATGCGTGACCCCCGCGTCCCCTCGGCCATGGGTGGTCGCACCTTGGCTTCCCGCCAGCTCTCCCAAACTGTCAGAAGAGATGTGGCCACAGCCACATCCCTCATCTGTATTGTACTGCTTCTAACAGCAGAGCGCTGCTGATAAAAGCAGTACATCAGAGAGACATACATGGAAGTCGGCCGCTGCCTGTCAGCTCCGATCTCCATGAAGTGTGCTCTCTAGCGACACCATTGTTGTGGCTGAAATTGGGTACTGCAGGACATTTATTTTTCCAACTGAGAACATTTCAAATTTTTTTCGTTTTTTCCTGCTCTAAAAACGGTGCATGTTATGGTCTTATAGTCTGAAAAAATATGTGAAGTAAGTGAAGGAATGATTAATTAAAGGATTTCCTGCCCTCCCCCGCCCCTGTCCACATCGCCAGCATCATCAATGTCGCCGGTGATGTGGGCTGGAAAGCCATCGCCCCTCCATTATAGTGGAGGTCTATGGCACGAACCCCATCCATTCGGCAGCACCGGTGATCCCTGGAACCCCTGGATAGCTGCAGCTGGATAGAGAAACGCCACAGGTTTCCAGGGTATGGTTTTTACGATCCCAGTTTGTTCAGAGTTTGTTTTTGAGTTTGCTTCAACAGTTACTAGGGGGTTAAGGGGCTAAACAATTGAATTAAAAAAATGAAATCATAAACATAAAAATTTTCAATATTTCGTTAAAAATCCTTTGCAGTCATTGATTGCTGTACACATCAGCAAATGGATTGTATACATGTAACATAATCTAGTATTCTCTGCCAGACTGTTTATCTATTTTTCCACCTGTCTACCAATATATAGAAATATATATGATAAAGAGTATATAGTATGTGTGTTTGAGTATATGTATATATATAAAATAATGGCAGCTTCAAGCTTAGCTTAGAGATTTAGCATCTCATCCTGAAGCAATTTAACTGATGCAATAAAAATGGGAAAATGAAACAGCAAATCAAAGATTGATGTGCAGTCACGATTTGTTTGAAGTATAGTTTCAATTTTGTTTACTATAAGCTATTCCCCAAATCACTTGCTATTGTAGATAATAATAAAAAAAAGAAACATATTGTAGAAAATCCATCCATATGCTCACTGTGAGATATGTTCTAGGTATGACTTTTACAGGAATTAGATGTAAAATTGCACAAGGAACAATTTTTTTAAAATTTCCATCTGATGCTATTGCTACAGCTGAGTGATCGGTATCACAATCATAAAGGGCCACAGCTCAGATAGTGACAACAAAAAAATGTCAAATGTTCAAACCTGCATGCTGATAAATGTAGACTGCATGAATGTAATGGACAGAATTCTATTCTGAATTTTGTGCTATTATTCATAAATGCAAATGCTTTGTTATTCAATTCTTTATGTCATGAAAGCATACAATAAATATGTATACATTATATATGTGAGTGTATTATATATATTTATGTACACCATAAAAACATTTATATATATAACATTTTTAAACCACACCTTGCTAGTACTAGATTGGACCTCTGATGCACCTGGGCACACAATCACTACCAACAACACGTATTCAGGTAACTAGATTTGTTGAGTAATCCAGAAACAAGCCAAAAGTCAAACAGAAAAAGTCAGTCTAGTAAAGTCAGGGCAGACAGAGTTCAAGCAAGGTCAGAAATCAAACCAGTGTCGGTAAACATAGCACACTGCTATCAGGCCCCGATAAACGCAGCCAACTGGCCAACTTGGCTGCGGGCAATTTTCGGGAGACCAATTGCAGCCGGTCGCTCAGAGGATAGGTGGGCACCCTTTGTGTGCTGGACATTACTTTGGATAGGGACACAAAAATTTACAGACATGTTGGATCACTGTGCAATCCGACTTGCGGTGCAATGCTCGTTGATCTGTCCATTTGTGGCCCGAGCGATCATCAGGGCGCATGGCAGTTGACAGGCCCGAAAATTCAGACGGGCTACCTATACAAAGATCATAACAGGTAATGGTGTGCAAGACAGATCTGATTGATCACATTGTTTCACCTGGGATTGGTAAAAAATTGACTGGTAAATCTCCTGCAGCAAACAAATTTGTCTGACATTTTTCAAAAAACTAAACTTTTACAAACCTGTTTGCTTTTTTAATAACATTCAAATTGGGAAATATAAAAGTAGAAATATTCTGTTCCCTGAAAAAAGTACCTCAAAGTTGTCTCACCTTTGGAATAGAGACTGAAATTGTCTCCATGTGACCTTTTTCATGGGGGCTAAAATGGGCTCTTCATGACCTTTGTCATAGCCACTAAAATGGTCTCTGCATGCAGTTTGTCATTTAAATTTTTTGTTTATGTTTGCATAGACTAGTGAGAGACTAAAGCCTCCTTCAGTTTTGTATTGCTGTCTGGGTCTCAGTTAGGTCGATTTACTCTCTTTAACCTTCCTGATCACCAAGATTACTAGGAATAACAAAGAGGGAAATCCTACTGTTACTAAATTTCCAACTTGTTCCTTCGCCAACTGCCTACGCTGGGTTTGTATTCTCAATGGAAAGCTACCATCTCATTTTCAGTTGAGCCAAAAGGAAAGGAAGAAAAAAAATCCATAATGAAGTTAGGGAGAAAGAAATCTAAAAAGGTTCCCAGGTAGTTTGACTAACCTCATATGGCAGTTAAATGCTCCTTTTTATACATGTAGGGCAGTGGTTCCCAAACCTTTCCTGCAGGGCCCCCCATTTCTAGAAAGGAACATGATCAAGCCAACCCCCATGCAAACTACACAGGTTCAGATTTAGGGCCATTTCATACTAGCCATGTTTTTTGTTTCAGTATCGTGTACTAGTACAAGTGTGAAATGGCCCTAAACAAATGGTGTAAAATGGTCCTATTTGAAATACAATCATACACTTTATTTGGTTTTCCCATCAATCATGCAGGGACATGCATCATATATACACACAACATCATACAGAAGCATTCATCAGCATTCACACAGAGACACACACTACACTCATGCAGAGACATGAATCATTCACATAGAGACAAACATATGCAGACACACATAAACACACAGAAACACAGAGACACACATTTCATCCACTGGGCCAACCCCCACGTTTGGGAACCACTGATGTAGGGCAGTGCAAATAGCTCCTGACGTCACCCTTGACATCCTCATGTACAATACAGGACTATTGGCTAGTGTGGGGAATGATGTCCATGCCTGAAACCACAGCACAGTTTCCCAGCAATCATTTTGTGATCAATAACAATGGAGTGAAGCAAGATCGCACAACAATCTTTGGGGAATCGATGCGCACCACTTGGGGAAATCAATCCCTGGTTGATACTTTGGATGGGGACCGGGGGTAATGGCAATCAAACAGGGAAGTACCAACATGTCGGATCCCTGTTCTTTCGACATTTTCTTGGAGCGGGATCAATCTCTCCAGATGGCCTGCGTTAAATTTCGACTGTGCCTGGTGATCGTTTGGAAATCGAACAAAAGATCAAGCTACAGACTGCCAGCAGCAAACTTAAGGGGAAGATATAAGACCATTCACATCGTACATGGTAAGAGTTCAGTAGTGACTGGTCTTTTTACCGGAATCTACTGTAAAGAGACATTTTCATGATGGATTATTGTACATATCTGCAAGAAATACACAAAGCACACAAAGTTTCCAGATGGCATATTTTATTGTAATAAGACAATAATTGCTTATGTTGTATTTCTGCTCTAAATCAAACAAAAGAAACAAGACCCAAATACATTTCTGATTTGAAAATGATTTTCTATTCTGCAAAATAATACAAACCAAAGAATACATTGATGTAAGCTAGTTTTATAAACATGTACTTTTTGACGTACAAATTTATAATATTACAAAGTAGGTAAAACTAGTATTTTATTCATCTCTGTCTATCTGGAAGGCTTTGACTAAACCTTGCCAAGTGCTCTAGGTAGCATCACTGCTGCTTCATGTGAAAGCCCCAAACATATGTTCAGTAATTGGATTCTGATTCCCAAGTGTGGTGTGACTTACAGTTTCTTTTCTCAGTTGAGACTTTCTCTATCTGTTGTATAAAAAAATTCTACATGCATGTCTATTATAAGAAAACCAATATGTACTGTGTAAGGAGATGACAATCACAAAATCTTGTAGGAGGACTTGTAGGAGTTAAAGCTCAGCCGCCGAGTGAGGTTTCATCACTAAAATTGTTGAACATAGAATAAAAAGGTATTGCTCTAGCTAGCACATACAGTTTTGCATCAAAATTAGGTTGATTCAACAATTCAACTTGACTTTGAACTTAATGTAATGTTTGGAAAACCCTATTGTTCTAGACTTGAGCATTTTCCTACAGCCCTAACCTACAACAATTTTGGTAATAATACCTGGTTGCAATCCACTCACAAA
>CM070036.1:109628245-109639734 GCA_036250615.1 Ptychadena robeensis
TTGGACAAACTTACAAAATCAGTGAGGGGTCAAATAATTATTTCCTCCACTGTAGTATAGTGTCCTCCCTGATAGAATACATAGTGAAAGGTCTAGGTTTAGAAAGGTCCTCATATTACATGGTTTTGGTAGAAGAAAAGTTGATTGTACAGAAATTGCATGGCAATTGTATGTGGTGTATGGTGGGCTTTAAGGCACAAACACCATAAGTTCTAGTTGAGTTGTCTCATGAATGAGTACTAGTCCATTGATTGGAGAAGGTCCTTGAAGTGTCAAGGAATTGCCTCCCATGCAATAAGTGCTGACTATTTTTTTTTTTTTTTTAGCGGGGGATATATACATATGGGTGAAGATAGTGCCGGGGTGGGAGAAGGGGGGAGACCTTAGCCATATACCGATGAACCACCTTAGGGCATGGTCTTGGTCTGTTTGCATAATCTGTATATACTGTATGTGGTTAATTCAATATCATGTAGTTGATATATTTTTTCAATATGATAAATGAATGTTTTTTGTGGGGTTTTTTACAAGAGTGTATATCCACCACTGTCTACTCCTGAGGAAGCCCCGTACCATTTGGGGCTAAACACGTAGAGACTGAGAGACTTTGACATCGATAACAGTGGACATATCGACTTGCTGGATTTGTTGGGTTGGTGGAATTAGTACTCCCACTCCCTTGGGTACCCTCTGGAACCATTGGCGAAACAAGGGTCCAGAGAGCTGAACACTTGTGATCTATATTTTTAGATGTATTATGTATAGTATGCAATGTTGGTGTGATCTCCCACACATTTCCATGTAAGGGATGAACAACCTATTTTATTAGTTGTTTTATGTATAGGTGGTCAGCACAAATAAAGACTATTTTTAGTCAATGTTTGCTTTGGTAATTTTCGTTGTGCCTCTAAAGCCCCACATCTGCCCCACCATTGGTGCTCTGTTCATGTCTGAATATATATGTCGGGATGTGGCACTCCCATAAATGGGATTTAGAAAGTTAAACTCAGGGGGTTCATTTGGTGCTTTGTGTAAAATATACTACTTTATTACACAGTAATGTGGGCCCATATGTTTATAACTTACACATAATACCTCTTGCTACGCATTCCTCCATTTCAAAATGATCTCCCCTTTGACTAAGGTGAATGACTGCACAAAAACAAAGCTAATTTACAAATCACAATGTTTATCACCACAAAACCAATATGGGAACATATTTAGTTACACTATTTCCCATGAATATACTGGTATGTTGTACCATTTCAATAGTCTCCCAAGCATTGGGTAGGGTTAGGGAAAAAGTATAAGAGGGTTAGACCCCAGTCCAATTTGTTTGGTTATGTCGAGGGTTGACCTAATTTTCTGACCCAGAAACCCAATAGAAATAAACTTTTCCTTCAATGCAATAAGATGTTCCTTCATCAGGGAAAGTGGTGGTGGGTTATCTCCCCATGAGGTACAAAAACCGTGAGGTACAAAAACACTTTCTATGGCAGTGGTGCTCAACCTTTTACACCCGCTACCCTAAAATTGACGTTGCAAAGTGTCGCTTTCTGTATTTGGAACCGTAAGTGCCTCGCTCCCTAATATTTATCAACCCTGTTGTGCAAATTATGTGCAGTGTGGTAAGTAAGGAGGGAGAACCCCCCCCCCCCTATACCTAAGTTCTCTCATTACTTCTCATCCAACTTGTTAGAAGAATAAATGATTGTTCGACCCCCAAGGGGGTCTGTAATTCCAACCTCAAGTCAGCCATTACCCCACCCCACAGACTATATCTACAAATGTTTCTAAATAAATTAAAATCTGTTCTACAATCAACTAAATCACTGCTTCTTAATTGATTTATTTTTTGGATAACCTGTGTGGCAATATATATCTATTCCAGTTTAAGAACCACAAAATTAGAGATACCGGTAAGTTTCTTTGTAGTAGAAGTGAATATGGTACTATGATAGTAATCACAACATTAAAATGTCTATATGGGGACACTGTGACCTCATTGTAAAACCGGATTCTGCTATTCATAATCTATTACTTACAGTGGAATCTGCCAGTAATGTATTTATCCATTATTTGCAGCATATTTTAGCCTGCACAAGCAGAAAAGAAGACAAATTACTTTACCCATGTTTTCTGCTATCTGCTTTCACCTGGCAAGGTCTTAATTATTTCATTTGCAGCCGAAGGAAGAATGTTAAAGAAAGGAAGGACACTACCTTGTCTAGTCAGCGAATCCTCAGTGCATTGAAATATATACTCTGTATACGAAACAGAAAATGCATATATCAAATGAAGAGACAGGAGGGCACGTGGAGACATTGGAGGATGAGTGGCGCACACATTTTTATCCTCGGTAGAAATGGTAAAAATTGTTTTATCAGTATATATTTATATAGGAAAGCACGGTGGCAATGGGGGGTAGCAGTCTGGCCTTCTCTGAGAGACAGTTAGTGATAGGACTATTGTGACAAAGTGAGGGTTAAATGGCTGCTTACTTTGTCTGAATTTGTAATAGATGGGAGATATGCTCCCGGATTGAGACGCTACTTTTGGTAGCAGCTCCATGTGATTCGCATTACCACATTAAACTGTTTTGTGTTTCACCATATCTGAGCCTGTTCTGCCTACCCAATTGTAGTTGGTTTCCCCCACTATATATGCTCTGTATAGTGCTGCGTAATATGTTGGTGCTATATAAATACAAGATAATAATAATATTATATTTATATATTATTTTAACTAGCTAACTTTGTGTGTTTTTTGCAAAACCCCTGAACATGGTATCATTGCCATCCTGTCTGATGTAGGGAAGGGTTTTTGGGATATTGCAGAAAAGTATTGCTCCAGCTTAGTGTAGTTTTTGATAAATTTAAATTCAAAGTCAACTCCACATATTTTTGAGTAGAAGTTTCTGCTGAACACTTAATTTTTTGTTGATGAAAGCATTTAAAAATGTCCAACTGTCACTAATTTTATATATATATATATATATATATATATATTGGTATATATTTGCTTTAAAATGCACCAACAGAATCCATAGCCATGTCACCAATAGTGATGGCCGAACTGTCCGCAAGGCGGACAGTTCGGCCGCGAACAAGCATGTTCTATCCATTACTAGAAGCCGGTCTTCTAGTGAAAATTCCGGCTCGGAGCAGGAAGTGACGTCAGTGACGTCACATCCGGCTCCCGCAACCAGGAACTATGCGTTCCAGGATGCGTTCCAGGGACCTGATGTGACGTCACTGGCGTCACATCCGGTTTTTCTGATTCAAATTCCCCGCCTAGAGGCGGGGAATTTGAATGTGTCCGCGAACAGGCGGACGGCGAACTTCTTTAAAAGTCCAACCCGCCTGTTCGTGGACAGTCCAGGCCGATGTTCGGCCATCACTAGTCACCAACCAATATCCCTAGTATAATAAAAAATACTTCTATATACTTTGAAATAGTATCAGTCTACCTCCTGTATATCAGCATTCATTTTGGAAGAGACATGAGAAGCACTTGAGGCCAGATCAGACTTTACTGAAGTGGACAGCAATGTAGGTTCAACAATTTCCTGATTGTAATGGAGAGCCCAGAGATGGCACCAAGAAGAGGACTCACAGATGACATTTTTACAGTTTATTTGAAATTTGATTTCAATTTCTAGTATCTCTTTTAGGAGAATCATGCCTGTATGGGCAGAAAGTGCTGAGCCCTTGTCTCTCAGCACTCACTTGTATCTCTCCACCAATCCATGTCTCTCTCTCACCCCTCTCCCAGCAGTCTTTTTTAACTTTCCTTTTTGGCCTTTTCTTGCAATGTGATCCTCAGCATTTTGTACCATATGTTCCCTATGTATAGAATAAAATCCTTTGTCTCACTTCCCCAGGTTCTCCTCCTCTAGTGGCATGTCACACTTTGAGAACATGCCTCAAAAAAGAAACAAATTATGTCCTTAATGGCATTTAAGAGATAACATCCCCTAATAGCGTATAGTACCCCTGGAGTAATTCATCACAATGACAAAATAAGAGACAGCAGACCAAGATGGCATCACTCTTCTTCCTGTCCATGCTCATTCCAATGAACAAAATAATACAAGCTCTGACCAAAGGGAACAACTCTAATCCGATGCCATGGTCTAAATATCCAAATATATATATATTTATATATATATATATATATATATATATATATATATATATATATATATATAAAGAGCCAATAGGATGCAGGTATTTCCTTTGTACTGGCTGACAGCTTGTGTGCCCACAGATAGGGGTTCCGAGTGCCATAGGTTCACCATCACTGTGATAGAGCAACACTTTTTTGGAAAGTTCCTATAACCCTTACTACATCTTTAGCAATTGTGATGATGACCCTATGTTTAGGGACTTTGCAATTAACTCACAAATTCATCTACTTGAAATGTTGCGACCATTTCTAGCCAACAGTAATAATGTTTACAACACAGTGAAGATAAACTCCTGAAAGTTTCAGAGCGATATCTCAAAATGTCATCGGTTCTGCAGTTACAGTTTAGGCTTATTTGCCCTTTTAGAACTTCTGTTAGACTGAGATGTAACGTAGCAACCAAAGTATTTTCCCAAAAAAAAAATATTTGGACAAATAAACAATCACAAAGCCCCGGCTACGTACAAAGAAAAGAAAATCCTGCCGCGGCTATGTATAATTATACAATGAATTTTTAGAAAATGACACAAAAGCGAATTAGTGCAAAGTACCAAATATTTTTACAAAAGCGCGGCTTTCAGCGAGCCAGAAATATCCCATCTTCCAGACTGTTTTTCTCTCTGGGAGGCAAAATGATTTGTTTGCAACATTACTATGTGGAAATTGTCACTTTTTATTCAATTATCCACATTGTAGCAACATAAACAGCATTTATTTTTTATGAAACTCAAAACAATGCCAAAGCTCTCATTCTGCCGGAGCTTAACGGTTGCAGGAATGTCTGATGTTTATAGATTTAAGCTGTTCTATTTCACACTTTTCAGTTTTTCTGACAGTGAACGGACACTGGGAGAGCTGAAAAACTGCATCAAAGTGAACTGAAATCCAATATAATGGGAAAGATTTATAGAAATACATCAGTCAGCCTTAACATTAAAACCTCTGGCAATTGATGATCATGATACAATGGCCCTTGTGTAGGGGTGGGATACAATAGACATTAGACTAGTGTAGTGGTTTTACACTTCTTTGTGTATATATCCTATGTACAATTGTATTTATGTGTACATACCTTTAAGCATGTTAGCTCTTTGTATAGCAGCTGCTGAGAGATTTCTAGAGGATGAGGTCATGGCTCTTTTCCCTCTCTTTTGGTTTAGTTATCTGCCCAGCAACTTCTAAACCCCTCCTCTGGGCATAGGCTATATATAGTCAGATATTAATTTTTTCACTGATCTTTTGCTGGGCTTTTGCTAGATCTCTTGCTGGAGCTACATGCTCCCAATTCTCTGGGTCCCCTGCTGCTGTCCATTTATCCAATGCCACAGGACAACCACACATCCATTGTGAATGAAAGAGGTCCTTTTTGGACCAGGGCAACCTCTCCCTCATCTTGCCTGAATGGGTGAAGTGGATTCCACAGGAGGTGCCATACTGGGCCAGGGAGAGAAAAAATTTAACTCCCTACTTTGCCTCCGACTGGACCACCTGTTCTCCAGTTCTGGGTAAGAGCCATCAGCCTCCATATACCTCTCAGCAGCTGGTAGAAACGGATTTGTCCCTAAGTTTGGATCCCATACCTGCCTTATGGGTGATGGTGAGACTGTATATATTCCTATAGTAAAAAAGTTAACCCCTACCTTCTTGTGTGGACAATTGTTTTCCTGACAGCTGTATGAATGACAATTCTTCTGAACATAAGCCTCCCAATCCAAAAAAAACCCTGGTTGCTCTGGCGCAGCACTACAATAGTAGTCAGTTATGGAAGATGATGTGATAAAGGAATGGAAAAACCAAGTGTAATTATTTAACTAGTCTTGATAAGGTGCAAATTATGATGGGTAGATTTGATTAAAGCACTTACAAATTGGACAGGTCTTGTGCAATGCATAGTACTTACCAAAATCTTTTCAACGAAGGACATTTGTGAAACCCAAAATTGGGTCAGTGGAATCCACAATGAACCACAAAGCCCTTCTCCTAACAGGATGGGCCCAGATGGAAAGAGGAAAGAGAAAGGACCGGCCACCCCAAAAGTCAGTGGAGATATTTCTATGTAAAAGAATTGCATATATGTGGGATGTGAGAAGAAGCAGCGGGAAAGGAAGAAGGCAGAATGATTCTATAAAGAAGGAAAAGATTAGAAGTGTAGGTTTTAAAATCATAGAAGTTGGTATAGACACAAAAAGTGACACAGAAGTTGCAAAGTGAAGGATGATGAGGACAAGATCTTCTAAGTAGTTAAACTAAATAGAGATGAGATGAATATAAGGCAACATGTAAGCTGCATTATCCAAGAAAACAAAACTGATAAACATCCTGAGAGGAAACATGGGGCTGAGCATAGGTGTTCCCTGGCTGATGAGTGCCTCCACACACCCATCCTGTTGGCCACATGTGGGGATCTGTCGGAGCACCGTTAATTCATGACGAGCAGTCGAAATTGAGAGTTTAAAAAAAACAACCACATTTTTTGTGAAATTTTAACTAGTTGAGTTGAATATAAAGCCCCTGAACATGGCATCCTCACCAAAATTGCACATCTGTGCTACATTATCTGGGCAATTAAGCAATATATGTAACAATGTGTACAATTATGCTGTTGTATTGTTGATTTTGGTTCTGTATATATTATTTTATGGGTTTTTTTGTTCTAAATACTATAAAATTCAGACATTTGCTAGACTCGTGTCTAAAAAGTCCCGTTCTTTCTAACTGTGAAAAAACTTTAACTATTTTTGAATGTAAAATTGGGATGTTGGCATAAGATAAGCTATTTATTTCAGGGAGGAAATCTGTCTTTATGTTTCCCACATAAACTAGTCGAAATTTCACTACCATCTCTACTCACAACTTACAGCTATTGGATCTGCTTGGTGCCAGATGCCTCAGAACTTGTTTCGAGGACTTTTGGAGTCCATGGCTTGATAGGTTACAGTTGTTTTGGAACCACAAGTGTGATCTACAAAATATTGGATAGGTGATAAGAAGATTTTAAAGAGGTTTGTGCAATCCGCACATCCACATATAATCACAGTACACAGACTTCCTCTCGGGTTAGATATCTTGCCGGCATGAATCACCAGGTTCTGGGCCACTGAGGATCACTCATACCCATATATACAAAAACCAAAGTGTAAAGTAGCGACAGTCCACACTCTGGAGTCCTTTAAAATTAGTCAGCTTTATTATTACATCAAATCATAGCATGGATATACATTACAGACAGGGTTCCTCCAGGGATCACCCCCTATAACGCGTTTCACTTGTACTTGACTCTATGATTAGGCTTCATACAAGTGAAAAGTTTCAGAGGGGGTGATCCCTGAAGGGACCCTGTCTGTAATGTATATCCGTGTAATGATTTGGTGTAATAATAAAGCCAACAAATTTTTAAGGACTCCAGAGTTTGGATTATCACTACTTTACACAATGGATAGGTGATACTAACATGACTGATCTGTGTGTATGACACAAATTGTCTATGTATGTTGTATTTAATATTCATGTATGTTAGATTTTGAGATTATTTTAATGGTTGCTGTTTGTGAAGGAACTTTGCAATGTTAGTATGAATAGCTTTTCTTTGCCATCATTGATGGTGGTCCTGTATTAGCATCAGAAATCACAGACTTAAGGTAGCCATACACAGTTAAATTTGCAACAAATCGCTCATCAATTCGATCAAAGTATTCGTCCATTGAATCGTATATCGATTATAATTGAATTGAATGACACACCACATTGAGTGTTCGATCTTAAACATTTCCATTACTGCAACAGCAGCCTCAAGATAACCTAACCTATGCATAGTAATCATAGTGGTCTGACTACAGTCAAAGTGGCGAACTGTGGCGAAAAGTGGCAAACTGAACAGATCGGGGTATATTACTTGGGCGAGAGTATGTAGTCTCTCTATGCAGTCTCCGCTGCATCATACTTTCACTACGATCACATTCAAGCACACTACCTATTATAACAACTTTATTTTCATGGGTAAACATTTCCATTACTCCAACAGCAGCCTCAAGATAACCTAACCTATGCAGAGTAATCATAGTGGTCTGACTACAGTCAAAAAAAGCAAACATACAAACATCCTATTCTGCCGACCAGTAGATAGAAAGCCCTCCCCGGGATGTTACACTATGCTAATTTGATTGTATCTAATCACAATTGGTTGGAACAAAGAATAGTATTAAATTTAAACTCGATGTGGTAGCAATCAATTAAAATTGTCCTACTGGTCCCATCAAATTTCGATCTAGCAAATTGACAATTTAAATCAAATTGAAACTATCGTTCTATGTGGACATGATTCAATTTTCAATCGACCAACCAAAATAATCGATCAAATTAAATCGATTAAACAGTCAATTGAACCGTGTATGGCTAGCTTTAGCTATCCTTTTACTATTTACCTTGAATGTAATTTTAGCTGAAACTGTTTTGTTTGTTTTTTAGATAGCATAGGGAAGAATAAGTAATGTGATCAGTTTAAATATCCAGAGGCAACAGCTGCAAAGCCCTGCAGGGATGGGATTTTATATATTGCCTTTCCTGGATCTTTTTTTTTTTCAAATTTCAAAGTTTTTTATTCCTGGATCTTAATAACACAGGAGTAACATTTTTTGAAAACCTTTTCACTTTTATAACTTAACTTCTTTGTTTATGCTCAATAACTCAGTTGATGTCTGTATCTTCTACTGGCAGGGTGCTGTAAATAGCTTCATGACAATAGGAAGCTGTGGGATGGATCACATTTTATACTGGGACTCCATGTTTAAAAGATTAAAGTCAAATTAATGAAACAGACAAGAGACAATAAGACTGGGTAGGAAAAATATATCATTAGAGATGGTCAAATTTCCTTTTTTTTACGTTTCTATTAGCTGATTGTATGACTTAATTTCAAAACCCATTGCACATGGTATCAGATGTACAAGATGTACAGAAGGGTTGTGGGTACAAAAAAGGATTGCTCTAACATGTAGATTTTGCACGAATTAAGTTCAAAGTCAAATCTAAATTTTTAGAAGTAAAAAAAATACGTGATAGAACAATACTTTATTTTTGTGATGTTCCCACAATCCTTCTCTTCACATTCACATGGTGATAATACCATGTTCTGGGGCGTAAGTTTGCAAACAACTCTATTATCTGGGAAATAACATGGACTTTTTACAGCTTCTAATGCACGCTATGGTATGCTGCCTGTGTTCACAGAATTCAGAATAAGCAATATTACTAGAAGAGACTTTTCAACTGTGCAAAATGGAAGGTAAGCCTGGAGGTTAGCTTTACCTGAAGATCGTCAGTTTACTTGGGTAAATTGATGTATACTGTGTCCTGAATATGTGGTCCAAGTAAATTATTGGGAATCTTGAGGAACCTGAATAGATGAGTGTGTAAAGACAGGGTGTAAACTCCGGGCCTGAGGGCTGCAGTGTAATTATACTTTGTTGTTCAAAGTTATGTAAGAAATGAATGGCACAGATTTATCTTTTTGACATTTGACGTCACATAAACCCCCTTTCCATATATAGCCAGCATATGAAAGCCCTTATTCACATTTGATGTCACATATATATATTATAATACTACACTTTGCTGTTCCAGATCAATGTTTGTTTCCATGTGAAAAGGTTCATTGATATATCTGAAGAGAAGGAAAAACTTGGTAATTTGTAGAATTTTTTTAAATAATGTTAAAAATTGGCCCATGACTTTGTCCAACTTTTTCATTTTGTCCCACTGTGTGTTTGAGTTTGATACCCCTGTGTTAACCTCCCTGATGGTCCCATTCCTTCTGGAATTGGGTGCCAAAAGAGATGCAAAAAAGTAAACAGATTACTTTATAGTGCAATAGGCAAGGGCATCCTGGACTGTCCAGAGGAAGAAGGAATCTCCAGTCGATGTTGCTAAAGAACACAGCGGAATCACAGGGAAAAGATATGCTACCCCAAATGTAGCTCAGGGGTTTCCACTTTTTCCAGCAGATTTTACCCTGAGCCTAATTTGGGAATACCGCCAGGCAGATTAAAGGCTGGGATTATTATTCCAGAATAGTTCTATGGCTTCCCTGATGTGCTAGTAAGGCATGCTAGAGACCCTTTAACTAGATCATATACACCACATATACATCTTGTGAAAACTGAACAATGCTCAGCATCTACTCCATGTAATTTTATGTGCTCGCCTTGATCTGTGATCAAATTAAATGGAAACACAGGCAGTAATGGAAATCCAGACACATAAACAATACCATTTAATCAATCATTTATTCATAAAAATAGGCAATGTCGTTTTTAATTCTGTTAATATTAATATCAGAATACATTTTAGATTAGCTTCTCTAGTAATTCTCAGAACAGCAAGCACCTCGCTGTCATGGAGCGGAGCAACATTGTTACTTGTTAGCGTGTTGGGGTTCTTTTGCCTTGCACAATGTGGTTAATCTAACGCTAGGAACTCGCTTACATGTGTGAACATTGGAATTCAATGTTACTTCTCCTTCATTTTCCAAAAGTCTTAAATTTAAGTGTTAAGCTAGCCATACATGTTGCAATCCCCCCAGTGACAACTGATCATACAATGATCACAATGCATACTAACGATGACCAGCATAGGCAATATTTGAATTTGCAACATTTTGCGTATTTTTCTGCAGATATTCTAAGTAAATTAGAAAATGTAAGATCTCCTGTTTACTTTTTTGCAAATATTGGCACTTTTACATGTGAATATTGTGATCGCAAAGTCACGGCGACATTGAACTCGCCCAAACACAGTTTTTTTTTTTTTTTACCGTAGGATTCCCGAACAAAGGATCAACCTGAATATTCGCACATATAGCACTAGATTTGAGATCTTCCTGAAGTGCCAGTATTCGTAAGATTCCCCTGAATATTCGAGATTACACAAATATAGCACGATATTCGAGATCTTTGCGAATGCTCAAATTAGAGATATTCACAATAAAAAATCCCAATTCAAATATTCGTGCTCAACAGTAGCACACAAGTATCGATTTCTGCTCGACACTGTGGATGGGAATTGAGATTTACCAAAGTAACGGCAATCAAACAGAAAATATTGACATGGTTTATCGCTGTTTGATCGATTCCTTGTTCTATTCTAGTCTATTACCCGAGGCGGGCAGCCATTGATTCGATCAATCACCATGAACACACGCTTCCCAATCGTTTGAGAATCGAACTAAAAAATTTACCCGTATAGGGCCAACTTATTATTATTATTAACATTTATTTATATAGCGCCAGCATATTACGCAGCGCTGT
>CM070036.1:109657523-109673207 GCA_036250615.1 Ptychadena robeensis
GGTGCCACTTGCCTTGGCACATATATTACACATTGACACATCTCCCTCCATCAAGCCATGCAGCATTGTCATCTGATAGATGAGCTCATAGCTGGCTGGTATATAGCATGCCATGTATAGATCCCATGCTGTCTCATGTTTGCAGGCTGACATTTGTAGATGTAGAGCTCAGGCTGTCCTTATTAAACCTCACATAACCCCTGTAGTATACGCCGCTATTGTAGCGACGCTGGGAACACAAGGAATCCGGAGGAAAATAAAGCCTCGGAAAATGGCAGGGATTTGGTGCTGGTCCACACTAATACTGTGTGTGTATGTGTGTAGCATTGCATGCGTAAGATTGTATAGATTTGTGTACACACAATCCAGGCGTGAGCAGACTACCCCCTCCTTTCCATAGCAGCTAATGCAATTTCTGCAGACCCCAGACTGGTCCAGGGCTGCTGGCGGGTGGGGGGTATTGCTTCCACCTTGTTAATGATGAATGGGGGGAAGGGGAGGCATAGTAGAATACTCATCGCTCCAGCGTTTGGCAATCAGGGACCTCTCTGCTTCTGAAGCTAACCATGTCCTTATGTGACAGGGGTTGGGTAGTCTTTCCTTCCTAGTGGGGCTGCAACACATGGGCGCATCATGCCTCTTTTCATGGAGGGGGGCGGTTGGGTTGGGACCAACTCAAAAATATATCCTAATATTGGCAGGGCTTTTCTTGTGTGCCAAAAGGGTTAATGATTCAACACGTAAACATTTCCTGGCATTGTATGCACCTTCGTGCGTTTTCCCTTTCATCAGTTTTGTGCCTTCAGACATTATAGGCACCACTGCTGTGTGTTGAAGGGCATCTCGTGCCAACCCACGCCCCAAAATTTGTGTGGTTTCTGAATTGTTGGTCTATGTATATGAGCTGGCCTCTTGAAGGGGGGTGGGTGTCAGGTATTCCCAATAGACAAGGTGCTGTTTTTAATTTTTTTGGGGGTGGGGGGGTGCGGTTGTTGGTTTGTTTCGGAATGTGGTGGTCCATCTGAAGTCTACGAAGAGGCATGTGCTCCATCCACCATCCCTGTGTTTTCTTTGTTCAGGGCTCTCATTAAAAATGCAGTGCCAGTGTTTATAACATACACATAACCTGGCACCGCCAGGATTCTCATTTTCACGTTCACCCACCCCCCCCGGGAGACAGGGCAGCGCAATCGATGAAGCCGAGACAAAAACAGGCGATGTTTCCCTTTCATTTATCATCCTCGCCTTTAGTGCAGCCAACACAGGTTTAAAGTTTTCAAAGATAACAGGTTGAGGAGACCAGTGATGTTCAATCTGTCACGTTCTCAGACAATAGAGAGGGAGAAGAATATCGCGTCGCTTTATACTGTTATTGGGTGTCCAACAAAGGGTGCTCCGTTATACCAACTTTTTTTTTATTTGTGTTTTCTATGCTTGGATGTTGAATGCAGATATTTCTTTTTGTGTTCTCCAGCTTGAGTAGGAGGGACAGGCAAAGTTGTATGAAGGAGCTTTGTACTGGCGATGAATTACACATTTGCTGTCTGTGGTGGCGTTCAAGCTTCTTGACATTGCTGTAAATTGGTTTTCCACTGTGAATCCCGCTCGTCTTCTCTGCAGGCTTTAGAAACTTCACAAGTGACACAATGTGATTCTCAAGGACATACATGTGTAGTCGTCATGTATACCGCCAAGGCGTGCACGACTCGTGGAGCAGAAACGGTACAAGGTTTACTTTCCGTGGGCCACGGTTTCAGGGTTGTATCATTTAAAGAAAACATTGACCTCTTATAAGTGTGTGGTGTGGGCAGGAAAGGTGTTACCTTGGAAAGTCAAAAACGCTGAGTAACCACAAGACTCCAAATACTAAGGCTTGTTATCGTTGGCTTGTACTATGTTTTTGATGGGCTATTTGTAATGTTTTGTAAACTATGTTTATTGTGTCAACTGAAAGTCTTTGTGTACTTTTTAACCAATAAATATTTAGTAAGTATAATGGGGAAATAGGTTGTTGTGTTTTTCCATTGTCATGCTTGGTTCCCTCTGACCTGGCTGGATTGCTTGGTGCATCAGGGTGACGAGGATTTTGGGTCACCTTTTGGAAACTTTTCTTTTAACTTAAAGGTTCTTGTAAAGATTTCTATATCATGGTCTAGAGTTTTGCAAAGATATCTGAAGCATAGACCTCTACATGTGGTTAGATTGGACTATATGATACTCTGCTCTGTGCCAAAGAACTTTCTATAGCAAGGTGGCACTTAGTACAGCTTACAGGCCCCCATACAATCTCACCATACAAGTTCTGCACATCAACTTTCCTTCTGCCAAAACCATGTAATATGAGGACCATTCTTAACCTTCCAATCACTATGTATTCTATCAGGGAGGACCCGGCACTACATAGCAGTGATATATACCTTCCAATCACTATGTATAAGGAAGGACGTGGCTCTACATAGTTGTTAGTAGATCAATTGTACTGAGAGGTTGAAAGGTTTATGGTGGGGATTTTAGCCCCCCACACACCTTACAACCTTATCATACAAGTTCTGTACAATTAACCCTCTACCTGGGAGCCATGGTCCTGTGTACACCCCTTGTTATGAGATATGTTCCTACCTGTGATATTTAGGAAAATATCATGGGGTAGGTAAACTTAAAACACTGGCTGGGAGCTGCTGAAAGGCAGAGCTGAGAGCAGTACACAAAAAAGGCTGCAAGGAAGGGGGCTCCCCCACACTGCACAGCAGCCTGTGCTTGGCTCCACCCCTTTTCCTGTGTCAGGCAGCCAACTGAGCTGTGTCAGGCAATGCCGGTTGTGTGGCCCCCAACTACGATGGACTAGCATTTACAGACCTGTCCATTCGCAGTTTGATCGACCTTTTTCAAGCCGACTCGACCCTGCTCGAAGAAATTTTTTTCCCTAAGCATCTTGTCCAGGACAGCACTTATGAGAGAAGTCCCACCCACGGAGGGAGTAAACGCAACAACCCCAAGACTTTAAATCTCCCGCTCTCTCGTCTCTGGCCAGTCTTTGTGTTTCCTACGTCCAGAGGGGACCTTCACCCTAAGGCTCCTGGGCACGGTGTCCAGTCCTGCAAAGGACAAATCTAACCCGCAATCCTGCAGCCGGTGGGGAGCTAGACGAGGCAGGTCATTCCTCCGCTGTACCAGCTCGGCGAGAGTGGGGTCGCGCGTCCAATCCTCTCCTGGCGGTGAGCGACTCTTCCCGGATTTGTAGATCCGCATGGAAGCTTGAGGGAGACGGTTTGGGCGCATCTGGGTGACGTGGTCAGCCAGAAGGAGAGGGGCGGACGTTTGGTGCAGGTTTTTTGTTCCAAGCAGGATTTTTTTCGATTTTTCCGTTCGATCACCAACTGAACGATCCCTGCAAACGTGCATTGATCGTTCACCAATTAAACGGAAAATCTAATCAGTGTATGGGGGGGGGGGGGCTTAAGTCAAGCAATCCAGAAAGCAATGGGCAGGCTTTGGTGCTGATTGACAAGTCACAGGCCTGTAAGGCTGAGGTATCCACATGACCTACATCATTGTTTTTATTTTGTAGTGCTACAGCTTAGGAGAGTGGCAACTCTGCTCTGAATTCACGATTGGTGCTGTATTGTCCCCACAGGATCCCATTCGATGCATTGATTCTCTGCATCAAAGTATTTGTGGGATTTATGCGATGTTAAAATGAGGTCGCCATTCTGTAGGATCTAATCCCTTATTTGCACTGTAAACATACCGACGTGTTGTGGTGATGCAATCGCTCAGTGCCTGTGCATACTAGAATGGCTTCTGGCTTTCATCATTCACTAGGAATTATTAGTATTACTCAGCAGCCAAAAATAGCAAGGAGTTGAGATCAGCGATCGGTTGTATTTTAGGTAATAGGCAAGTTTGTCTATTATTAGCAGGCGAGTTTTATTGGGCTCCTTTTTTTTTTTTGTGAAGGCTGTGAAGGAACAGGGCCGTGAATCATTATGTTTACACACACTTGGATAGTGGAGGCTGCTGATGTCAGAGTCTGGCTCACGTGCATCCTCCAGTCCCAGCAATAACAAGAGATGAAGTGTTTTAATATCACTAACCACAGAGCATGCTTTGGTGCTCTATTGTAAACAAGCGCTGGCTGCGTTCTATCCAACCCATGTGCTTCCTGAGACGCGGCTCCTTGTACAATTTCTTCTCACGGGGAGACCTTGGTTTAGCACTGGTGACCGTGGGGATGTTTTATTTCCGAACTGTGAAATATTGGGTGGGCTGGTGCTCGGTTATTCATTTAGAAATATTTTTTGCATTAAGTAGCAAAAGTTTATTGGAGGGCAATGTGGCATCCACTCAACATATCCTTGTTCAAGCTATTTGAGTATTGCCAGCTTGTTTCCATGTGGCAATGACCAGATGTGCTAAGGGGTCCCTTGGGCATTGAACATTGCATTGTGGGATTGGAGGGAGTTCCTCCTCTACTTGAATAGGAAAAGGGGACATTGTTTTGAGATCTGAAAATAGTCCTATAAAGCCCCACCATACACCTTAAAATCTAACCATACAATTTCTGTATAATCCACTTTTCTTCTACCAAAACCATGTAATACGAGGACCTTTCTTATCCTTCCAATCACTATGTATTCTATCAGGGAGGACCCAGCACTACATAGTTGTCAGTAGATTTAAAGGAAATTGTTTGGAGTGATCTAAAGGGGTATAAGGGGCTTTACTTTGTTACATTGTATCTGTTAAGTTAGCCATACACGGGCCAACCTATTTGCTCGATTGGTCGCAGATTTGATCACCTTGTGCGTTTTAAAACCTTGATCGGTTGTAATACCACACAGTGTAATCTATTGAGCTACAATAGAGCACATGCGTAATATGATCATAGTACAATCGTAATTCGATCACATGATCGTTTTAAGCACGGTCTGCATAGTAAGCCTAAAGCAGGGAACACACGCATGGGCCAGATCAATGGCCACTTCGAGCACCGTGCGCCCTCATGGCCATCTATCTGGCCCATATGTAATGCGGCCATCCCTGAGATATCGGACATGAGCGTAAATCACGGTCGATGCCCATTGTGTGGCATGGGGCCCACGGGTGCAGTATGCTGTGTCTCCACTCTGACAATGTCAGGCAGCAGCGCAATGATGTAATCGCTCTGCTGCTGGGAACCTCCAACGGCTATATCGAGCTGTGTGTTTCCCCGGCTTTAGGCTTCTTTGTGCATGAGCCGCCTATTGTCGGCAATGGGGCTTTGACAGTGTTGTCTACACAGCCCGTCAGAGTCGCAGATCAGCTGGTCCGAGCCTCTGTTGCCTTCAAATTGACGCAGTAAGCTACATCATGGAAACTCAACGGAGGCTTCAGCAGATCCCAGCGGACAGTACAACCTAAGCCTAATTGATCAAAATACTTAGAAAACCCATCGGGTACTTGTACGGTTGACTAAAATTTATCAACATGTCCGGTCGATTTTTGGTCGATCGTACCAGGTGGGCAGGAACCGATTTTTGAAATATCGAACCACGTATAGCCACTTTTACTGCTTTTAATGCCAACCATCCCCATAGTTTTCATTGTGTTCTAAATAAATTCTCAAATCTAGTCTGCTGAAAGGTGAACTATTTCCCTGCAAGTTCTCAACACCCCTGAGCTAGTTATAGGCAATCCATGCCAGTACACTTTCACACCTTTTAGTTGGCAAGTGCCCATACATCAGGGATAGATTTCTATTAAAGCAAAGAGGTGGGCATCCTGATATCGCAGTCTTTATATATAATGAGCTAATACTGGTCATGTGTCCTATGACATTACAATGTATACATCTCGTATGAACATTGTCTAATAAAATTATACACACCAAATTGATACATATAAATGTAACAGTCTTTAGTCACATTGATGGCGTCCTTCGTTTAGATCCCAGGTGCTCAACATGCGGCCCTTTGGACATTCTTTGGCGGCCCCCTCAGTCCTCCACCTGTGGCCCCCGAATTCTAACTGTAAATGCATAGGGCATAGGAACTCGCCTGTCCACCGATCCCCTGCTGACAGATCCTCGGCCGGGATCTTCTTAGAGTGGTATGAGAGGAGACAAACTTATATGATAAGTGTACGTTAAAGCCAATCAGCAGCCCAGATGGCGCCTGAGCAAGTCCCTGACCTCTCCTCCTCTAGTGTTGGCGGGGGATCAGCAGACAGGTAAGTGCGTATGCTGCCACTATCCACCAATGAACAGGGGGTGATTGTATAATATATATTGCAGCACATGTATATGACACAAAATGTGCATCACCATACCACAGCGTTCCCCAAGTGCTTGAAGTGTCATTTTAAACAAGTTTTGTTATTTAAAAGTTTAAAATGTTGTCTTCTAGCTATGCCTGCTGTCATTTCTTCATTAAAAAGGCTTATACAAGTCAGTATAGATTTAAATTGTTGTGTGGACCTTTATTGATGCCAAGGGCCGCACTTGTAGCCCTCACTATCAACTCAGTCTGCCACCACTGGTTTAGATGATGTGTGCGGTCAATACGTTGGTATAATGTAAAACTACTGATGTTAAACAATTTTTTTACATTTTTTTTAAATTTTTTTTTTTAACTATTGCGAGCCCACACCTAGACAATGAACTCCAGAGCAAAAACTATGACCACCTAAGAAAAAAAAATGATTGCAAAACCTAATACTTCCAAGAGTTGTTAGCGGAGAGGTTTGCAGGTTGCCTATAGATCGTCATTTGAGCTGGACCAATTTATATGCATGTATGTAACAGTAGACATTTCTGTAAAAGGCACAATTATCTAATTGCCCTCCAGCTCCTCGGCTGTCATTGTGCTCCATAAACAAGAACATTCAGCCTGGCTGATGTTTCCTTGTCCTCAGTGGAGGAGGGGCAGGTGGAAGAGCCTTGCATTGCTTCTCCTATGTGTGCTGGATACACACCACATACAAATCCATTGAAATACCAAGAAAAACCATCAGATACTTGTAGGATTAACTGAAAGTTACCAACATTTATTAATTTCAATCAAATGTGGTTGATCGAAAAAAAAAAAAAAGAAAATATGATTGGTAAAATCATTACAATTTAAAATACAAACAGTGTTTGCGCAACTTTAATGCCCATCATTCTCGGTGGGCCTGGTAATGCCAAGGAGGGTGGGTTGGGTTAGTCTTTAAGAAGCTTCTGGGGGAAGTGTTTATAGCAGTGCCTAATAGGTGGTACAGTAAGCTTTTGTATCTGTTGTTTCTGGAATAGACCTGTTCCTCGGGCATTTACACAGACATCCTGCAACCCCGTGTTTCCCGTGCATGAACGCGCGTAAAGCACTGCAGCCGCAAACATGTGACATCTCTCGGATGCTTTGTATGTATTTCTAGAAGTGTCCAATGGGTTTTCTTGGTATTTAAACTTTTCAATTTCGATTTGTATCTTGTGTGTATCCAGCTCAAATGGACAACATAGGGCCGTTCAGATATGTGAACATAGGCCGGCACTGTCTGGGCTGCTGCTGCCTGTGTGAATGCTCCCTTAGGGCCCTTTCACACTACATGCCTTGCATTTTTTTTACTGCGTGCATTTTTACATAGACAACTGGTGTTACCATTCACACTGCATGCTTTGTGTTTTTAAAAACGCAGCGTCTTTTGAAAACGCCCTGCTGTATACCCTTTTGATACATTTTTCATTGATTTATTCAAAAATGCAGATGCATGCATTTTTGTTTATATGCAGAAACGCATGCCATTAAAAAATGTGTGTGTGAATGGGCCCTCATGGTACATTTAGGGGGGGGTCTCCACAGCGGTTTGTGATCTGTCAGGACCCCTACGTTAAGGGCAGTGCACATACACTTTAGCTGGCCGCAATGCAGGGGCTAATGTACTGCCCAACGTTAACCCCCAGCATCGGAGGAATGGCTCAGCAGTGTGAGAATACAGCATCTGCCGAGCAGGTAAAGTGTATGTGCTCCATCGGAACCCCCCTGCCAAGCACTGCGCATTAGTACCAGTGGGGAGGACATTTAAGAAGTACATGACCAATACTTGGGTAGACCTGATGAAGCACTTTACCTCTTAAACAGTATATAGAAATTTAATTTCATTTGAAATCCCCTGACACCAGTGCTGCCTCCTTTCCTAGATGTCATTGTTGGCTGTGGGCCCTGTGCCTGCACTTGGCTCAGCATCTTGGTTATCTGCAGGATGTGAAGTTTGTCCAGCGCAGGTTCTTGGCCTATTTACCAGGCTTGTGGTTCAGCAATATTATCACTTTTGAAACTTTGGAGGAGTAAATGTACGAAGAACGATATTTCTTTGACCATAACATGCTGTAGATTGCGTGCTTCTGCTGTGTTAAACTGGAGGATGTGGCTTTTTGTAAGCAGTCTGTCATTTTGCTGAAGGTAAGCATGTAATTTCTGTATTTAATAGCTGTAATTGTTTGCTCTTTATGGACGAGGTTTCTATGAATGCTGCAGTAAAAACTGGTGAGAATAGTCCAGTTATGTTAACCTGCTAAGAATGCTAAGCACCCAGACTCAATATACTCTGCTGTATAATATCTCTAACTCCTGGTAAATAAGACTCCGGAGGATAAAGTGTTTATAATGTGGTAGTAGCTTCTTATAGTAGACAGTAGTCTTGCAACAATAAACTTGCCACAATTTAAACCTGGGTTATGAGTTCAGCTCGGGGTAGGATTGTATACAACACTTCTAAATCTCGGTGGACTTGCAGAACTCTTCCGGCACCATTGTCCTCAATGTTACAGAAGCAGGAGTGTACTATGTACTGCCAGGGAGATTAAAAATTCTAAGGTCTACAATGCCCAATTGACAATACTTATATCTCACTTTTGTTTTCATAAAAGTTGGACATCATTTTGAACTTTAAAGGTTCCCATAATATGGAATGGTCAGCCTGCTAATGTATCCCATGGGGTCCTGTTGTGATGATCCTCATTTTAGTTTAGTTAGGACATTATCTTGCTCTGGGTCTCAACCAGTCTTAATGCTGTTACTTTTGTCAAGTATTTGCTATGTATGTCCCCCGTCAGCAAATGTAAATAAATGGGTTGTTTGATTGTTTGCCATTTGATTATATAGAATTGGTGGTGGGGTGCTGTTTCACTTGGTCATGGAGCATGTAAAACAGATTCACTACAAATGCCCCCATTGGTCTTCAGGTTACTTCAGCTGGCAATGAGCTTGGTGCCAATTCATGTAACTGCATTATAGTAATGCACGCTATGTTTATTGGTGTAATGTGTGCAGTTTGTTGCACGATGCATTTTTTTTCATTGATGTGTAACCCATTCTAATGAATGGCCCATTTTTACCTAATGCATTGATGTGAATGGGCCTTAGCCAACAACTGAAAGCTAGTTACTCAACTCCTTTAAAACTCTGAATGTAATTGGGTTAAGTTTGTACTCTGGAAATGGACAATTCTTAATGTATGTTTTACTTTCTGGGCAGAACCTTGATGAGAAACTTGGGGCATGTTTACTCAGGGCGGCATGACTGGTCCATGTTGCCCAACTAGTGAATTGCAGGATTGCTCATGGTCTTAAGCAGGGAACACACATGTAGATATGGGCTAGATAGATGACAATCAGTGCCGTGCGCGCTCACAGCCATCTATCTGCCTCATATCTAATGCGGCCATCCCTGTTTTCGAGTGGGATTGAAAACAGGGATGTCGGACATGACTATACACCACGGTCGTGGGTCTCCATGCAAAGCATCATCGGAGATGGGGAGACGGCAGTGCTGTGTCTCCAGCTCCTCTGATATTGGGCAGCAGCGCAATGACGTCATTGCGCTGCTGCAGGGAACCTTGAACAGTTCCTATATGGAGCCGTGTGTTCCCTGCTAAAGGTTATGTTTAGATGGCGTTTATGGATGCGACGATACCTGGGGAGGGAAGTCATGCGTATGTATGGGTATGCACCGACATCCCCATTAAGGCATGCAATTAATGCATGGGTTATCGGTGCATCCCTTAACACCGTATAAACATGACCACCATCACTGCTAACTCCCCATATTTATTTGAATAGGAAAACCGCATCGTGCTGATGTGTTCATTGATATTCAATGGATGCATTGCTAGTCATTGACGGTGACCCCCAGCTCGCGCCAACTGCAGCAATAAAGGTGCAGTGAGAACAACCCCTCCAGTATCTTAGTAGTAGCACATGGCATTCCATTGATACCTAGATTGTGAATCTTTGTAATGTTCCTGATGCACATACAGGAAAGTGCGCAGTTAATTCTATACCTGAACATGCAGATGCCATCAAGATGAAATGATTATAGTCTGTGTGATCACCACATTCATTTTTTCTAACATTCATGTTGAAATAATTCCTCCATACTTAAGTCCTCTACTACGGAAGAAGCCTGTTAGCTGAACAAACACTCCAGCTGAAGTTTGGTGAAGTAGGCTGGGCATTTTCTGATCTGTGAAAACTTGCTCAGAGTATTTTTTTCTTTATAAAGCAACTTTTCTAGTAACGGAATGTTAAACCAAAATGCAGTAAAGTGAAGACTTTTTTTTTTGTGATTAAAGATATAAATGTTTCCTAGCTGTCTGGCTTTGGGAACAGCCTTTGAAAAGATTAGAACCGTGATCGGTCTATTGTGCTCTCCTGTGTGAAACTAAAACCACCATCTCCTCTTAAAAGTCAACATACTTTCTGTGTAATATATATTGGTATTCAGAAAGGCCATTTTGTCTTCAACTACCCTAAGGGAATAGCAGGAAAGAAATGTTACAGCTGCCTGGCCTTTGACCTTAGACTGGGGGCCACTGTGAAGGGAATGGGCAAAATGGTTTTCTCTGTGGAGTAAAGAGCATGCAGATGAGAAGTTGCGTTCTCAAGCCCCTGAATCCCTTTTATGAAGGGTTTATGTTCTAATAGTTCTCTTTTTTTCGGTTTTGAAAATATTCTATTCAGAGTAATAAAATGATCTACTTAGGACCCTTGTTGGCAACAATGAGTTTTCTCCACCTTTTGCGATCTCACCACAAGGCCATCAATTATACAAATAAGGTGGTTATCGCATGTAAGTGCTAGACTCGGCACATGTGAATATTCTTTTCAAGGCCGCCTTCAGTAAAAACAGCCACTAATGTGAGTAATGTAGAAGATTGCTAGGCTGCATTTACATATACATTAACGTGAAGGTTTTTTTTTTCCTTGCTTCCCCCGGTTTTGTAGTCTTGCCTGTGAGGGTAGAGAGCTTGTAATGTGTTTTGGATTATGCGGTCTTAGGTTACACTAGTGTTCTGAGCGCTAAGTGTTTCATCTCCATCTCAAGCCGCTTCCATACAAAGCCTATGTTTGATGAGCACACCACAGTGAACTTGGACATTTTTTTTATATTTAATACTTTTTTTTTTTCCTCCTAAAAAAAACACATGCTTGTTTTTCTGTTTTACAAGCTGTTGCCCTTTTGTCCAATAACTTTTCCTTGACACAAGATTGCTGCCGTTTGCTGTATAATTATCTCATTCACATTTTTACATGTGTAAAGTGCAGTAACCATTTTACAGAACTTCTCTTCAGAACTGATCAAGTTAAGTCCAAGTATGTTTTTTTTTTTTTAGGTAATTGAAGTACAGGAATGACAAGCAGGAACTTTTCTTTTTCCTTTGGTAATTTATTTTTAAGCTGATGATGGCAGTGGTGTGGTTAAGTATATTTTATGCCAGGGTTGCCTAAAGGTCACCATTCCAATCTGACTGTACAATTAGATTGAGGGTTACCAGACCTTTGTAATATGAAGTCATTTATACACTACCCAATTGCTGTGTGCACACGCAAGAAGGTCTCATAAGCCCCTATACACCGTTAGATCACTCCATACAATTTCCATTAGATCTACCAACAACAATGTAGTATAGTGGCCTCCCTGATAGAATACATAGTGATTGGAAGGTTTAGAAAGGTCCTTATATTACATGGTTTTGGTAGAAGAAAAGTTGATTGTACAGAAATTGTATGGTAAGGTGTATGGGGGCCCTTATATTACATAGCTTGGTAGATCTGAAGGAAATCGTATAGTTGTTTGGTGAGCTTAAGATCCCTGGCGTTATGTCAGAACTCTTGGATCAAACTGTACCTGTGTCGGGATCGGGTATAATCGCAGGTGTTCCATGAACCTGCAGAGCTGCGAGCTCACGGATTCCTTCCGGCCCCGTGTCTTTTGGTGAACTGGAAGGGGGCGGCACCATAGACCTCCATGTTAATGGAGGTGGCGCCACTTTTCCCAGCCCACATTCTGGCGTCTTTTTGACACCAGTGATACATGGGTCGATACCCATTTGATTGATGAATGCTTGAGTGCAGCATGATGACACCACCACGCTGCACTCAATCGTTCGTGGATTTAACACCACTTTGCGCAATAGGTTTCCATTTGATACCAGGCTTCCCATCCAAAGTGACTACACAACGGTTAATTGCTCAGGAATTGATTGGAAAATCTTTGGCTATCAGAAGTATCAGCCAAGGATCGATTCCCTAAAAAAGTTGTATGATCGTTTTCCAGTTACCTTGTGTCACCCTGTTGCAATAGATCACCAGAAAATCAAACCGTGTATGACCAGCTTAATTGATGGTAAGATAGGCATACAGAGCTCGATTTTTGCATCAATTCGAGCACAATGGATCGCCGTGAGCGGCGATTGATTGTGCTTGAATCAAAACAAAAATCGGCCAGTCACAGACCAGCTGATCCCGCTTCAAGAAACTCAATCAAACAGGTAACCAACATGTTGGTAAACCCTGTTCGATTAAGGGAAACTTAAGATGGGTATCAAGGGTCCCCATCCAATGGCACAAATCGCTTGAGGGCAGCGCAATGACGTCATCATGTTGAGCTTGAGGGGTCCTCGATTGCATCGACCCATGTATGGGCAGCTTTAGATATGTCATTGTAAGCATCAAGGAATAGATGTAGATAGTCATCGTGTGCAGTGTATGGCAGTCTACTTCATAAATCGCTTCCTTGGAAAAGCCTTTCCATTACCATACATACTCTTTCTGTCTGCCCCCAATTCTAGACATAGGATGTGCTTGCTTATTCAAGACTATGGGATTAATTAGCCAATAACTTTGCAATATTTTATGATTATTGTGTTTTGTAAAGTGCTTTGGGTGCTTAGGGAGAAAATCTCTGTACAAATACTATTATTATGGTTATTGCCCTTGTATTGTATGTGTTTGCACCTTTTGTATTTTCCCAACTCAGCAGACAGCTTTTCTGTCGGTTTCCAAACAGAATCTTCTGCGATAATGACCTCACTCGCCATGTTCTGCCCCAAATCTGTGATGGAAGATTAGCAGCGGACTGAGGGGAAACACTGGAGAGGAATGTACACACAACTGCTTGTGTTCTCTGCTAGCTGCTCTTTTACCAGAGACATGTTTATGTGGCTACGTCCAGAATAGAATACCAGACTACAACCTATATTTTATGTTCTTCAAGGTTAATATGCTTGTTAAGCACCTAGTAGCTTTTATAGGTGTGCACACTGGATTTAAGGAGCCCTGTGTCTAATAAGGTAGATTAAGGGCTTGTATAAAATCTACCCATGACCATCTTCTCTCTCCAACAATCCCCTATTCTTCTCCCATGAGCGTCACAAAATATCTGGTACTTACAGATAAGTTGGGAACATGTGACCTTCTGCCATGAAGCCTGTTGGCCAGTCAGTAGGCCTGAGCATGGTCAAGTTATTGGGTCATCTAAGATTGAGAGCCAGATTGGGCAGGGTCATAGACTGCTCATGTGTCAATAACCTGTACATATCAACTCCAATCTACTGTTCAGCACTGTGCGCTATATAAATAAATGTTAACGATGATGCAAGCTGATCGCCTAGTATTTTGTTGGTGGCATCGAGGGAGGGCCTCTGAGTATCCACCAAGTGTCTCTTTGACCAGAACTATAGAAGTTGAGTGGCTGAATTTGAGCACCACTTGCAACTATATTGACACTACTACTAGTTGGTCTGGAAGAATGATAGACCTGCATTAATGGTAAGCGGAACTGCTGTACTGCTATGTTGGCTGGGTAGTTTTCAAGGTTATACATAACTATGGAACTGGTCTCCAATGTTTGTGTGTATGTATATGTATATATAATGTGTGTTTAAAACCCAGTGAACCTTTTTTAAATTAAATATTCATTGCAAAGACATCACATTCATGTAGAGATTTACTAATTCTGCTTGGTACCCTCTGCATTAATCTTCCATGATCTATAGGCTTATTCAATAAAGCAATGAAGAAAAACATTTCTAACATCTGCCCCTTTGATGTTACCGATGTTCATATCAGTACAACACTGTAAAAGTGCACAAGTCAAGCATTTTAATTTGCCTTATCAATATTTCTTCTTGATCGGGGTTTACCACTCTTAATCAGAAAGCAGATAGCAGCAGGATCACTATAGATTAGTTGGTTGTTGCCTGCTATGGTAGCCTTGGAGCACTTAGAACGTTCTATGAAATTCATGACTATTGGAGACCAAACCCCAAAATAGCCATTGACTATTGTTCCTTCCATTTCCCTTTAATTAGTAAAAATATCCTTGTCCAGCACTTTAGTGCTGCTTTTCTTTTTCTATTCTTAAACCAAAATGCAAATTGCAATATTTACCAAGAACTTTTACTGTTTATGGTTTGTTTATTTTTGGCAAGACTTGTTAAAGTGTTAGTTGGCTCACTTTCAGGTGTCTGTTGCAATTTCTGAGCCCAAGGGTATTAAATTTATCTAGGTTGTACACCCATTCGAAAGGCCCCATACACCTTACAATCTTGCCATACAATTTCTGTACAATCCAAATTTGTTCTGCCAAAACCATGTAATATGAAGACCTTTCTAAACCTTCCAATCGCTATGTATTCTATCAGGGAGGACCCGGCACTACATAGTTGTTGGTAGATCCAATGAAATTGTGTGGAGTGATAAAGGTGTCGCTTTCGATTTTGATGCTCCATGGTTTAACTGTAACCCAAAGCAAATTGAAATTCATCTAGAACTAGTCTGATTTCATCATAAAAAATTCTGTTTGGTTGTTGAGCCCACAATATCCTTAATAAGAGTCAGTTGCATGTTTCAGTATTACTTGCATTAACACCACTTTTTGGGGTTAATAATTTCCTTTTTGTTCTTAAAAATGAGTTGTGTTTCTCTTTGGAAGATGCCTAAGCTGGCTTTTGGTATCAGATTGAAGTCGAAATTGATGATCAAAAACTGTACCATGCTCATTTCTTTATTGATTTGAACCAGACTTGACATATAAAGAGGCTCTACAGGTACCTCCATGTATTCTGCATAGATTGGTAGAGATCTATTGATCCCCTGCCCTCTGATCAGACCCTGTTTTGGCATTTAAATGTGTCTGGTTTCAGAGTGTTAGTATGCACTTTATGTAAAAAGTTTCCTTACGTTTGTGTTTTTCTTATGCATTCCATAGGTCGGTCTAAAGTCATATTTTATCCCTGCTGCCGGCAATGGCTTCATGCTGTGGGCCATAAATACTTGATGTTATGATTAATGATGTATAATATATAATTTGTGTATGTTTTAATTAGAGGATACTTTTTGCATGTGTGAGGATTTAAAATGGAAAAGACAGACCCTTTTTTTTTTTTTTT